>AP025066.1:31431171-31622376 GCA_036186865.1 Eustoma russellianum | reverse complement strand
AGAATTAACCCAATAAGAAATTAAAAAGGGGGGGGGGGGGCAAAAAAAAAGGTATAATGAAGACATAACAGAGATATAACTTTGAAACATACAAGATCTATATGCTTACTTGATTGAAGCTCTTGGAGAGTTTGATTCCTGGAACTCTGGATATAAGCAAAAGAAGAAGGAGAAAGACTGAGTAGTAGGTTTGGAGAAAGTAAATTTTGACAAAGAAATTTAATATGCAAACAAACCACAAAACACAGAACAGGAAAAGGCTGGCAAGATCATTAGGGGTGGGGTCTAAGTCTTTGTAAATGTGTTCCAAATCTCAAAAAATATGGCATCCAATTTTTGTTGCCACCTAACCCTCTCTGCACACACACAACACATACCAAATATATCTCAACGATATCAGAAACTATCGCTATGGTATAAAGAGGATGAGAGACAATACATCTGCCTTAAACAATATAGAGTTTGCTTCCAGTGAGACCCCGGCTATACACATAATAACTAACTTTTGTATAGATTAGCTTAGGGGTGATCAACGGTCCGGTTCCGGTTCTGACAGTTCCAGAACCGTTAGAACCGAAAACCATTTATCATAATTTTTTGGAACCGAACTGGAACCGTAAACCTGCAGAACCGTAAACCTGTGGAACCGTTTAATACGGTTCGGTTCCGGTTCAGAACCGCGGAACCGCCATAACAAAAAAACAGTTATTTTTTTAAAAAAAGAAACCAACATACATTTTTTCCTTTCTTTTTTCAATCCAAAGTTGATGTGCTTTAATTTGTCACTTAACTGATAAGAATGCACCTTTAATTTTGCTAATATTTTTACTATGGTTTTGTGGATATATATGTGTATTCATGTGTATATGCGAATATATTTGTGTGTATACCCCACTTTATGTAATTATTAACTGAACCTACAACTTCGTAACAATATGCGAGGTATCTAACTGGTTTGCTTAGACTTATTTGTCATGTGATGGCACGGTATGTATGATTAGTACGAAAATATTGCTAATAATTAGTTGATGGTCCGAAAACAACAACCATATACTTGGTTATTTTTCTTTTTCCTTAAGGTGTATCTTTTGCCTTAACAATTTGGCCATTTACATAGTCTCATCATCACGGTTTAACCATTATCACAAGTCTCTATGTCTAAAATTGTGTCAAAAGCACAGTTTAGACACAATTTATACATGACATCATATAATATAAATATTTATACAGTTCGGTTCCGGTTCTAACGGTTTATGGAAATCAGGAACCGAATTGGAAACGTGAACCAGAAATCCGGTTTAGGAACCAAACCGTTAAAGTTATACGGTTCCAATTCGGTTAAAACCCACATTTTCGGTTCGGTTTCGGTCCGGTTTTACGGTTCCCAGTTTTTTTGCTCACCCCTAGATTAGCTAGCAGGGTCTTATAAAATATATTATTTATGTATAATTTGTGGGTTAGAAATGGCAAGAGATAGTTAATTGACAGCGTTGTAAATAAATAGGATAGCAACTTTTATTTTAAACATGGGAGTAATTCCTAGCCACTTTGAGATTTGGCTTTCTATAAAGTAGCAACATGATTACTACTCCATTGATTAATTATTGTATAAGACTTTCTGTCATTTCCATTTTACGGTCATTTCTCTTTTTCTTGTTCTCGGCAGTTTTGAGTTGTCTCAAATAGTTTAACTCCTCCAACCGGAGTAAAGGATGTTCTCGGTGCACTAGTCTTCTTGCATAAAGTTCGAAGAGAAACCGAGTCGCTTTACGATCTGATGTACATAGCTTTACCATATACTTTGTGCAAGAGGCTGTTTCAGTAGGTCAAACTAGCTTCTAGCACAAAGTGTAGAGTAAGACTGCGTACATCAGATCGCGAAACGATCCGACCTATCTCTAGACTCTGCACAAACGTAGAAGTCTAATCTATCGGAAACGACCAGTCAAACTATTTGAGACAACTAAAAACAGCCGAGAACAAGGAGAAGAAAAAAAAAAAGTAACTCTACCAAATCTGCTTATCAAACGTGAACTATTTATTAGGTAAAAAAATGTAACTCTTGATAAAACTAGACTAGAAAATATAACTAATGAAATGCAATATTTGGCCACATTAAATGAAAGACAACAAAATTTTTCTGGAAAAACCGTCCATTTCATAATTCGTGAAAAGGGCGAAACTGTATTACGATTTGCAATTATCAGAAAAAAGAAAAACTCATTATTCTCAAAGTGGACGAGGTGTTTTTTTCCTTTAGTAAAAAAAATTGGCTTATAAGCTTTCGTCTATAACGGAGTATGGAGGAATCGGATGTACGCAACCATACTCATATGTTAGAAACACATAGGTATTGTTTTCCGATGATCCATAATGAAAATTGCGTTAAGATGTGTCGATCAACTTGTACTTCACAATATAAATAACGCAGCCAATTTAATGAGATATTTTGCTTTATTACGTCATATTCTAAGGTCAAAGAAGAATGTGTCTTTGAATCCATGCTAGATGTAAACGTTAAAAAATGGCATTCAATCCTCTTAAATCCAATAACGTCTTTGTAGCAAACTTAGACGCTTTCTATAAAACATTCTTCTAAGCTATTTTCTTGATGCAAAACTTTATTTCTACATTAAAATATTTCGAATCGAACACTAGAAATAATAACTACTAAAGCAAATCGAAAACCTTTAGATTAAGCTTCAAATCCCAAAGGGAAAAAAAAACTTTCTCAAGAAAGAAAAGCCATGCACAAATATTCCAAAATGCGAACCCAATTAAACATGAAAGTTCACCAGAAATTTGTCTTGGTTTATATAATTAATCCATAATTCAGCCAACAAAGAAAAAAGAAATCGAAGAAAACGTATAATGAAGGCAAACCCAGATGGAGATAGCTAGTTTTTCAATATATATATATATATATATATATATATATATATATATTTGTTGCTTACTTGATTAAAGAAGCTCTAATCCAAGCTAGCTGATGGAGAGTTTTCTGGAAAATTTGGTTCCTGCAATTTGTGATGGAAGCAAAAGTAGAAGGAGAAAGAATGAGTAGTAGGTTTGGAGAAGTGAATTTTGACAAAGTTTATATGCCAACAAATCACAAACAACATAGCATTTAAAAAGGCTGGCAACAATGTGATCTCCTCACCCCCAAACCCCTCACCACTTTTTTCATCGCGCGCCACGTGGCAACATGCCCCCCTCATACACCTCTTCCTCCCTATCTCCTTATCTAGCCTCACCACCTTTCTCTCCTGCCACGTATCGGACGGTGAAAAAATGGGTGAAGGGCTTAGGGGTGCGGAGATCCCATCCCAAGCTATTGGGTGTTTGGAAAGTGATGGGGGTGAGGGAAATGAGTGGGTTGAGATCATCTATTGAAAAAACGTGTAAAAGTCTAAGTAATAAACTACCTAATTCTATTTATAGTTTGTTGTGTCTCATTTAATAAAATATTTAGTTTATTATTTTGACCTCTAGATAGTAAATTGTGCTTCAAACTCACGACGTGGCATCCAATTATTGCTTGTCTAGATACAAGGCAAAGGGTTTGTTGTCTCTCCCTTAAAAGTACTTACAATTTTAGTTAGAATGTTGCCCTAGAAAGCTTGTTTGAAATACTATTTTGGAAATACTAGTTTGCCAAAATATACAACTACTTCAATACCTTCAATGTACCCATTACATAACCCAACTAGTTCTGGACATAAGTTCTCGAAAGGGAGGTCAGGGGTTCAATTCTTGACAAAGGCAAGAGAGCTCCTTTCCAGCAAGTGGGGCTCCTTATACAGACTACTGTATATATGACCAAGCCCCTGCTAGCAGACCGTTGTGTATCTGATTTATATCCCTACACTACCTTTGGAACTGGGTGTGATAGGAACCTATACGGGTTGGGGTTCAACCTTCAATACCTTCAATGAAGTTCAGAGGAAGATGCAAGTGTATATACCATCAATGAACCCATTAGCCGCAGCCAATGAAAGAACAATTTTCAATAGCGTTGGCAGAGCGGTCTAAAAGGCCAACCATCGAATCAGCTTAACATCAATGTTGTTCTCAGAGCATAGTCCAGTTAGTACTCGAATTGTGATTTGTTCCAATAGGTTAAAAGTTTGATTCCAGATATGCGTACAGTGTAGGTGTTCCTCTGCCTGGTTTGTGGGGAGACACCTTATATCGTTAAGTGCGTAAGATCTCATCCAACCTAGAAGACCGCTGTATTCCTAATTTACATCATCCGCTCCTTGTTATTATTATTATTATTATCTAATCACACACTCTTTACTAATAATCTTTTTATTATTATTATTATTATTATTATTATTATTATTATTATTATTATCATCATCATCATCATCATCTAATCACACACTCTTTACTAATAATCTTTCATCCAATCTCATAACTCACTGCTATTACGTGTCGCATCGTGATTTTCTTAATACATTCTGATCGGTAAGAAGATGTTGAGTGAAACTTTTCTAAGGAAATATGTCATATTGTAATCATAATTATAATCAAACAAACAAACACAACCTTCAAGTAAGTCTTGTACATATAGCTGGTGAGATTTATATAAATTTGTTAATTATAAAAATTTACACTTTAAATAATAATGAGAATGTTATGGAAGAGTTATGAATAAATATATTTGCGGATTGCTCTTTAACAAAATTTTCAATTAAATGGCAGCTGACCATTGTTGATTAATTATTATATAGCATTTCCTCTCTTTTCTTTTCTTTTCTTTTTCCCATTTCCTTTTCTCTGGTTGTGTATCAAAGAGTCTTTTTTTTTAATCAGTGTATCAGAGAGTTTGACTTTTTGCAGAAGAAAACCGAAGGTTTTATAAGTCATGAAAAGGGTGCAAATATTTAATGATTTAGATAAAAAGTATTGATAAATCTTGAAAAGAGCACAAGGTCCCCTCTTTGAATTTTTTAATAATGCAATAACAACAACATATGCTCAGTATATCACAATGACATTAAAATTCAATACAATAACAACAACATATACACAGTATGTCACAACGACATTAAAAGCTATCGTTAAGATCTGGAGAGAGTGAGAGGTATGCAAACAATACATCCATACCAAAGGATAGAGAGTTTGATTCTAGTGAAATCTTCGTCTTTATATGTATTTGAGTAGATGACACACTAATAGGCATATGGTTTGATAGTGTGTTGGTGAAGAAATTTAGCAAATACAAATAGAAAGCTTCCGATATTAAAATAGTTATAACCATGTATTTGCACAAATAATGAAAGACAAAGACAAAAACAAAAAAGTACAAAATCAACCTAAAGTGTAGATATTATCTAAGCCTCTAGATATACTCAAAGGTGCCCTATCATCGTAAAGCCCGTAATGTATTTGTTTCAGTTTTCTACACTAAGTATACTTAATATCCAAAGATTATGTAACCAATAATTTCTATTTTCATTTCTAATGGAGTCAAGAATACAGTCTTTCTTGACTTTCGAATGTGATGAAATAAAACAAAATGACTCACTAAATTGGTTACGCTTCTTATATTGTGATGTAGCAGTTGATCGACACAGCTTGACACATCATTATGGGTAATCGGAAAACAACATTATGGGTAATCGGAAAACAACTTCTGTATGTTTCTATAAATATGATTGTATACATCCGACCCTTTATACCCCGCTATATACGGTAGTCTTTAAGACAATGAGATAATGTTTTTGTTGTATGTATCAAATAATTCCGTAGCTTTTACCAAGTCATTCACATATCTCAAAAGAGTAAAGTGACCGACAAAGCAACAATGTTTTTATTTTACTTTCTTTTCATCATTTCATCTAATTATAAGTTTCACCAGCAAAACGTCATAAAAATTATATACAATCATTATTAGTCATTATCAACATTTTCTTTTTGGCATATTGATATGATCACGTATTTAAAGTGTACAACATCACAAGTTGGGTCCCTTGGGCGGTGCCTAAGAACTCACTATCTAAATTGTAAGTTGCAATTTTCCAAAATAAGTCTCCTTCTTCGTGGATATGCCAAAAGCAAAAGAAGTGGTGGCTATTTCATCTCAAGACGACCTTTCTACTTTTTCTTTTTTACTCAACAAATAATAGAAAGATCCCAATATAAAAATAAATGTCGGAATTTAGAACAACTGGTAAAACTGTTGTTTTGTAATTTTGAGGTCACACATTTGAGCACCAGAAACAGTCTTTTGCACAAATTACAAGGTAAAGATGTGTAAATCAGATATCAAAACGATTCGATCCTTCCACAGAATCTGCGCAAATTTAGAAATCTAATGTATCGAGAACGTCCTTTATCTCAATATATTAATAATCATTGAAAATGAAAGAGAAAGTGCCTTAATAGGAGGGGCAAAGGCTCGTGTCATCTGATGTATAAAGTAGGAATCATGACTTCTTTTTCTTTAGAGGGGGGGGGGGGGGGAGGGTGTATGTCTATTGGAGCATATGTTATAATTTTACATCATATTCCTGTCAAGGAATCAATACATAGGGAATAATCCTACATTATGATAAAACCCAAAGACTTTTCTGTTATTAAATGAAACATGCTCTCTTGACTGGTAAAATGAGAAATATAAATATCAAAGTAAAATAAAGAAAGAGTTCAGATATTTTTATTTAAATGTTTTGAAAGTTTTGACACAATGTTTGATTACTCATAGTATACAGCCAGTAACATTATTACTTTCCAGGAGTAGTCACTAGTGGTTGCTCTTTATTCATGATATATAAATAAGTACTTCATCTCTTTTAAAACTATTGTTCAACTTTTTATTTTACTTTGTTTCAAAAATATTATCTAGTTTCTAAAAGTAGTAAGTATTATTATTCAAAATTTTAGATAGAATATGAATAGAGAACAACATAGTTTGATTTTTTAAAAATTTTGATTAAATCAAAATATGTTATTATTTTTTGAAACGGAATATGTCCTTTGTTCTCATGTCGGCCAATATTTATAATTAAAAGAGGAAGATTGGATAATACTAAAAAAAAGGACGATCTATTCATTACTTGCATTTTTACTGTGAATTCTCGTAGTCCTGAACTCAACTCTTTTCTGTTTGAGTTTGAGTTTGAGCTTGAGAAACAAAGATATATAAAGATCATATTCGAGTTCAAGTTTGAAATTTTCTAAAAATGAGGAAATTACTTGATTTTTCTGTTCATCAGCTTGGATCATCGCTAAACAGTAAGCCAATTGAATTTTTTTTTTGATGTCTTTTTGTTGATGATTTAGTTTTATTTTAGCGTGTGTTGATTGTAATCAATATCAAATTGTGCAGAGCCCCTTGATTGTGGTTTTTGAGATATGAAATATCTCTGTCCCTGGCCCGGAAATTCTGCCAGGCCCTTTATTAATTGTGTTTCTTGAGATATGGGTAATCCTTTTTTCAATTTAAAGAAAATTGCTCCGGATTTATATGTTATTTGCACAAAATTACTTTTAGACCATCCTTTATTTGGGCTACCATGATATGCCTGTCTCAATTTTCGGTCTCAAGTGTATATGAGCATTTAATTTCAAGATTATTGGTAGGACCAAGTCATATGTGGGATTCCAGTTGGACAATGAAAAGACTGGAGTGTCTCAATGTTTTCCTCTACCAAGTAAGTCGTGGGTGGGTGCCTACGGCTGCTCTTCTTTACCATCGTCGTATACTAAAAGATAATCAATGTGTAGTGTGCCGACAAGGAGAGAAAGACATCCTTTACACTTTGAGAGAATATTGCTGGACGAATAATCTTTGACGTTTCTTGGTCCATCCGAATACATGGTCATTGTTCCATCAATCTCAAAAGGTTAATGAGTGGGTGAATTTGCACGAGTCTTGGCAAAAGCCCAATATCCAGAGGTGGTATATTTTCCGTATAGCGTTATAGAGTATACATTGGCACAATCAACTTATGCATGGAAATGTTTTCAGTCTCCCACTATCTGTGGCTATCTATAACGACATTGCTCGTCAGGTACGGAACATGGCATACGTAGCGCTTGAGTGCCAACAGAGTGTTATTGAAACTGATGTTTTTTGATGTACTTACTTTTGTGAATTTCTGATGTAAATTTGGACATTATAATGCTAAAAAGATCATTTCTTCGGAAAAAAAAATAAATGTTTTAGCAAATTATATTGCGTCTTGTCTACAAGGCGAGGTATTCCCTGATAAAGAATCTGAACAACAATAAAAATGACTAGAGTATAGTTAAGTTAGTACTCGAATTCAAAAACGGCTCCAATAACAATGGAAATGAAATTGGTACAGGCCCGACACTTGAGAACCCTTCTGCCTAGGAATCTTCCTAGTCTTTGTCGTCCACGTTTCTTGTGAGCCTGCTTGCTACAGATAGTACATATAATAGCAGTTCATAATCTTGTGTAATTACACATTCCTAATGTATTTTGACAGTTTAACACAACTCATGTCAAATTTTTACTTTGGTAGTCTCTGATAGTCCAATTCATCCCATAGTGTTACAAATTCATAGCTTAATGTTGTATCTGATGCCTCCAACTCTTTACTTATTGTTTATTATATATGTTTGAACCGGTCTTATTTTTAGACGTAGGTTACTTTAATAGTTTATATTACTGTCTAATCTAAAAAAGACTTTTCCGACGCACTACACTTCCGTGTTTACGCAGGGTCCGGGGAGGGCGTATCACTGCGTGACCTGATGTACAAGTTTTACCCTACACTTTGTAAGAGATTGTTTCTACAGTTTAAACTCGCGACCTCAAGATCATAAAACATCAAACATTAATGTTGTAACCTAGACTGTAATAGTGAGTTCACTCGTCGAATCATAAATCTAGTGTGTTCTTTATTGTTTTATGTACTTTTCTGTTTCCTTCATTATTGCACCAGACTTAATTTAGGATACAAGATCCTCTCACTCCAAATTCCCTCATTCACTCTCAATTGCACGATACGTGACAACAGGAGTAGTGGTGAGGCTAGATGTATGCGACCCTTATCTGGTCTCACAATCCCCTTTGTTGTCACATGTCATGCGGTAGAAAGTAAGGTGAGAGAATTTGGGTGAGAGGATCCAAACCCTAATTTAGTAGTCAATTACTTTTTGCATTCTAGGTGTACATATCCATACGAAAGCAATTGTATGTTGCTTGATTGTATTCAAACCTAGTAAATAGATATAATACTACTACAACAACATTACTCCATTGCCTTAAAGGCTCCCGCCCATGACGAGGTACTAGGAGTCGGATGTATACAACCATACTCATGTGTTAGAAACGCATGTTGTATTTAATCATCATTCAGCCTGTTATAGTTTGAGGGAACTTACATGGTTAGATTGAAGCTTTGGAATGTACTTAATAAATTAGAAAAGTTATTGTTACTTTCCTTTATTAACTTGGGCTGCTCTTCTTTTTCTGGGCTAGCTGGACCATTTTGATGCTATTCAACAAAAACAGTGCGGCAAATAACGACTTTGATGTAATATGTGTTGCAGCCAATTCATATTCCTTATTCTTGAAATTCCAAAGTGCATTTATGAATATTTTTGATTTTTTTATGTATGTGTTTATATCTATACATACAGATATATGTGTGAGTACGTATGTTTGTGTATATACATATATATACACACATGCATAAATATATGTGCTCGTCTGTGTGTATGTTTGTGCTATTGAATAATAATTAAGGAGTAAAATTACTATAAGTCATTCATGAACGCTAAAACTATGATGAACTATTGTTATGCTTTCCGGTGAGTTTCTTATATATTACCAAATAATGACTAGACAACATAAAATAATGAGTGAATATTATGTTGACCATATTAGATTACATATGACATATATAACCTATAGTCTGTGGTATATAACTTTTTTATCATAAAAAGGGTATCGATGATTAGGGTTTTGATTATGGCTATCCAATACAAAGAAAATGTGTTAAGAACACAAGGATAAAACACATGTAGAGGTTTTTCGTTCTATTCAATTTCATGTCATATTATACCTATCTCTTTCAACAACAACAACAACAACACAACACCCAGTACATCCCAACAACAACAACATCTATAGCTAGAGTATGGAGAGGCTGAAAGCCAGTCAAATAATACCTTCATAGCTAAGGATAGAAAGTTTGCTTCTAATAAGACACCGACTTTATACGCACTATATCTATCTCATTCAATAAATTAAATATTATAGTGGTACGCTCTTGCTTTTGATTCTCCTTTTATGAATTGTTCTAAGCCAATTAAGATGCCGGTGGGTCTTTTAGTTATTTAAGACAGAAACATTAGCATGTCAAATGATATTAAAGTTAACTTTTATGCCAATTAATGTGAATAAATATATCAACTTAATCTTTTGAAACTATGAGAAACGTTAAATAAAACGCTTATAATGGATTCGAGGGACAGCATGCTAAAGATTTTGTAAATTTAAGTGGAAACTTGTCCACACCTTGAGAAAAGTTATTGTACATTATATCTGTACTACACCAACAACAACAATCATACTCAGTATATTTCAACAACAGCAAAAGCTATCGCTAGGATCTGGGGAGGATGAGAGGCATGCGAGCAATACCCCCATCCCAAGAGATAGAAAGTTTACTTCATGTGAGACCTCTGGCTCTATATGTACCTACATATATAGTACAATAATAAGAATATGTACTTGTGAAAGAATTTTATTAAACATAAATAAAAAGTTTCTGATATTAAAATATTCAATAGTAGATATATACAAATAGTTGAAAGACAAATACCTAAACAAAAAAGTGCAGAGTCAATCTAATGTATAGAGACTATATAATCCTCTAAGTTTGCTCTAAGGTGTCCCTATATTATGCCTACCCCTCCTTAACCCTAATCCTATGTCTCCATGAACTCCTATCCTGATCCATATTCTCAGAAAGATGTAACTTTAGTAAGTACTGTCTAATCTGCTCATCCCCTGTTATATCTGTACTCTCAGGGGTAATAGACAGAAAGAACACTTTTAAAATATTTGTTTCAACAAAGGGAAAAGGGGGGGGGGGGGGAGAGAATACATATTCGTTTCAACATAAAAAAGGGGGAAAATGGAATAAATATATACTGTTGAGAAATTGTCTCATGTTGGTCGATTTGAAAAAAATATACGTGTTATATGAGGATGATGTACCACCACCCATAGATATGAATCTCGTCTTGTGTAAGCCTAAGTTCCAATATGGTATTAAAGGCAGTTTAAAATGTGTACTCACATCTTACCTGACCATGGTTTGCCATTTATTCTATCCCCTCATCCAAGTCCAGATGTTCACGTCTCGCTTATGGTTTGTGATTGATGACGGGTTCTAAGGTGCTTGTATATGTCAAGTCATGTTGTCACATGAGGGCGGTTGTTGAGAATATTGTCCCACATTGGTTAATTTAAGAAAAATATATAGGTCATATGAGGATGAGAACCACCTCCTATAGTCTTAAAGTTTTAAGTGAATATGAACCTCACCTCATATAAGTCCAAGTTTCAACATATACGAATAAAGAAACAATGCAACCAATTGGCATAATTCACCATTACTTTACAAAATTTTGTCATTTTAATAATCAAATATGCCTATCTCATTCCTTAATTTCTCTTTTATGTTCAAAATGATAATGGTCTATTAGTCATGATTTCAAGGCTAGAAGATAATTTTTAGAAATAAGAGGGGCCAAAAAGAGGTCGTGAATGCTAATTTCCTATATTTTTAGTGGACTCCCCTCGTCCTGTTTTTCTATAATAATTATTGAATTATGCTAGTTTCTTATATTTCTACAATAGTTACTTATTGATTTGAGATGAGAAGGCTAAGTAAAATATTCTAAGTGGAGCCTCAGACTAGATTATTATTTTATAAGATGTGTTAAAATATCGTTGTTAACTAATAGGCTTTCTGTTATAAAGAAGAAGAAAAAACGAATAGGCTCTCCAGCATTACTAATTTATCGTGTCGGGTTCACAACATATATGTATATGTATGTATGTAACACACACATATATGTGTGCGTATGTATGTATGTGTGTGTTTGCTTTATGTATATGCATACACAACACGTATGTGTGATACACGTCATAAATTTCCTAGATAATGTGTTTGAAGATAACAACTTACAATAAAAATCAACGACTTAGAAACTTATAAAACACGTTGTAAAAAAAAACTATAATTAGATCAGGTTTATTACAACAACAACACATACCCAGTATATTCCAGCAATAGCAAAAGCTATCGCTAAGGTTTGTGAAGGGTGAGAGGCATACAAACAATACCTCCATTCCGAAGGATAAAAAGTTCACTTCCAGCGAGACTCCGGCTCTATATGTAACTGCTTTAATTAGACGAGGTTTGTGAATTTTCAAATTCCTGACCCTGTAGTCATAAAATGACACCTAAATAATTTCTATCCGCTAACATACCAATCATCCTATTTGTATTTATCTTATTTTTACTAAGCAATTACCAAAGTTATTTGTTGGTCCAACAAAGGGGGAAAAAAGATATTAATTGACGTCAAATTTACCGTCTTCAGCAATTCATATATTTTTATTCCCAGGTGAAAACGAAGTCTTTTCAATGTATAAAAAGAGTAACGAATAAAGCTCCCGGAGCAATCAAAGGCACGACATACCAAAAAGGCAAGAAGAATCAAAGTAAGGCTTCACATAAACCGTTGATATTCAGGTTGATACATTGTTTTAAAAAAGTATAGGTTCGAACTAGGACAAGTCTAGCATGTAAACAATACTACTATATGAGCCTGAAGGCTGAATATCTAAATCCGACCCAATTGAATGCTGGGTTACAGAAACGGTTTGTAGTGAGCTCCTTGTGTGTTGTTTGGTAATTGTCTTATCAATCTAGAAGATCGCCAAATTTCTGTTTTATATCCTCTACACAACTTCATGAATGAAGATGAGACAGTAAGACCCAGATGAAAGATTTGACCTTGCTTCAGAAAAAGAATAGCTCTCTCAAATCTATTTCGATGAAATAGATTAGACTAAAACTATCTACGTATATTTCAGTTGATTCAATATCTTTTTCATCTACTCCTTTTTCATCTAGATTACTGATTAAATAAGATAAAATCTCTTTTCTTAATTTTCATCTAGCTCACGATTGAATAAGATAAAATAAATTTTTCTAAGTCTTTGATTAGGTTAAGGAAAAAATATCTTAGAAAAACGGTTTAAAACAAATACTCTAGTAGTACTACCATCAAATGAAGGGATGGAGTTTGGATTCCGTTTGAAAAGTAACAAAACATAAAAAACTGCTAAAACTTATATTGAATCCCAACCGGTAAGAGTTTCTGGCACACTCAGTCCTAAAGATAGTATAAGGATATAAATTATATACCCAACGGCCCGCTAACAGGAGCCCACAACTGCTAAAACTTGACGACACTTCGTTGGAAAACTTCCTTGTACCATTCTGTTCATTTCATTTGTCTCTTAGTAGTTTGACCCCTGTTTTGCAGCTGTCATATCTCGATCACTTTTTTTTTTTTTTTTTTAAAAAAACCACGTTGTTTTGTATTTATATATTTTGTATGTGTCTATCTATTATCTCTTATTATCGTATTAACTCACATGCATAAGAAGATCGATGTGCTTAAGCCTAGTTACATATCACTTATGTCTCTATCTATTATCTCTTACTATGAAAAAAACGAAGCCGTCAATAATATTGAATACAGTAAAACTGGAAGTTTTTGAGACATTTTTTATTTATATATATCAACAATACAACAATCATACTCAGTATATCCAAACGGTACTAAAATCTATTGCTAAGGTATGTGAAAGATGATAGAAAGTCAAACAATACATCAAAGAATGCTAATAGAATATCGAGAATCTAATACCTACGCGAGACTTTTGAAAAACTTGGTCTAACTGGAGGAATTGTTAAGTTGAAAATTTTACTAAATTTTTTTGTCAAATCATTAACCTAACACGTAACAGAAAGGTTTATTAATTGACATATTTTCAGAAAACAATGTTCTAACATGACGACTTAAGAAAGTTTGAAACTGAGTGCCATTAAATCGTTGAATTAATAACTTAATACTATGAGTACAAGAAAATAAAATTTTGTCTTTATTTTTATGCTACATATTGGTCTCCCGCTGTAATAAATACTCTTTAGGTATATACTTCCTTTTCCAACTGTTCAAAATGGTTACAATGTAAGAAATTGTTTTGATCTCCTCCTTTCTTTACGAATAAATGCCATAACAGACGGGTCAAACTATTGTTCTCCTTGCATAAAAAATAACAATAAAGAGACTGTAGAAGCCTAACACATTTGGTACTCGAGTTAGATTTGACACCAATAAGTTCAGAGTTCGATTTCAATTACATGCACAGTGTGAGTTCACCGCTACTAGGCCAAATTGCATAGGGACACCTTGTGTGAGCCCTTGCGTAAAGTCCTCACTAACACAGGAGATCGATGAACTCCTAATCTGCATCCTCCACAATATTTCTTAAGACTGAACAGTAAGTCTCTCTACAATTTGGAGCTGAGACACCTGTAGCGTCCCGACCCGGACAGCGGAATCCGACCCGGTGCACCCGTCGTAGCTTACTGAGAAGACTACAAGACGTCTCATCTCTCAAATACACATCATCAATGACGTAAGAGAAATAAGTGCGGAAACATATCTCATAAATCTAAATCATCAATGTAGCACGTTAAAAGACAATATGAATACCCAAAAATTATATTTGGTCGCAGCCATCTAAAATCTTCAATGAAATAAGAACCAGAATTAACAGAAACCATCTAATCAAAGATAGAGACCCTCAAGGCCAAGGTCAGGTATGGATTTTTGTCACCAATAACAATAAAGAACTTGGGGATTTGAAGTTTGATCGTATTGAGTGGGGTTGCTTTTCAACATAGAAGAAAATTATGATAACGAAGAATTCGAATTTGATATGGTAATAGTTATTCTTTTAGTGTCAGACTGGATGATTTTTTTTATTTGGTTATGAATATGCGTAATAAGATTTAACAAAAAAATAAAATATGGTGAATTTTGTTACATGGTAACTGGAACATGTTCATGTATCTTGCATGGTGGCACATATGTCCGACACAGATAAGATATACATCTTGAGATCAATACAAATAAAATATAAATCGTGAAATATATTTTTATAGATCTCATGACCAAATATGTATCATATATTTAATGTATAATTTAAGAAAAAGAAATTAACAAGATTGATTGCTGATCTCATCCAAAATTCTCACCCCACAAGAAACTACATGAGATTTGAAACACCTTTTTAACATTTAAGTGTCACTATATCATACATACATACATACATATGATTCTAACCCGGGATTCTTGCTTGCTTAACTTATTTTTCCTGTCCGATAAAAGATTACATAGGTTTCGAATCGTCGACTTTAAAAGAAGAGTAATAACATTTTATGTCACTATATACATACATACACTACACCTTCAGAAAAGGCTATTATATATACGGGTTCAGATCCCCTCATCCATCCTCTCTCACCGCGTGCGTCACCGTGCGACACGTGGCAGCAGGGAGAGATAGTGAACCTAGATGAGTGTAACACTCATCCAGCCTCACTACCCATCCCTGCTGCTACGTGTCACGTGATGAGGAGTGCGGTGAATCAGCGCACGGTGAGGGGATCCCATCTGTATATATACACGGATTCATGCTTGATGTTACACTATGTACGGAGTTAAAACCTTATTGAATTATTTCTACTTTGTTCGAACGTTGACTTCAGTTCCACACATTCCAAGGCCGCCGGAGTGGACAGGGAGGACGTGTACTTATCATTATATTTTAGTCAAAAATACAATTATATACGTCACCTAATTAGCAAACGTGAGTGAAGAGGAAAATCGAAGCGAAACCTTTTAAGACATAGCTGAATTAATATTCGTGTTGAAAAATTGCTTTTAGAAAAACACACATTCGAACCGAGACACGTACAACGTATGTGCTTTACTGCTGTATAGGTCAGTAACGGTCGTGGCATTGTATCCGGCCCAATTTGATTAGAAAGTTAATGTTTCAGTTTGCAGTAGCACATTGTATAGATTTTTAGCCATATCTTACCAACCTAGAAGGCTGCTTAGCTTCTGATTTCAATCATGCTCCTTGGAGCTAGTAGTACAGTGAGTATTGGTTTGCTTCCAGAAAGTCGAAGCTAGAGTAATAATTTGTCACATTTTCGGAAGAAATTTACACATACTATGATAATGCATATAGATAACGACTAGAAAGGGAGTAGATAATCACATAAGTAGATTTCCAATCTTATACTAACCTTTTCAATTACATATCATTAAAACCAACATATGTCACAGTACACTATTAGATATTTAGGATGTCCCTGTATTGTGATTTTTTTGACCAACGGTATTGTGGTTGTTGTTGTTATTGAAAACAGTAAATAATTAGAAAATTTTATTTATTTAATTAGTAAAGCGACAAAGATAATAATATTATGTATCGTTTGTTTTGAGTTTGTTAGCCTAGTAATTGAATTTTAGGATGTTCCGAAATGTTGTTAACTTCTTACTCTTTCTAGTTTCTTAAATTATAACTATAAAAAACAAATACATAATTCATTAATAGAAAACAAGTAATTGCTCAAAAAGACAAAAGTAAAAGTTACCCACAGCTTTAAACAATGCATTAGCTTTCTCTAGTTTTTCAGTTTTACTACCAAATTGGAGGGATAAAAAGGATGTTTCCGGTACACTAGCTTTTCACTGAGTCTAGAGAGGGGAAGCGATCTGATGTGTGCAGCTTTACTTTACACTTTGTATAAGAGACTTTTTTTGTGAGTTATACATATAACCTACAGGTCATGAAATATCAACATTACCAATTGCTGCAAGGCCCGACTTCCGGAGGGATTAATTAATTAAATTGCTGCAATCACTCCTGTTATGATTATGCTTGATATCTTCTACCTCAGAAAAATAAGTTTTGTTGGTATCAAAAACAAATTATGAAAGAAATATAATTGAATAATAATACACATAAGATTGTTATATAATGTCTGCCGACACAAATATCATACTAAAATTCCAATTCCAATGTTGTTTAGTTAATTTCTGAAGATCTCAGAAAAGTAATTTGTTGGGAAGATCCCAAAAGATCCGTAGATGAGGAGAGAAGAATCTCTCTCAAATTAATACAGCCACGTTTGTATTCTATACATAGTTCACACAGTTCACACACAGAGTCAAATAACTGTCCTAAAATTAAATATTTTTTTCCTCCCCTGTAGGCTGTAAGCAATGCTCATCTGAATCTTTTCTACTCCTTTGATTTCCCACTTCCGTCTGAGTTTTATATATCTAATTCCAAAAGGGATTTGAAATATCATATAAAAGATTCTTTCTTTATTGAAAACCCATTCAAGAAAGCAGCTCATAGTGAGTTGTTTGCTGAAATTTCAGCCATGAACGACTCGAGAACTGTTTCTTCCGCTCCAACCAGACTTGAGGTTTGTATTATACAAATTTCTAATACCATTTCGTTTTTTTGATCTAATGTGATTAAGTTTTGATTTGATTAATTGGCAGGGAAAAACTACTGCAACTCTGGTATGTTTCTTCCTTGGCCTTGGCACCCTTGTGGCTTGGAATAGTATGCTTACCATTGGTGATTATTATTATCAACTGTTCCCGGTGAGTTACGTTTAACCTTTCGTTTTTCTGCAAAAGAAAAAAGAAGGAATCTTTTTGAATTTGAACCTTTCTTACGTTAATCAATACTACCTTAACTAACTCAAAACAGATAACTGGTTCTTGTAAAAATACATAGTAGCCTCTTCTACTGTTTTATGAATTTGTTACACAGAGCCTACCAAGTTTGTGTTTTTGTCCATAGAATAGTGATTGTACCCATTGTCATGCATAGACAGACACATGTGTAATATATACTCTGTTTATTTCATACATATGTAATTATCTTTGTGTATATATATGTGTGTGTATATATCTATATATTCATGGATCTGTTATGTATGTGTATACTATGCATGTATTCTGTTTTGTGTATATGTGTGTGTCTGTATATTAACGCACATGGGCATACAGATATATACAGACACATAGACTACCATCAAATCGCAGGAAATCGAGCACCTCATCAGTAGGACTGCAGCAATGTGATCCTCATGTTGAAAAAACATATTGCCTGTTTCTTTTTCTTTTCTCCCTTGCACATTTGGGACATTATCCTAAATTAGATACCCTCCACAAAACCAGGGGAGTTTTTGCAGGGAGAAGTAGTTGATGGAAGAAATACCTTGTAAAAGTAGAAGTGAAACACTGGAATGCATCATTTACCTGAGAATGTTCTTTCTGATTTCTCTAATAAGTTGCTGATATACACACTTTATTTTTGTTCGTTGTGTGGCTTATAGAAATATCATCCTTCAAGGGTACTTACCCTTGTTTATCAACCATTTGCTCTGGGGACAATTGCAATACTTGCTCACAAGGAAGCAAAGATTGATACAAGAAAGCGGAACCTGGCAGGATTTACCCTTTTTTTCTTGAGCACATTGGCTCTCCTTCTTGTGAGTTTCGATTACTATTGTCATTTTCTATCCTTCATTTCGTGCCTTGTCCATTATGGTTCTTTGTTGACTTCATTGCTCTCCCTTCTTGCAGTTGGATTTAGGCTCCAGGGGAAAAGGTGGAGTTGGAAATTATCTGGGAATATGCGTTATAGTTGCTGTTTTTGGTATTGCAGATGCCCATATTGAAGGTGGCATGGTGGGGGATCTCTCATTCATGTGTCCTGAATTTATCCAAGTAACTCCTGATTCGACGAATATCCTATTTTCTTTTCCTTTCCATA
Organism: Eustoma russellianum; assembly: GCA_036186865.1. Classification (NCBI taxonomy): domain Eukaryota; kingdom Viridiplantae; phylum Streptophyta; class Magnoliopsida; order Gentianales; family Gentianaceae; genus Eustoma; species Eustoma russellianum. The sequence goes on along the minus strand of AP025066.1, from coordinate 31,603,427 downwards.
CCATTACCGAGTTTCAACAAATTATTTGTTTTTGTCTTGCTATAATTTTGCAGTCATTCTTGGCTGGTCTAGCTGCATCCGGAGCTTTAACTTCTTCTTTGAGATTAATTACTAAAGCAGCCTTTGATAAAACAAGTCATGGCCTTCGCAAGGGAGTTAGTACGTGGTTTGGTCTTTTCCTTCATCTCATTTTAGAAAGAAAAAAAAAATTTAACCAGTGTAGATATCAGACTACCTATGATATCTTTGCTTTCTTTCCATAGTGCTGTCAGAATAATTCATAGAGGATAATGGGTTATTGCAGCATAAGAAAGTAATATACACATTTTTATATTGGAGGATAGATGCTACTGATGAATATTCAGATTAGTAGTTCAATGAGATTAAAGTTTGCTCTATGGTGCTATGCAGTTCTGTTTCTTTCCATCTCCACATTCATCGAATTCCTGTGCATCTTCCTATATGCGCTTGTTTTCCCCAAGATTCCGATTGTTAAGTATTACCGTTCCAAAGCTGCATCTGAAGGATCAAAAACTGTTTCAGCTGACCTTGCTGCTGCTGGCATCGAGACCGAGGCAAGTGCATGAGTGTCAAGAATGGTTTATTTTTCTCCATTTTGACAAAGACTTCTTATGTACACTTCATTTGTGAAGTCAATTTTTGTTTCTCCTGTGTAGGTGGGTTCTGATAAACATGTCGAGAGGTTGAGCACCAGACAACTAATCTTCCAGAACATAGACTACTTCTTGGATGTTTTTTTGATTTATGTCCTAACCTTATCAATCTTTCCTGGATTCTTATATGAAAATACTGGGGTTCACCAACTTGGCTCATGGTAATTTACTCAAATTGTTGTTCAATTCTTATATGTCTTATATTTGGTCTGTTAGTTTCTAATACAAGATCTTTTATTGTTCCAATCAGTGGACGGCCTTAGTTACTCCCCATATCGTTGTCATACAAGATCTTGACTGCAATCTCAGCGTCAATATATTTTCAAAGAATTGAGTCTTTGGCAGTATATCGGTTAACCTGTTTGTCAATTTTAGGCAGTATGTATGTAGATCATGTTCTTTTTCTCTTAAAGAAGATGCATCCTGATTTCCTTATGCTCAGTGAAATTTTTTATGGAAAAACTTATGTGCTTTAGGAGAAGTAGAGTAGCAGGAGTAGCACACAGCATTTTTACCTTCCCTTGATAGGTTCAAAGCATGGAAAATAAACAGAAAAAGAAACAAAAAAAACAGAGTTGTAATCAGTTTTGAGGAAAGAATTGTTATTGCAAGAAGCACATGATACAAGATATTGGCAAAATTGGTTACTAATCAACACCTTGCGTTCTGTGCATAACTTTTGTCTTTAATTTCCCTTGGTTGGCAGGTACGCCATTGTTTTGGTTGCAATGTACAATGTTGTTGATTTTCTAGCCAGATACATTCCTCTCATCGAATGCTTGAAAATAGAGTCGCGTAAAGGCCTAATGATTGCAATACTCTCACGCTTCTTGTTCATCCCCATGTTCTACTTTACTGCGAAGTATGGTGATCAAGGATGGATGATAATGCTCGTATCATTCTTGGGATTGACCAATGGTTATCTCACAGTATGTGTTTTCACAGCAGCCCCAAAAGGCTACAAGGTTAGTACATTTATCAGTTCACTGCTTTCTTAACTGACTTTCATCGCGGTTTAAGAACCATACGCGAAAGCTCGGTTTTTGTAGGGGCCAGAACAGAACGCGTTAGGGAACTTGCTAGTGCTGTTTCTTCTTGGAGGCATATTTGCAGGGGTTGCTCTTGACTGGTTGTGGCTTATTGGGAATAGCTCATTTTGAATGAGTATCAGCTTCTCTTTTATTCATATAGTCAATCCTTCAAGTACATACGTTTTATAGCTGAATTCGCGAGCAAGAGCTCGTTGAATTTGCTTACAGTTAAGTCGTGAGAGATGAAGAATCTCCAAAGCTGTTTGATTTGTGTTGCTGCTCACAGTTTCTTGTACTGTAAATGAACCTTGGTGCTGGAAAAAGAAGTGATATGGATATTGCAGATCTGTTTGTGACTTGCAAAATGCACTTAGTATAGTGGTGACTAGCATTCTCCCTATCTCAAAAACTCGGATTTCAGTCTTGCTACACAACAATATTACCTCATTGTTTTAGAGGCTCCCGCCTATGGCGGATTAGGGGGGTCGGATGTATTGCAACCATACTTCAAGTGATAGAAACACACAGATGTTATTTTTCGATGACCCATAATGAAAATTACGTTAAGCTGTATCGATCAACTTGCTACGGTCAAAATATTGAATTCTGTGACAACTGGTGTCACTGGATGCTGCTGATAATGTAGGGAAGGCTACTCCAGTTTTACCTAAGTGTTTATCACACCTGTTAAACCTTTTCATTTTTAATGGAGTAAATGACATTCTTTCTTGACTTTAGAATATGATGGAATAAAGCAAATTGACTCATTAAATTGGCTGGCTTCGTAGCAGTTGATCGACACAGCTTGACGCAATTTTCATTATAGGTCATCAAGAAACAACCTCATGTGTTTCTAACATATGAGTATCGTTGCGTACATCTAACCTTTCCATACGGCGGGAGCCTTTAAGGTAATAGAGTAATATTGTTGTTCTTGTTTATCACATTTATTAAAAATAAAATTAAAGTATATTAGTAGCTAAATTCTCGTAATATATTCGTATCCACAATAAAGTTAAAATACATAATATTGCAACAAAATGCTTTGACAATATTTTCTTAAACGATGTCTCCTAAAATCGTGTTTTGGGACGTAGGAAGTATCACATCAATAAGCCAGATCTTCATCCAGTATCTAGACGACCTCAAAATAACTTCGTCAGTTAACTTGAAGAGTTGTTAACTGGGATTGAAATGGTAGTTGGAATAACCTCTAAAATATCTTGCACAAGAAAGCACAGGTCAGAGGTCCCGGTGGGTTGGCCCTGGGAAAAACCCTCCGACGCTCAAGTCAGTTTGAGCCATATCTCACTGAGATTATAATTTAAAAGGTGAGTTAGGAGTCTCTCACAGTATGGGCCGAGGAGCAAAGTGTATGAGTTTGCTTTAGAGTATGAATGTTTGAATTCTGGATCCTTTTCTTTGTCTTGGTTGACTTGCTTTTGTAGACCTTTTCCCGCCTTTGGCCTCTGATAGTGGATAAGACGTTTGTTTGAGGCAGAAAGCCTAGGACGCTGTAGGTCTGGTGATGTGATCAATAGTCTGACTGATGTGACTAATAGGCCGGCCTGGTTGATGTAACTAGTAGGCTGGCTGTTGTGACCTTGGCGTGTTCAGAAAGAATAACCAGCTGTAATCACTATATTTGAATTGCACCTCTGTTTGAGGGTCCCACGAAGTAATGTCGTGCTGGGTTCCTTTACCGAAGTGCACAACTGAACTTTGCCGAAGTGCAGGATCCACCCTTGACGAAGTGCATGACTAAGCCTTGCCGAAGTGCATGACTTGGCCTTACCCAGCTGAAGTGGTCTGAAATGTGGCACTTGTGTAGAAGCTGAAGTTGATGCCGAGATGCAAGCCTTGGCATATTCTTCGATGTTATAAGGGCGTCATGATGCCTTGCTGAGGTGCCGTTGAGGTTGAACAGCCATGCTTGGGCGATGTACCGCTGAACTGCAGTACTTTGATTACTGAGCTACTGAAATTGAACCGTTGACTGTTGTTGACTAACAGACGATTTAATTATGGTTTATCATATATCAACTTATAATTCAAACATAATTTATCTATGAAACATATTCATAGAGTTTGTAGCAATGGATGTGACATGGTATTACAATAGAAGATCTGACCTAAATTTCCGAATAATTGCCAACTCAAACTTGAAGCTCTCATGATTTGAAGGCAAATAAGAAGAAAAAGTAAAAAACACATCCCTCGATTTATATCTCACCTAGCTAAGGAGCCTCTGGTACAGATGGGGGAGAACCCACCCCCTCATCAAAAAGGAAAAGGAAAAAACACATGCAATATTTATTGGTGGAATTACTCTACACGATATTCAATGTTTTGCAATAAACTATGCAAGATAACAAGAAGTTACTTGTGTACTACGTTCCTGATGGTCTAGGGAAGTACCAGATCGTTTTACGATCTGATGTACGCAACATTACTCTATATTATGTGTAAGAGACTGTTTCTGCAGTTCGAATCCGTGACATCAAACTCACAAAACATCAACTTTACCGATTAATTCAAAGCGCGCTATCAATAAACGATGCAACACACATTGCAGTAAATGAATAAAACAATCACCCAGGCACCTACCCCCGCCCCTCTCATATTATACGTACATGAACATACTGTATCCTATTTTTAGAAGAACAATGATATTAAACACTTCAGCTAGATTAAAAGTAGTACAATATTGAGAGCATATAATTGACATGTAAATTTTGATAAACTTGAACATAAAATATTCTAATTTTAACATAGTCTCTTCAACTCGACTTCGTTCACAGTGTTTTAGACTTGGAAAAGTGATTTTGTTATGCTGTCCAAATAAATCACCCCAAGAACAGATAATAGATATACTTCTTGATGCGTTCGATTTTCTTGGTAAAGTTTTATCGCCTCTAATTTTTACTATTAGACGCGACATTTTAACTGTTATACTAACTTAATTATCGTTTGATAATTCCTTTCTCTTTCCAATAGAGTTAATGACATACTCTTCCGAATATGATAGAATAAAGCAAAATGACTCACTAAATTGGCTGCGCTTCTTATATTGTGAAGTATCAGTTGATCGACACAGCTTCACGCAATTTTCATTATGGGCCATCGGTAAACCTGTATGATTTTAATACATGGATATAGTTGTGTATATCCGACTTCTATACCTCTCATAGTCATGAGCCTCTAAAACAATGGGTAATAATGTTGTTGTGTAGTTATCGTTTGATAATTGAGCATTGCATCGTGGATCATGTGTTAAGGTTCCAATCTGGAAGATTTTTCCTAAAATGTAGTAGTTGTGGTATCACATCGTTTAATAGTTTTACTTATTGTTTCAGAAAATGAATCATGTCAGCGTCATACTTAAAAGAAAAGGAAAAGTCTTTTTAATACAGTTACGATACGCTAGTTACGGTCCGGATAAGATCTTAGGAGGCTAAAAATGTGGTAGAATATGATGTCTCCAATCACGCGTCGTCACGTATACAAAAGCAAATATGTGCTGCAATTTTTTTTAAAAAAAAAAACTGTTTTTGTACACGTGACAACGCGTGATTGGAGGACTCATATTCTAACTCACTTTTAGCCTCCTAAGGTCTCATCCGGTTACAGCCATCACTTTCAAAATTCAACGTAATTTTTTGCTTTTTATTTTTTTGTTAGACATAACATTTTACTTTTGTGTTTACTAAATTCTTTCAAAAGCACGATAGCATATTCATATTATTGTGTCATTTATGCAAGTATATATAGAATTGGAGGTTTACTGTAAACAAACTATCTATCTATTATATGAAATATTGTTTGTCTCCTTTCACCATCGCTCTTGGATGAAGATATTGTTTGTCTTCTCTCACTCTCGTCAGACTTGAGTAAAATTTTTTGCTGTCGTCGGAATAGATGTGATCTTAGCAGTAGGCTGTTGTCGGGATATAATGGATATAGATGTTGCCGTCGGTTCTTGTATGTTTGCAGGGACCCTTTCCGACTTCTTTATCATCTTTCTGTTGATTAATAAACTTATTTTCAAACCGTAAGAAGAAAAATACGTGTATAAGAGGTAATAAAATATGCATGTATAATCCTGTATAAAGTATGTATGTATATATTCAGAAGGTCAAAAGGGATGAAAATCAATAATCTACTCAGGAGTTTTTCTTTACTTAATGCTGCAACATGCAGTGATTGAAAATTTGAAGCAACCAACTTCTCTTGATCCTTTGACTCCAGCTGCCCAGAAATCTTCGGAGTTGGTTCTAATTGCTCAATAGTTCAGACTTCCTTAAAAGAGAAGACAAGTAAGCCCATTTTACTCAAATTCTCGATAATGTTTATCTCTCCTTTGCATTTAACATGTAGCTTCTGATTCTTCCATTCTGTTCAATTTTAAATTTGTTCAAGTTTGAAGTTTCTTTCTTGGACGCTTCGATATTGGTGGTTCAATTGTTTTTGGATGAACATCTTGAGCATATCCTAACCTTTGTGTAAGAGGCTGTTTACGCAGATTTAACACATGAGCTCACAAAACGTCAATCTTATCAGTTGCTCGAAGGCATGTGGTTTTATATATAGTTTTATATGGATCCCTTTTTATTTTCATTATGATAAGCATTTCCTGGAATCAATAGTCACGCTTTTTTTCCCCTGAAGGTTAATTGACTATGAAAAAGATGCAAACTTGATACTCAGTGAGTTTATGCATTTTAGCTGGTGATTGTTGAAGATATCTTCATGACTAAAGCCGGATCGAGTGGGCCGCCTATGCTTAAGGTTAGATGCTTCTGTTAAGTATATAAATGGTGAATTACTCATAATTGCTTACTTTTCAGATGATATAGTAATTTAACAGCTTTAATATTTGGTGGCTTTAGTGAGTTCATTTGCATTTTCATGATTTGGGTTCTTGTATTCAGGGAAAGTCCAGTGCAACATCAATATGCTTTTTTCTTGGGCTTGGATCCCTCCTCTCATGGAATAGCATGACAACTATAGGAGACTACTATTACGCCGTGTTTCCGGTGAGCAATCATATAACTCCATCATCTCTGAAGAAATCATCACATTTTGCAATATTTATTTATTTATCTTACATGTTCTAATGTTCTTTTCTTTTGATATGTGGTTTTTCCTTTGAAAGGTCTGTACTGCATTACATTCTGGACTTAGTCGACTTGACTTATCATATAGAAATCAGTCAACCTTCCAAACATGGTTTATTCATGTTTATTATGAGTATAACTAGTGAGACATCAGGGATCAAAAATCAATAAATGGAGGTCCTTTTTCCTAAGCATTATACTTTGCTGTGAGTGCTAAAACAAATGGTCCTGCCCATGACATTTCTGGTGAATTCTACAGCAGATGAATATGTAATTTTATGTTTCTGGCATCTTTGTATGATTGTTATAGCTTTACGATTTTATTCAAGTTTTATGGAGCCATTGATGGAGCGTATAATGTATTTGCACCTAGAACCTACTTCTGTATGTTTGTCAAGGTGCAACTGAAGATTTCTGCAAGTAAAAACAGATTTGCTTCTCTTGAAAAGTTGTACCATGCTTGATGACTTTCTATTTTTGTATGAAGCGATACCATCCCAGCAGGGTTCTTACCTTAGTTTATCAACCATTTGCTCTTGGAACAATTGCAATTCTTGCATATAATGAAGCAAGGATCAATACGAGGAAACGCATCTTAACAGGATATACTGTCTTTTTCTTGAGTACATTGGCACTCTTGCTGGTAAGTTCAGCCTCCATCCGGGAACTTAGTTTGTGATTTTTTTTTCCAGTGTCTATCCAATGTGTAACCGTCTGAACGTGTTTCACAGCTTGATATAGCTACGTCAGGAAATGGAGGGATCGGAAATTATATTGGAATATGTATCATAGTGGCTGCTTTTGGTGTTGCAGATGCCTATGTTGAGGGTGGAATGGTTGGAGACCTGTGCTCAATGTCTCCTGAGTTCATCCAAGTATGCTTTTACATGAACAATCTGTTCTTTCACATTTCCACGCACACGTTTAAAACTTAAATTCGGGCAATAGGCTTCTAATTATGATGGTGCAGTCTTTCTTAGCTGGTCTTGCTGCATCTGGCACTCTCACATCTGCTCTGTGGCTAATTACAAAAGCTGCCTTTGATAAGTCTGCAAATGGACTTCGCAAAGGAGCAAGTAAGTACACATTTTTTTCACTAAGAAGAACTCCTTTCGAGGCACTTATTTTGCTGTAAGGATCTTTCTCAAGTGCATTCAGATTGTATACATTGTTCTTGCGGTTTCTTGGAATTGCTTACTGGCGTATACTCTCTATATCCGTTATGGAACTCTATTTGCTATTATCAGAAAACTTCTGAATGTTATTTAAAAAGGTTTGTGCCTTTGGGGTTTGTAAGTAAACTTTGTTACCGTGCAAGAAGTTCCAAATATTTACATGTCATGTTTGATGTGCAGTGTTATTTCTCGCCATCTCCACATTCTTTGAGTTTCTATGTATTCTTCTGTACGCATTCGTCTTCCCTAAACTCCCCATAGTAAAGTGCTACCGTGCTAAGGCTGCGTCAGAAGGATCCACTACTGTCTCTGCTGATCTTGCTGCTGCCAGCATGGACTCGGAACGGTACTCAGAAGAAAACGAGAAAGTAGAGATTTTGCTTTTGAAGACTATTGAATTGCTTTGCTGAACTATTCACTAATGATCTGTATGTGCAGTTTTTTCTGCCTGTACAGGGCGAAGATGATCATGAACATTTGGAGAGATTGAGCCTCAAAGAATTGTTATTCGAGAACATGGACTATGCTATTGATCTATATCTAATTTACTTGCTTAGTTTGTCCATTTTCCCTGGTTTCTTGTATGAGAACACTGGATCCCACAAGTTAGGCTCCTGGTAAGTTTCTTATATGATTCATACCTACTAAAATACAACAACAACATCACCCCATTGCCTTAGAGTCTCCCGCCTATGGCGAGGTATGGGGGATCAGATGTACGCAATCATACACATGTGTTAGAAACACACAGAGGTTGTTTCTTGTATGAGAACATTGGACCCACAAGTTAGGCTCCTGGTAAGTTTCTTAAATGATTCATACCTACTAAAATACAACAACAACAACATTACCTCATTGCCTTAGAGACTCCCGCCTATGGCGAGGTATGAGGGGTCGGATGTACGCAACAATACCCATGTGTTAGAAACATGCAGAGGTTGTTTTCCAATGATCCATAATGATGCGTCAAGCTATGTCGATCAACTTCTACTTCACAATATAAGAAGCGCAACCAATTTAGTGAGTGCTTTATTCCATCATATTCCAAAGTCAAGGAAGAGTGTGTCCTGACTCCATTGGAAATAGAAAAGTCATACCTACTAAAATACGTGTCAAATTAATAGTTACCAGCTTAATGCAAACTAGCGGAATTGTCTGGTTTTCCTAGTATTGAGAATTTCATGTCCTATGACTACCTTACCAAAGGAAAATTTTCCTTGAATTTGCAACAGAGACGCACAAATGTGCATGAACATGGAGGAAAAAGGAGAGGCATTAGTTGAGAGGTGGTTTGATTTGTTTCTGGTCATAGAATGGAAATTACATATATGAATGCTGAATGCAGGTATGCAGTTGTTCTGATTGCAATGTTCAACGTGTGGGATTTTGTATCAAGATACATTCCACTCATTGAATCGATCAAGTTACAGTCCAGGAAAGGCCTTATGATTGCAACGCTATCGCGTTTTCTCCTCATCCCAGTTTTCTATTTTACTGCAAAGTACGCAGATCAAGGATGGATGATATTTCTCACATCATTCTTGGGTCTTAGTAATGGTTACCTCACTGTTTGTGTTCTCACATCAGCTCCTAAAGGATACAAGGTTAGTCAATGCTTTTAACACATCAGTATGGTTGCGTACATTCGACCCCCTATACCCCGCCATCTGCGGGAGCTCCTAAGACAAAGGAATAATGTTGTTGTTGTTGTTTATATCCGGCGATTCATTTTCCCTACTGGGCTATGGTGTTTTCTGCAGGGACCTGAGCAAAATGCACTAGGCAACTTGCTGGTATTCTTCATTCTTTGTGGTATTTTTTCTGGAGTGGCTCTGGATTGGTTGTGGCTCATTGGCAACGCCGAGTTCTGAATATGATCGAGAGGAGTTGATAAAAAAATTGTTACATTTGGTGGCACACTGATTTAGTGTAACTTCAATTGTAATGTGTAATGTCTTGCGTACGTGTGTCCTGTTGGCAGAATCCTGGTTTTCGGAAAAATGGTGTGTTAGCTGCGATCCCCTGCGTGCTTGGTACAGTTTGATCCAGTCATAAATTAATAGTTAGGTAGCAATTGTATCCTCTTAAGTCTGGAGTTACACATTTAAAATATCTTACATGAAGCAGCATTATAACTAATACTAAGTAGAATATGTACTCTATGACATCAATAATCAGATACAACCGAATTAAATTGATAAGTAGAATCTGTTGTTTCTAAGGAGTGTAGCTCCTCCTCCCAAGAAGGCAAGATCATGCTTAATCAAACATGCCAGATGCTAATTATATGATACCATAATGACATTGAAGATAGGATATTAATATTAGAGAATGTGTTCAGGAGGATCTGCCTTCCAAGATACATGATCAATGTTCAATCTAGCACGGTGGGGAGGAGTGCCGCCGCCCCTCCCTCCTCCCCCGTTCCTTCAGGCAAATGAGAACGATAACATGCAAAGGAAGCAACTACCCATCTACATCTGGCTAGTAGATTCACGAGTGGATTTGTTTCATCTGGAGTTCCATTAAGCACTGAAATAGACTTCACAGGATCACTCCAAATCTCAACAGCTTGAGTTCCAAAAGAGATTTGACAAGCCTCAATCCTTCCAGAATAGCACACAGCTCAGCATGGTTTGACATCCAACCACAGCTTCATCGTCACAGCTTCCTACAACACCAATTTTTGTTTCTGACCAAGATACCACCTGCCACAGACCCGGTGCCATCAAATGCAGCATCCCCGCCAACTGAGTGACCCCAGCCACCTGGTGGCTGGCATTTTCCAAAGAGCCAAGACTGCTGGGACGTCTGCATATGGCGTTGGAGATCAAAAGTTAATGCTCGTGCCTCAGCAACCAGCTCTCTTGGCCAACTCATAGTTCCATTACAAACTGAATTACATTTAGCTTCCAAAGAACCCAACATAGGTTACACAAATAAGCATTTATTTTCATCATCGCCGAATTCAAATAGTCATTGCAAGAGACATGTGAAATTGATAGAAGGCACCTTATCCCAGCAGTTTGTGTTCATGGTGGAGATTCAATGAGCAGAACCTTGGGGACAGCGAAAGAGGCAGTGTCTGTCATAACTTCAAACACCCAGAATAATTCATTAACTAGTCTTCTCTCTACAGGCTAAACACGATCTGAAAATGGGGTCTGGCATCAATACATGCCCAGTCAGTAGCCTTACAAGCATAGTCAAAAACAGAAACTACACAAGCCATATCTAAGAATCGTAGTATTGGAGAGTGATTAAGGGGGAACAGTGCTAGAAAAACCCTCTATGTTTACAGCACTTACAGAACTTTATACATTTAACGTCAGCTTTATAACGTTAGGACATATCATTTCCATCGGACAGTAACATAAAGTCAGCTCTAAGCAGCAAAAATGTTGCTGTGAGAACTTCAAATCGTTGCAACTGAGATGCAAAATAAGCAGGGGCTCAACTGAGATATAGCGACATAGGTGTTGCTGTGAAGTTTGCATCACAAGTTATGAAATTGTCACTCTTTTTACCATGGTGAGCTTGCAAGGACGTGATAGACTATGCGCTTGCAAGGCGTGAGGTATCAGATTATGCACCGCGCCTTGCTCGTTTCATTCTCTCTAAGGCGCCTACAGGGCCATCCTCTTTATCCGCAGCTGTTGTGCCATTACCATCCCCAGTGCTATCAGCCTCTTCTCTCTTCCGAACCAGACCTCCAAAAACAGCGTCAGGGACATCTTTTTGGGCTATCTCCACCTTCTCATCCTCCTCTGAATCACTTTCTTCAGGAAGCTCGATGTCCTCTTTATTTGATATGCCATTATGCACCGTCTCACCGATGGCCTGAACTCCTGCACTAACAAACCCTACCAATCTGTTGCCATCTTTGGTGGACTCCTGAGGTACCAGCTGTCTTTCTAGAGCTGCCATTTCGTCTTCAGCTACCCCCGCTTTCTTCATCACATCCTTTGCTTCGTCTAGACTCTGAACTTGATCCTTCAACATCAGATACTCGGGAAGGATGAAGTGTGTCTGCAAAAAACAATGACAAATACAAAGTAGTCAAAATACAGTGAAGATAAAAAAAATCTTGAATATAAATTAATCTCTTTATGTTTCACTAACTACTATTCAGATAACAGGTGCGGTCAAAGCACAAAAACAGACAGGATGGATGTTAAATCACATGCATGACCTCACCGTGTATCAACATAATTGGAAGAACAAAACTTGTCTCAAATCTGAAATAAAAACAGCAATCAAAGAAAAAAAGAAAGAAAAGCTGAAACAAGTCGAGGCAAGCCCGGTCATGGCTTACCTGGCTAAAGCTTGCTGAAACACTTCTTTTCACACGAAGCATTTCACGGAAGGTGTCCTCATTACCATGCTGCACTTCAAAGTCATGCCACTTTTGCCAGAAGTCAGGGTCTGATCTTGGATCTGCAAATTGTGATGCATGTTTAAAAAGGACACGAGCACGATCAATCTCTCCCAGGCTCTTCTCAAGTTCAGCGTATTTTATGCACATGACTTTTACGTCCTTGTCTGGCAGACCGGATTCAATTGCTTGTTCATATATTTCTCTGGTTTTTGGCACACCAAATATCTCAGCTGCACGAGCAATGTATATCTCATACATCCCAAGTTTTTCACCAGGTGGAACAGCCTTTGTTGCTTGGTCATATACTCGCATAGCTCGCTTTGCTAGCCCAAAATCTTCTTCTAATTTTGCGTATTGCAGATATAATTTCTTTACAGCATCTGCAGGGGCCTGAAACAAGGAATGTTACTTCTTGATATGGAACGAGAAAATAGATGGACAGAAACGCAGAGGCACAAAACAAACTTACTCTAACACAAGCAACCAAATACAGAAACTAGAAGGGGAAAAATGCATGATCCAGCAGGTAGCTAGATTAGTGAACTATTGGAGCACTGCTTAGGTCTATACAACATCTTGAACATAAATTTATCCTCTCATACTCCTTCCTTTCCCCCAAAAAGGAAACATTCCAGGGATAACTGTTCATTTTATTTCAGTAATTACTAAAAAGTGTTTCCCATACATAGGCACAGAAAGATTTCCAGTTCGTCTGTTAGATCGATATTTCTACATGAATGCGACTTGGCAAAACTAAATCCTCCCTTTCTTTTTCTCAATTTCCATCAGTTGGAAATAATTTACAGCAAGTATAACTTGAGGAATCATTAGTAGTCATAGAAACGATATTGGAATCCCAGCAGAGACAAATGGCAAAAGACCATAAAACTCAGATCCAGGGGAAATGCTTGGATCATACAAATATCATGATTCAGCTACTTAATGCTAAAATACAAGCTTACGACTGACTATACATGTTTAACTCTTCCAAAAGCAAAATTACAAGCAACCAAAAGAGGAGTCTCATGATAGAAGCAATGAAGTGTAAAAAATCAAACTTCGTTTCTTTCTTCTTGTTATTCCTTTTTGTTTCTCAGAAGAACAAGAGCAACTGCAAACTAATGCATAAAGATAGAGCAAACTACCGGAGTAAAATACACAATTATAAACAATCAGAGGAAACATACATACCACTTCAACTGCATGCTCAAATAGTTCTCGAGCTCGTTCCAGTTTAGATTTTCCATATCTTTTAACGAACTTCGTGAGGTAAGTGACCCATATGTCCTTTGCATGGGGATATTTAAAGATCTTCACTCCTCTCTCATAAACTTTAAAGGCATCTTCAAAATATTTGTGATCCTGAAGAAAGGAACAAAATCAGTTACCAGAATTTCTGGAGAGGTAAAGGGAGGAGGAGGGATGGGGGGCACAGAGATAAGTTATAGAAGACCATTTTTCTATATAACTCAAATGCAGAAAGAAAAACAAGGGGAAGGTAGAGCGTAGTACCTCTAATAGCATCGCGTAGTTTATAATAATTTGGGGGGTAGCTATTCTAAGATCTAGTATCCTCTCATAAACTGCACGAGTTGATTCTAAAGTCCCAAGGCTTTCTTCCATATCCACATAAAATGTCCAGAGCCTGAGTGATTTGTGGATCTTCATCTGCACAGGTTCATTGCCATCAGCAGCAACTGCACCATATAAAGCAGTACCAACCGGGAGTATTAGTAAATCATCCAAAAGAACAAAGAGAAACTACAAAATTGAAAATCTTGATTAGTTAGCCTCAACGTTTGCTTTTCACGATCGACTTTCACCAAAACAAGCATTCTAAAGTGAAATACAAGCTCCAAATCACAAGAATAACATACCATATTTAACCAGATACAGCACATACAGAAGAAAGATTTCTCACCTCTTCGTTTAACCTCAACGGATGGCTCAGCCGTAGCACGCCTCATGAGATCCAATGCCCCCTTAAAATTTTTGTGCCTGAGCTCCATTTCTGCCCATTCACACCATACACTAGCCAAATGATCCACAGTTTTATAATTAACCTGAACAGCCTTATCAAAAATCACCCTCGCATTTACAACATCTTTGTGGCTCTCATAAAGCTTTGCAAAAGCAACCCAGAGAGTATGTGGCTTTCCTACAGCCTTCATTGGATCAACTGTTCTCACTGCTTCTGTGTACGTCAATATCTGTTTGGTGGGATTACCCTCGAAAAGCTTAACCCTTCTGTGCCACTGCTCCACATTATGTGGATTTTGCCTAAGAAGGACACTGTTTGCAAGTTCCGGCCTCCTATCCATCAAATATTCCAACCTTGCCAACCTCAAGTCCACATCCTTGTCATCATTCAACCAGAAACCTTTCAGTTTCTTTTGCAATTTTGCAATATCTAACCGGTCATCTTTGTCATCTTCCTCCTCTTCCTCGTCATCCTCAACATCTTCCAAATCACTCTCACTCATCTCCTCCATCTTCAGAGCAAGCATACTCTCTTCAAACTGCGAATAAGCATCAAATATCACACTAAAATCCCTAACGGTCACTACCGTCATCATCCCTTCCTCAAAAACATCCCTTGCCTTCTCCACCAACTTTCTCCTAATATAATAATCAGCTAATGATGTCCACAACCTGCCAACCTCATCCGTAAACTTCCTAATCCCGCCTCTAATGATTGCATCCACATTCAAACCAGACACCTCTGCAGCATGCTGGGTCAACAAGTCACACAGTTCCAACCATAATCTATGCTTAGTCTTTCCCTTAATGGAATAAAACTGATCGTCATTCAACACCCCAGCCAACCTCTCTGCAGCTTCCTGCCACAGCTCTGAAATTATCAAAAACTCAATAAAATCCTCAATATGACTCGGATCATACTTCAAGTACCTCCTATAAACCCTAAGCGAAGTCTCAATTGGAACCCCTCTTTGGCTAACAAAAACCAAATAAATACTCCAAATCCTATCATGCTGTGTTACAGGCAGAGCACAGAGCGCCCTATCAAAAGTCCTCCGCGCCCTTGTAACAAGCTTCTGATTAGTCAAAGACTCCAAATACAAAATCCAAATCCGAGGCATTTTATGCATAGTAACTAAAGCACGCTCGAAAGTATTGTTAAGTGACTGATACTGAGAATGGGTAATGGGGAGATTACGAACCAGCTCCAGACGCTCACGGAGGTAAGCATGCCATAGCTTGTAGCTTCCGGGGAGAGCTTTAAGGGCTCGCTCATAGATTATAGATCTTTTCCCGAAGGGTGCTCCTGCTTTTGCGACCAAGTAACGCCACCACAACTTTAAACTGAACGGATTTCTGAGAATCTCTTCTTCATAAGGGAGATCCTCCTCGGATGGATATAAATCTTTCGAAATTGTATTCGCTATCGCCATAGGCGAAGGAAAGAATTTAAAACTAGTAACGAACGAAAGGACAGAGTATCACAGGAACCGGTAAGGAACCAAAGGAAAATTTGAGACCACAAGGACAATGGACGCCGACGGGAAGGATTTGCCGGAGAAGAATGCACTTAGGTAGGGTTCTATGCTGAGACGGCGTAACTAAAAAGATAAATTATAGCCGTATTATTCAGCCGGGCGTTTTACAACTTCCAAAAAAGTTTATAATTTATATGTGAGCAATTTTTTTATTCGAGATTTTTCGATGAGATTATATAGTTTTGGATGGATTAAGAAATCTCACTTAAACTTTTAGTTATCAAAGAAAAGTGCATTATTATTCATGATGTTCTTGTGTTCTATAAATAGACAGGTGGGATTATCTGTTTTTCTTTATACATTAAATGATTCGACCTTAATCCGAAATTACATAGAACAAATCGATAAAAATATCGAGAGAGTATATAGTATATAGAAATAGTAGTAGGAATTTGATTGCATTATTTAATTTGCTGATTTTCCTCATAGATAATACGTACATAACCCTTTTGCTCTATATACTAACCGACACATGGAGTTTTAGATTATTTTTTTTTAACTCACTGGACTCTTAGATCTTAATCCTGAGTTAATTTGTTTAGTTTTTTTTTTCCTTTTAGTTTGCAGCGGGTTGCTAAACTGATTGCCATGGTGGTTAGATTTCTCAGGTTTATAGACACACCTGATGAGGTTTTTAGCTAACACTTTATATTTTGCGTTTGGTCATGACTGTAAATCGAATAATTCGATAGTTTTAACCTAAACAAATAAACAGTGTAAGGAATTCTAGGTTGCTACCTCGAAAAAAATCTTCCAACGTTCAAATTAAATATTGGTGTATTTATGATTGGTAGTTAAATTTTTGTAGATTTTAGAGAAGATATGTCTCTTTCTGTGAATATTGTATATTCCAAGAAGAATGTTGATTCTTTTTTGTCCGAATATGTCCAAAACATGCCTTAGTGACAATGATCATTCCTTTTGTATGCTTGGCAAGACAATGCATGTGAGACTGGGGATACTGCCATGCGTTCTGTCCTACTTGTGCATAGCTGTCAAGTGGTGCCATTTGTCGTGACGTACGGTGAAGCTGCTTAAGTGGCTTGACTTGGCTTGGGCGAGCCGAAGTAACTTGCCTTGGCCTTATGGATGTTCACTGGCAAGACCGACCTGACCCTCATGGCTGAGGTGATAGCAATGGCCGAGGTGGTTAACCGTAGAGCAAATATATGAAGATGACTAGCTGATGTCGGCCTGACAAGTGATGTCAACTTGAGGATCGAGCCGACGTCTAGGGGACGTCATGCGTCTTCTGGGCCATGTCGACTTGACTGTGTGTCTGGAATCGGGTAGCTAACATGGATCATTGGGCAACCTTCGCCCATGTATGGTCAGACAATGTTGACTAAGCGATGCCTTGGTGTCTGCACTTATAGTTTTTGGAGCATATTGGACTTGTCCTCGTCAAAGATGCCCTATGAATCAGCTTTGTCAAACTTAAAGGAAGAGACTGATCTTTCGGTAACAGACAATCCTCCTCATGATTCTAATGATGCCGCCTCTGACGTGTGTACACTTGATTAGAAGCGCATCAGACAGTAATGATTAAAGATTTAGTGCTATTCTGGGGGCAATTTTAATCGTATCATTTAGACAGTCGGTGAACGTATCAACACTTGTCTTTCACGGGTTCATGTTAAAACCTGGTCAAATCGCCTAATGAGCTGCAGGTTGACTTGTCTGACCCACAAAATCCAAAAAATGAGCCATTAAATATGACTAACTTGGCATTAATCCAACTGTGAAACCCAAAAATGACTTGCCAACCTACTACACTTGACACAAACTTGACTTACCAAACCTAAAAATAACTCGTCAATATGACACGCTAATCGACCAAACCTGATATGTCAAACATAAAAATTGGGTTGATGGATTAATCCGAACATGGCAAAACATGTTCAGGTTTGTTTTGAAACATGTCAACCCGCTAACTTTAACATGACTTGTATGCCATCTCTATCCATAATGAGTTCAGACCCAAACTCAGAACTAACAGCATGACTCAAACTGACTGCCAATTTTAAATTTACATATTCGAATGTAATATACTAATCTAACACCAACTGAGCTAGTCTTAGAATAAATAGGTTACTCTTTGAATTGATCGGTTCTTGTTGCATATCTATTTTAGTAACTATAATTGATTGTTTATTCTTTATGACAGGTTGAAATTGGAGACTTAGTCATTGGCATGGGTGCAAGAATATATGTGATATGGCAATTGTTTTAAGAGTTGGGGCTCTAGTGCGGATCTAATTGGTTGTTCATTCTTTTTATATGAGTTGATTTTGTAGTTAAAATCTAGTTAGTTGTAAACATAATATGGATCAGTTATGCGTGAATAAAAAAATAAAAGGAAAAAAGAAACTCTTATGGTTAAATATAATAAAACATAACTGATTTTTATGTATTAGGAATGCTTCCAGAAAAAGAACTACATACGAGAACATTTATAATTTTATTTGCATTTATAGTATTTTGCACTTGTTTTGAATTTTATGCATTCTTTGAAATTTTAATGTATTTTGGATATTATTGATTTATGGTTATAATTAAACATACTTAATATTATAGCAATGAATGCTTATTACTAACTAATAAATAAACTACAGTTTTTTTTCATTGATCAAATACATGCATCTTCATTAAATATGTTGAAATGGGAATGCAGTACACAATATATCAGGAGGTCAGAATCATTTTAAAACCAAACCAATATGCTTATGATTTAATAATTACAACACAGTATTATTTATGGACTGACTCTAACCCATCATTACACACTATGTAACGGTTTTTGATAGTTCGGAAACTTTCTGGCAACATAAAGTAAGGATTTCTCGCCCGGACATAGTCCCGTTGGTATTTGGATTGAGATTTATTTTAAAGGGTTAAGAGTTCGAATCTAGGGACACGCACAATGTGGGTGCTCCACTGTTGTTAAACGGAAGGTCTAGTTTGCGGGACACATTGTGTGGTCATTACGTAAGTCCTCACCTAACCTAAGAAGCCGCTAGACTCCTGATTTACATCCTCCACGATGCTCCTTAGGACTGAGACGATAGGACTTCGGGGTGAGGGATTTCATCTTTACTCCAAAGTAAGGATTTCTCGAGAAATATCTATAATTTTACTGTGGAAAATCCAAAACTAAATCGAAGTTCATGTCGCAAGAAAAATCTCAGACCTCAATTGGTCTCGAGAGGAGCATACTAACTACGCAGCTACAGTTTAAATCTCATGCTTATACAACATTATACGCTACTACAAGGTATAAGTAATGCAGGTCTATGCATGCATGTCTTAGTTAATAATGCAATCTAGTTCGTCTTGAATTATCTTTCTATTTCTAACTGAATTTACTGAATCAAAAGAAAAATATATAAAAAAAGCTAGCGAAAATGAATTTACTATTGCCAGTGCAGTGAGATCTGTGACGGTAGTTTGAGCACCTTCTTGCGTTGACCTCTAGAAAAAAAATGTTTTTTTCTTGTGTAAACGTAAAGTGTTTCAAGTCTCACCGTAGTGCCCCGTTTGTCTTAAAACCATAGTTTCTTACTTAAACTATGACTCTCCATAGTATTCAATTGCCAGATCAGATTAAGTTAGCTCTCAAATTAACGTCGAATTCATCTTGTTACACCTCTCCATGTTAACTTATGAGTGATCAAAGTCATTAGTACTCTATTCTAACATAGTAGATTTGAAGTTTTAAATGAATCTGCATTTGTTCTCGTGAAGAACATTTATGTCTAAGACTATTTATTGAACAACAGGTTAACATAACGTGATAAAATTGTTGTCAGCACTAGCCTTCTCCACCTTCCTTGCTTTCCCTTCTATTTATTTTGTCTTCAGTCTTAGAAGTTCAGTAAGTGAGTTCCATAGAAAAATACTCAAACCTTATTTCTTCTATATGAAGTTGGTGACATGAATCGTCTACTTAATTATATATATACTTCGTTAATTTGGTTAAAAAAACCTTATAGCCGATATGAACCTGACTTGAGCTCAAACACAATAAATTATCGATATTGGTTCAAGATGCCTTAGCATGTCGTGTACTCCCGCCGAAACAGCTTCTTATACAAAATGTAGAGTAAAACTGTATACATCAGGTTTTGAACTATTTAGTAAATAAGAATCAACTTCATTTTTAATTCCATTGGATTCAAACAAGGCATTCTCGCAGCTACTTTGGAAGTTCGTTGTAACACCTTCTAGTTCATGTGAAGCAATCCGATCCCATTCTACACCTTGCGCAAACGTGAGAACATGTGCACTGAGAATGCATTTCTATTACTTTTCTTCCAATGCTGAATCTGGGTAGAATGAAGAAGGGAAGAAAAACCATGCATGTACGTCCATATGGATACCGAACACTGGGAGCTTTAACCAACAGCCTCCCATATAATCAGCCTATGCCATATTCTTTGCACTAGTAATGATCATCATCATCATCATCCGTATCTAGTATATCCCAATGACAACAAAAGCTATCATTAAGGTCTGGAGAACGCAAGTGGTAGGAAAACAATACATATGTCCGAAGGGATAGAAAGTCTGCTTCCAGTGAGACCCCGGCCGTAGATGTACCTGCATAAATGATATAATAATAGAGATATGATATACAACCGATTTAAATTTGATTGAAGAATACCTTTGAACACGATAAATAATTAAGTAACTAAAAGACAACAAATTAAACGCATAAACCAGGCATTGTCTTTTCCAAAGTACAGCACAACTCCTCGACATTGTTAAGTTAGGTTTCTTCGATGTGGATCCGGATCCCTTCACCGCAAGAGTGGTGGTGACACGTGATCCGGCGATACGTATAGTAAGAAATGGTGAAGCTGAATAAGAGATAGCAAGTAAGAAACGTAAGACTGGATAAGAACAGTAGCCCTTACTCAACGGTAATACGATCTCATCCGTTTTGACTTGCATGTCAATTGAAGCGTCATAATCACATACATACAACAATATACACTCAGGGAAGAAAGAAAAAGAAAGGAAGAAAAAGAAAGAGAAGATATGACATTAGCATGACATGTTGACGTAATATATATTACACATCATCTCATCCTCCTCAGCTTGGAACATATACGCTCATATGCCAATCATGCTATCGAAATCATTCAGAAAGTAGAATTTTACATGAGGAATTAAAATGGAAACATAAGGGAGTGTGAAATTATGAAAAATATGAGATCTTATTAACCCTACTAAATTAATTTTTCAGCAAAGCATGTCGTGTACCATTTGAAATTATCCTACTGTTGCTTTCGTTCATCTTATAAATATTGATTGATCTGCATTTATATTTCTTCCTTTAACATGTGTAACATTTTGTACATCTGCATCCACATGACCAGTTCGTACTCCTGATATTTTTGTCATCCTATTTACTAATGTATCCCAATTCTTAGACAATATTCGAATTGAACACCCTTCATCGTCAAGTTCGACAGACACGGGAGAGCTAGTTCATATGGCTCGTGCAGTCATGGTCTCTCTCTAACCTATAGAAAAGGGATTAGCCAACGAGTTAAAATGCAAGGAGGCAAGGCATTTCTTCTATTCTTATTATTTTACCTGCTTAATGGTTCAGTTTTGTCAATAACCGTTTTCCCTCTAGCCTATAGAAAATGGATTAGCCAACGAGTTAAAATGCTGAATTGAAGGAGGCAAGACACTTCTTCTATTTTTATTATTTTACCTGCTTAATCGTTCAGTTTTGTCAATAACTGTTTTGACGTCTAGGAATAACGTGTGTTTGCCCACAAATTTGAGGAATTGATATGGATGACATGATGAACATAGCAGGGAGAATTCTGACATTTTACGAGGTTTATGGTTACATGAAAGAATGATTGTTAGGGTTGAAGTGCAACTAAGCTCCAAATCACAGAGCTTGTGGGCAAGTCTAGTCCTTGGAAATCTTCTCTGTTGGCTTTCTTCCATCTAAAAAAATTGGCTTCGCGTTATTGGAGAAAAAAAAGACTTTATTTCTACGTATCTTTATATTGATAAAGTAGATTCGGTTATCCTTGTAATTTCTTTCACACCTACATATCTTGACGTTGATGAAGTAGGTAGAAATTTCAAAAAGAAAATTTCGAAGAAGAGCACAGTAACTTACGAATAACATCAAACGTCAGGGAAAAGAAATAAAAAAGAATTAGATCCCCTGACTATTGCGTGAGATGAAACTTTCACTTCTATTACTTGGTCTAACTATTTGAACATATTAGAATGATTAAATGTGGTGATAATTTCATTTATATTACTTGCTTATAAGTCATAACTCAAGTCATGCTAATCGACTTTCAACAGTTAAGTATAAATTTCTAGAAGAACAATTGTTTATTCGTTTCAGGCTCTGCAAGCTGTTTGATAACAAAGATATTTGATACTAAAAAGACAAATATTTGAAACGAGTTGATATGAACAGCTGATCATTCTTAGTTGCTTACACTACAATAACAACAACAATCATATCCAGTATATCCCAACGACATCAAAAATTATGATTTGGGAACAATCATACAACAACAGCAAAATATATCGTTAGAATTTGGGAAGAGTGAGAGGCAGACAAAACAATACCTCTATCACAAGAAATAAAGAGTTTGCTTCCAGTGAGATCCCAGTTATGTATATATCTGCATAGATAGCACAATAATAAGAATATGCACTAGTGAAATAATTTTATTAAACATAAACCAAAAAAACTTCTCATATTAACATATTCATCGTCTCTTTGGGCCTTTGCATAAAAGTGGAGATCTAAGACACATAATGTCATCTTTAGGTTACAACTGTATAAAAATGCCAAAATCTGCCTCTTCACACTTCAGCAACATACGTATGTTTTTCTCGTGAACTTCAATTGCAATCTTAATATTTCATCAGCAGCAAGACTTTTTATCCTTTTTAGTGTGCATGCCAGAGATCTGCAGAATTCTTAGGCAGCTTGAGAAAAAAAGGGAAAACAAGAAAAAAATAAATAATTTTTAGGACTATTTTAATATCGGAAACTTAGGCCTAACTATCTATCAATTATAATATGCTATCAAAACAATTGCTGCACGAGCCCAACAAAAAATACAACAACATTAATTCATTACCTTAAAAGCTTGCGTCTATAACGGGGTATGGAGGTCGGATGTACAACAAAAAAAAATAATGTATGGAAAAATCCCTGCATTCTTTTTCACTATAAGTTGCAGCAAATTAACACCTTATGTACCAAGAAGCTATTCTCCAGCTTCTGATCTTCTATTTCACTAATTTATTGATGGATAAAATGTCCTATTCTTTTACATCTGTTTTGCATAAGAACCAAAGTGAATTCCTCTCAACATGATTGATGGCTCATGACATTAGGACAATTAGATTTCACACAATCAAATAGCTCTTAGTGCAACAATTTTCCTCAATTGCCTCTTAGCCACCAATATTCTCCTGCCGAAATGCTGAAAAAAATTGCATAACATCAGAGAGTACTCAACAAAAACACAAGTAGTCATAAACCTTAGAACTGTACATACTTCATCACATAATCTGAGACAGATTGCAGAATGATTTTCCATGTAATTTGCAGACACCAAATTTTCAATTACATTACTCCCCCTTCTCTTTAACTCATAGGCTTATGAAAATGTACATATACACATAGAAGCATTCACTAATACGCGATATCAGATCATCCCACTCAGATTATAAACTTAATCCACTGCTATACTATACCATAAAAAACCCCCACAACAATCATGGGCCGAAGAAAATATACATTTAGAGCTCCAAACATTCTCCAATGCGCTAAAGATATATGGTTGGATCAAGATTTCGATACTTAATCCATCAATATACGATCTGGATACTATACCATAACAAAGGGCCAATATACAATTGTATAAATATACGTCCTTTTTTTTTTTGAAGCAATATACGTCCTTTTCTTGATAATCATAAGGTGACGGGAGCTTATCAATCACCTGTGACTACATTATATACACTTTAGCAGCAAGCAGAGCACTGGAAACTGAAACTGTCGCCGCTATAAACCCGCCCAAATCAGAAATTCACGTGTAGAACCCTAGATTTTTTTTCTTCCTGCACTTTTCTTTTCTTTTTTACTGATTTTCTGCAGAAAAGTGTAAAAAGACTCAATTTTTGGAATACCCATATGAAGAAAACGGGTAAAGACGACGACTTGCCGGATGATCTCCGGTGCCGGAGAACCGACGGCCGGGATTGGAGGTGTAAACAGCGTGTGTTGGCAGGGAAGAAGCTCTGCCACATTCACTATCTCCAAGGTCGAAAACGTCAATTGAAGCAGAAAGTTCCTGAAACGCTGAAATTGGAGAGGAAGAGCAAGAAAAAATATCCTGAAGACGGGAAGGGAATTGGGGATGTAGGTTCTTCAAAATCAGTGAGAAGTTCGAAAAAGGTTGCCAAGAAGCGGAAAAGGTGCCTTTCAGAGGTGTTGGATGAGGCCTTGAGGAAGATGAAGTTGAAAAGAGGGGATTTGCAGTTGGAATTGATTAGGGGGTTTTTGAATAGGCAAGTGGAGAAGGAGAAGAAGAAAAGGAAGAAAAGAGAGGAGGAGGAGACTGAATTGAGTGTTGAGACTGAGTTAATTCGTCAGTTGCCAAATGGGATTATGAATATATCACAAAAAAGATTGGACAATGTGGGTCTTGAGGAGAGTCTTGATCTGAAAATTGGACCAGGTTCAGGTGGGTCTGACTCAAGGGTCTCTGTTTTTCAGGAGCAGAGGAGTTTCAGGTCCAAGAATATTGAACCGATGCCAATTAGTATAAAGAAGGTGCTTTCTTTGGCATTCTTGATAATTCTTGCGTCCAACCTTTTCTTCTTGTAGTTGTGGTTAGGTGAATATTAGTTGTAGTGACATTTTTCATGCGATTTCCATTTTTGTCTTCTTTTTTGTTTAAAAAAACTGATGGGATTCTTTATTTGGGGACAAATGTAGGTTGTGCCATTTGCTGACAAAGTGAGAAGAAAGAGAAAATGCCATTGGTGTCTGAGAAGCAATGTTCAGAATTTGATCAAGTGCTCGCAATGCAGAAAGAAGTTCTTTTGTACGGATTGCATAAAACAGAGGTATGATTTTACAGGACAATATTTTTTGAAGATTGGCCAAAGGTCATATTGCTAGAAGAAAAGAACGTAAGAATGTTACGTTTAGGTTCTGCATAGCTTCTGTAAACGGACAGTGTGAAGCATAGGAGTAGGAAATTCACTTATCACAGATGACCGATCTGTAATTGGTTGGGAGATTATTTAAAAAGGAAAAAGAAGTAAGGGTTGCAGGAAAGGGGGGAAAAAGGTTGAAGTTCTTTTGTTGAAAAAGAGAGTCATCATCATCATTCGTACCTAATATATCCCAACGACAGCAAAAGCTATCGCTAGGGTCTGAGGAGGGTAAGTGGCAGACAAACAATACCTCTGTCCCAGGAATAGAGAGTTTGCTTCCAGTGAGTTATCGACTCTATATGTACCTGCATAACGTCACAATAATAGAGATATGATGTGCTAGTGTGTTAGTGAGGGAATTCAAGAAATACAAAGAGGATGCTGTCGATATTAAAATACACATAGCATGCATATGTACATATAATGCAAACAACGGTAAAACATAAACAAACAAGTGCAAAGTCAACCTAAAGCATAGATAGTGTCTACGCCTATTTACGTCCCTAAATATACAGAATATGAAATCTCACGGGTGCCAGCAGAAGAGAAGGGAAATTTTTATGATCAAGAGCAGTAGATGAACTTATGCATCTTCTGCTTGCTGTATTACACTAGAGAAAAGTGAAAGGTGATCAAAGGTTGATGTGTTTCTTGGAACTCATGTTCCATCCAAGAACTCTCTTGTGCATTGGAATAAATCTCAAAATTTGAGTATTCAGAATAAACATCATAAATTGGAGAACAATGTGTCACTCCTATCCTTACAACACCACTCAAGCCTTTTTTTTCCACACTGTGTCAGTCCTATGCTTAACGTTAAAGTAATTGGTCAATTTTTTTTATGTATGATACGTTTAGTTAATCACCTGTGTTTAATTTAGCCGACTTCACTGAGCATGTTTTATTAATTAGACACTTTGAGACGCAAGAAGTCAAGACCGTATGCCCTGTTTGTCGTAAAACTTGCAGCTGCAAGGTTTGTCAGAGGATTCAGTCTCCAGCTACGTGTAATAAGGTTTGTCAAGATTAATTTTTTTATTTTTATTTTTTGTGGCTATAAAAACCTCTTGAAGTCCTCATGCATCAATTTTGTTTCCTGTTCATGTTTCAGGACATCTTTTGTGGCAAAAATAAGGCTGATAAAGATCAGTTACTTCGTTATCTGATTCGTATGCTTCTTCCTGTGCTTAAGCAACTTAACCACAACCAGAGGCTTGAGCTAGAGATAGAGGCTATATTAACAGGTATAAGTCACAATGGTATATGTACTCAAAGAATTTTCTAGAGCTGGTTGAGTTCTACATTCTAAAACTTTTTTACCACAGGAAGGTCTTTGTCAGCAATCAAGAATGAGGCTCAGCAAGCAGAAAAGAGGATCAGTAATAAAAGTTTCTGGTAAGTCTGCTGCAATCAGAACTTATATGTGTATGCGCTTATTTGTTTTTTTTCCCTAATTTAGGAGTATCTGGGTGCAGTCGATGTTGTATATCAATCTCTTACCCTTCTTTTTTCTTGTCTGGTGGTTTGAATCTTGGAATAGCAATAACTGCAATATGTCTCTTCTGGACTACCATAGAAGCTGTTCAAACTGTTCCTATACTCTTTGCTTGAGCTGTTGTTGGGAATATTGTCGGGGAAATCTTTGTGAGGATGCTCAATTTAGTGTGCTAAGACAAAAGTACTTGTCAAATGATGAGCTACGGCTGAAGATAAAGCAGATAAGATCCTCTTGTAGAAGTATCAGCAAGATGCCTATTCACTGGCCTGTGTTATTGCTAAACTGTGAAGCACGTCCTGATGGCAGGATATGTTGCCCACCTGCAGATTTTGGTGGGTGCGGTGATGGAATTCTTGAATTAAGATGCTTATTCCCATTTACTTGGATGAAAGAGCTGGAAGTTGGAGCAGAAGAACTACTCAAGAGCAGTGACTCTCCGGAACCTTCAAACGTTTCCTCTTGCTGCTCCCTATGTAAGGAAAAAGACGTCAAATTTGGTGAACGCAGTGCATTTCAGATAATGGCTAAAGGATCAGATTCAAATGACAATTTTCTGTACTCTCCCACTTTAAAGGATCTTCATGAAGATAAGCTTGAGCACTTTCAGCTGCACTGGGCCAAAGGTCATCCTATTGTAGTTCGAAATGTTTTTGGAGGCACGTCTGCTTTGTGTTGGGATCCATTGTTCATCTTCTGCCATTTCCTTGAGAATAAATGCTCTAGATCTCGTCACGAGAAGCAAGCAACTAGTGGAACCACTTCCCTTGACTGGTGCGAGGTGAGTGTCTTAAAGCCCTCATTTTTTTCTCTCAAAGAGACCAAAGAATCAGTTAACAATTGTCAGTTCAGTTTTTATTTTTTTTTAACATCTTAACCACATTATAAGATCTTCATCCAGCTTTTAAGACTAATCTTTGTTTCTTTTCAACGGTTTAGCCTTGTTTGTTCTTAGCCATTCTTTTTCCTAAAGAAATACCTAAAAACGTGAATTTTCACTGTGTATAAGCATTGTATACAGTCGTATGTATATGTGTATATATTGATTATTCTGCTAAGTATATATACAGCTTTTACTGGATAATTTGTGAAGTTCGGGTTTGATACTTAAATCCATGTTCTTTTTCTTCCTGGTTTATCCTTTTGCTCCAACTCTCAGTTTCTTTAATGGATTTTGAAGTCCGTTCTTCTGGATAACTTTGGGAGGGAAATACCTCTGTGATAATGCTTTCTAAAGGCGAAAATATTATATCACCGGTACTCATTTTCTTCTTTCAGGTAGAAACCGGTTCGAGACAGATATTGATGGGCTCTTCTGCAGAGGAAACACATGTGAATATGCGGAATCGAATCATGAAAATTAAAGCATGGGTTTCTTCCCATGTGTTTCAAGAGCAGTTTCCTTGTCATTATGATGAAATTATTAGTGCTTTACCACTCCAGGAGTATGTGAATCCAGTTTCTGGCCTTCTAAATCTGGCTCTGAAGTTGCCGAAGGAAGCTGCTAAGCCTGGAACTGGTCCTTCTATCCACATTTCAGTTGGTAGCCCCGAGGATTTTTTTCAGGCGGGTTTTTTGACGAAGTTATGCCATGAATCACATGATGTGGTACACCTAAAATCTCTTTAACCAGCTGCGAATTTATATTTATGCACATTTAAATCAGTACATTTGGACCTGAGCTTCACCTATACTGTTTAAATGGATTGTCTAGGATATGGATTATTGCTCTAAATCTTGAGCATTTGCAACATGAGAATAGTAGTAACCTACTTTTAACTGGCAAGTCTCCATTTCTTAAGTGACGAGTTCCATGCATCATATAATATAGAGATGTCTATGTTCATGGCTAATTGTTTATTCAAGGGAAGAGGAAAAAACAGACCAAGTCCAATTGTTTTCCTGCTGTAAGGTTGGGGGAAGAATCTTGGATCTAAGATACCTCAAGAGAAGTTGGTAAATGTGACTGTAATGCCTAAGAAAGCAGGACCTTTTTATTCATAAATCCGCCACTTGAACTGTACATGCAGTTTGCCTCTTGGTTTGTTATAGCGTAGGATGTTGGAATCTGTGAGTTAGTGTATAGCAAGCATGATATCTACCTTTCTATTTCCAAAGGCAAGTTCCTAGAGAAAAACTTATGCACATATATCGGTAGGTGGACGGTTATTCTGATATGAGAAAGAATCAAATTCATTTAATAAATATACCGAGCTAATTTTCTGGGTCCTTTTTGCTAGCAATGTATGCTTCAGAAGTCTGTCGGACAGTGGAAAAACAAAAATGGAAGGTCAATCGTTAGTTTAGGACATATCTTCATATAATAAATGCACAATTGGTCTGAAAAGATGCATCCTTGCTGATGTTAGTTAATCCCTGGTTATAGAATTACTCAGACATAAAACATGGTAGAGGAAGGAACACCTCAAAGTAAGGTTCTCAAGACCTCAATGGTCATGTGTTCAATGTTCTGTAGAATCTGCAAATTGTGCTGAATATGAAGTTTCACCATACTGGATGCACCTCTAACTTGATTTCCAGATTGCACTTTTATGACGCAACTTCTAGGCAAATTGAAGATTTCTTTAACAAGTTTTTGTCTGACTTTTTGCGTCAGGTAAATATTCTAGCATATGCTACGGATGTTACAATATCTAAAGAACATCATAAGAAGATCAAAGAGTTAATGAAGAAGTACAAGGCTCGGTGCTACGGGCAGTCTATGAGGAATTCTGTTTCTCAGAAAGTAAAATCATCTTTGAAAAGGGAAGGAAGCGGAGAATCAAGCTTACAGGAGATGAATGGTGACAAGCCACCCTCTCAAAATGGAAACTTTAATGGACCTTTTCGCTCTTGCAACTTCAGAGGCAGAAATTCATGTCCAGAAGATGGAACTATATCCCATGATTCTGAGAGTATTAGCGACTCAGATTCTGAGGCTTCATTACTCTGCTCTAGAAACCTTCAAAGAGATGAAGAATCTGATGATGAGTGTTCCCTCCTGAATGATGTGGCAAGCATTACATCTTTGGTTGACGAGCGAATCAGTGATTCTCCAGCTGCTCAGTGGGACGTTTTCCGCAGAGAAGATGTCCCAAAAGTCCTAGAATATCTTAGAAGACATTGTAATGAGTTTAATACTGGATACATCTGTAAAGGAGAAGTAAGCTTGTTACAGAAAATGGATTTTGTTGTTGAAATTAAGCATTGGTTTGTTAACCAAATTGCTTTCATTTATTTCTTATAGGAGATTCATACAATTCATGACCAGAATTTCTACCTTGATGCATATCACAAAATGAGGCTGAAGGAGGAGTTTGGTATGTATATGTAGTTTTGTTTCCTTCTCGCAAAAGCACTTCCGTTTATGATGCTTTTTTTTTTAGGTGTTCAACCATGGACATTTGAACAAAAACCTGGAGAAGCTATCATCATTCCTGCAGGATGTCCTTACCAGAATAGAAAACTTAAGGTAATGTCATACATGTGTCAATTTGTTTTTGATCAGAATCCAATTCTTTATGTGGGATAAGGACACTTTCCTGGAAAGTAATCTTCGAGTCTTGAAGTTTTTTTTTTTCTTTTTTTCTTTTTTTTGCACAAATTGCATACCAGTGAAACTATTCTTCAGTTCTATTTGTTCATAATATGACATCAACATGATGTGCTTCCTTTTGCTCTTTCTATATCATATTTGATTGTGGTTTTTAATCCTTTCATTTGCAGTCATGTGTAAACGTGGTCGTAGGCTTCATCTCACCAGAAAATGCAGCAGAGAGCATCCGTCTGACGGATGAAATCTGCCTTCTTCCATTGCATCACAAAGCTAGAGAAAAAGTTTTGGAGGTTAGTTTTCCTCAAATGGAGAATTGTAAAGCTTCCTGATTTACTCTGGGTCAACAAGTCACCACTATGATCTATGACAGGTGAGAAAGATGGCAGTCCATGGAGTCAAAAGCGCACTTGAAGATATGAAAAGAAAAATGTCCAAGGAGTAAGTTTTCCTGAAATAGGGCTACAATCCATTAAACGAAGCAGCAAAACTTGTGTGCATTTATATTATGGAGAATATTTGCGTGAAATCATTCTAAACCGTTATTTAAATCATTAGTGAAAAACTTTATTTATTGCAGAACGACTTGAATAATGCTATCGGTCACGACTATTATCATCTCCAATGCATCCAAATCGTATTTTGCATGTTGGAAAATACTTTGTATCTGCTTTGTTACGAATCCCTTACCTCCAATATAATTGTCTCTGCAAGTATTATTCATTTGAAAATTTTTGATATCTTGCGCCAAGATAACTAGCGAGTCTTGCTCAAATTTTATTCTAAAACCTGTTAGAAACTCCATATTCAGTCAATTTAGTATCAAACTTGTCTTCACATTGGGAAAGAATTAACAATGACATAGTATAACATATAGAAATGAGCTTAAGTATATAAAGCTGACGTTCCTTGTCTTTGGCAAACAATGACGAGGCCTGAAAAGTTGACATTTAACGTTGCAAAACCAAATTCTGGGATGTTTCAGAACGTAAACTGGCTCTTTTTTGTCATGTCTTCCTTTGTATGTGAAGCAATGTCTTTTATGTATATATCTTCACCTGAGTGATTGCACTATGGTGTATGATCATGACTGCTCACTCTGTTGCTAAAAGACCTGTTTTTTTCCTTGTTATATGAAACACTATTCTTTGTAGTGCTGCGGGTAAGCTTGTAGAGTGAGGCAACTGGAAAAGCATATCATGCTTGAGCTAGCGGTCCTGTAACTTACATGGTACTCTTTGGCTCTTCCTCTGCATTTGGGCATGAGTTGGCTGCTTATGAGATAACGCGGCAACTTTTTCCCTAAGATGGACCAGAACTTTACACCTTAAAATACATCAGCATGTGCACTGGGGGATCTGCAGTATCAAGAGATGCAGATCTAAAGGTAGTAATCTTGCTTTCTGTGCAAGCACTTGCAATTTTAATCAAGATTTATGAGTTATTCCTTATTTCTGTTTTGGAGTGAAAAGGATGAGGTATTTGGTGTTCTTTTTGTTGTAGTTGCCAGCTGAGAAGGTAGATGTGGCATATAATTGTACTACAATTGGAAGGCATTGGGTAAGCTTGAGAAGGCAAACATCCATGGTAGATATCCACAAGGTAATAAACATCAATGCAGGCCCCCACTAGCCATTTGATCTTTTATCCGGTCGAGTCTGATTTCCGTAGATTGAGGATATTATTGATTTGTTAGAGTAAGGTGATTGGGCATCAACAGGCTTCTGGCCCAGGTATTCATGAGAGGCATTCCCCAGTGAACCGGCTCATTGCAAGCTGGTTTAAATTTCCAGAAAAATGAGAGTTTGAACCTCAGAAATTGTCCAAGTAGATCAATTTTCGTCTTATAAAGTACCTTGAGAAGATTATTCACTCTTTGGAGATATGTTGATAATAACAATACAGATCGCGATGCAGTTGGAGCAAGCTATGCCTCTACCAAACGGCAGAGGGAAAGAGCTATTGTATCAATTAAAGAAAGTGGTGAACAGAACCAGTTCTTCTATCAATCTCTCCCTATGGTCTATGTGGTGAGTTGATAGCTAATGGGATCATGTACATTAAGTGTCATTCTTTGTTTGAGTATTTACTCCATTGGAGATTCAGCAGCAAGAGAAGGCAAGGGTATGGCAAAAGGCGTCGGGTTTTAAACCTACAGAGCAAGTTAAAGATGCCATTCTTTGCCAGATGAGTCCTTTGTATGTAAGCTAGTTGCACAGAGATCTTGTTTGTTGACTGCATGGTGAGAAAATATATTCTAATTCTTGTCTTGTAATTGTTGAAATTACTCTTCATTTCTAATGTAGGAGAGGCTCTTCAAAAAAAAAAAAAAAAAAATGTACATGAACTACTGGGTCAAGGGGTAAGACACTTCTTTTCCGCACTAGATCAGATTTTTCGTCTTTTGCATCATCAGCTATCTGCATGACTGCATCTGGCTTGATAAAGCACTTACCCTTTTTTAAGGAGAAAAAACACTTCTTGTCAGGCGCAGCATTTCACAGAAGGTTGGGTGTTAAGCGAACCAAACAGTTTACGAACTGTTCGAGTTTGATTCGTATTTGATTCGAATTTGTTTGTTAATTTTACTTAAACGAGTCAAATTCGAACATATAATTAGGTTCGTTTATTAAAATGAGTTAAACTGTTCATGAACTACTTGGTTCGTTTAAATAGTTATAGTGTTATCGAGCCAAACTTGAATAAAATTTAAAGTTTGTTACCGTAAATGAACCAAGTTGAATTAACTAAACGAAATTGAAAATCTAATATTCGGTTTGGTTCGTTAACAACCCTAGCGCGGAAGGTGTCCTCGTTACCATGCTGCACCTGAAACTCATACCATTTCTTCCAAAAATCCGTGTTTGAGCTTGAATCTGCAACTTGTGACGCGTGTTTGTATAGAACACGAGCACGATCAAATGCTACAAGGCTCTTAGCAAGTCCAGCATATTTATGCACATGATGATCATATCCATGTCTGGAAAATCAGATTCAATTGCTTCTTCATAAATTTGTCTTGTTTTTGGAAGACCAAAAATCTAAGTTGCATGGGCAATGTGTAGTTCATACACATACAACTTTTCAGAGGCTCGAACATCCGATATGGCTTTGTCATACACCTACGTGGCATGATCTGCAAGCAAAAAGATATGTTACTTTTGCGATGTCATAAATTGATGATTGTTGTATAACATAAGTAATTTAAAGTTTTCCGACATCAAATATGTTTTAATAAATCAGCTATAACTATAAACATCAAACAATACCTACACACTAACCAAACGCACAATTATTACATAATTTCTTTTCGTACGATCATAATCATGATATTGAACATAAATATGCAGGAAGTTTTTAATTAGTTTTAGTGCACAAACATACCATATTTTTATTATTGTCATCTATGCAAATACATATAGAATCAGATAGAAACAAACTCGATCTCTTGAGATGGAATTATTGTTTGCTTGTCTCTCATCCTCTCCAGACCCTAATGATACCTTTTGGAATCGTTGAAATATACTAAGTATGATTATTGTATAACATCAAAAAGTGGAACGAGGAAGTTTACAGGTTTGGACTGTTTAAATTGGAGATCGAGCAGTAGCAGTTTGGGCCATGGCTAGACCAATTATCATTGAACAGTTATTGAACTATTGATATAATATGTTATACTATTTCGAGAATATTACCACACATAATCAAACATATAGTCTAAGAAACATCATTGAAAACCAAAATTTTGAGATGTTTTAACACAATTATTTATTGGAATTTGATCTTAATTTATATTATAACTATTCTGACATAATGGTATGCTAAATGACAGAAAGAATGCCATTAAAATATTGCATCCCTGGTTTAACTCGTTGGAAGATGACATACAAAGGTTTCTGCCACTCTCCGATTATATCTCCTAAGATGGAAAACTTTAAGCACTAACAAAAATCATATGGCAAAACCAAAGATCAACTAAATTAAAGTGAGGATATACAAATTTGGTGTTCTACAGTGTAAGCAAAATTGTTTCTGCTGTACTGGCGATGACCTGGTAATTCTTCAGGGAGCCATAAGTCCTTCAATAGTGTCAGAGAGGGAGGTTGCCCAGTCAGCTTTAAGGAGAAGTGTCTGCAAAGTGTGCATAACATCATAGTCTGGATCAAGCTTCCTCTGCCAGCCCTATTCGTCGACATATAAACAAAACAACTTTTACCTCAGAAAATAGAAGACTCATGATCAATCTATATCCCAACGGCAACAAAAGCTATCTAACTCATCTTTTACCTCAGAAAATAGAAGACTCATGATCAACCAATAATACAGAGTAAATCTCAATGGCAGCAAAAGTTGTTGTTAGGGTAGAAGACTCATGAAGGTAAGCCAAAACAATAAAATCCTACCAAAGAAACCATTCACGCTTGAAGTGCATGCCCAAGTAAAAACTTCTCCCTCCACCATGTACCCTGATTCAAACTAAGCATCTTTTCAAAAATCAAAAGACCCATTATACAAGATACCCAGACTCAAATAAAAAAGCAAGTGCCTGACACAGACCGGCAATAACCACACACCTACCCACTAGCACCTTAAGTTACTCCCAGGAAGTTCGTATAAAGCATAGAGGGTGAATTCAGAAGCAGATGGATACTAAAGAGCAATCATAGTAGCAACTTTTATCGATGCCACACGGTGCCCTGTGTGCTGATGGAAAACAAGATATGGTAACTGCCAGCAGGGCCTGTGTGTGCATAAATAGATAAGTAAGCATATAAATGTACAAAAAACTAATTTCAATATCGTGTTTCTTCTTTGTAATGCAATCACTAAAGAGATGTTAAGCCTAAAGAACCCCTGGACAGAGGATGGGAACATTTTATACCTCTGTTCTAGCATGATAAAAACTACATTTTTACACAGCACACCAAGAAGGAAGAAAGCGAATGACAAAGAGAATCGACCTAACAAAAAAAAAATCACTAGGGGTGTAGAAAGAACCAAACTGTTCACGAACAGTTCAAGTTTGGCTCGTGTACCGTTCGAGTTTGGCTTGCTAATTTCAATTAGTGAGCCAAGTTTGAATGTTAAATTGAATTCGTTTACTAAACGAACTAAACTGTTCGCGAATTGTTTGACTCGTTTAAAAGATCATAACGTTATCGAACCAAACTCAAACAAATCTTTAGGCTTGTTAACCTAAACGATCCAAACCAACCCGTTTGTTAATCTAAACGAGTTGAACTTTAAAACTCATTGGCTTGGTTCGGCTCGACAACTGGGGAGGGTAAATCCAAAAGAAGTGCAAACAAAGGTTCCATCAAAACAGGGTCTTCCTTCATCAAACACGTACTACAGTTAGATGACAATTACTCACATACCTCAAGAACTAAAGTTGTCACCATCACTGTGCACACATTGCCATCAATATTAACTTGATGCCGCCGGACCTGCTCAAGTAACTGGTGCATGCAATCTGCTGGGTGGACCACATCACCCTCCGGCGAACCCCAGAAATCAAATGACTCTTTTACTTCCTGTTGAAAAGGACGTTGTAATTTTGAGAAAAACCCCACCTTACTTGAACAGAACCAGACTTCCCCTCAAGCACACAAGCAATATGGTCCAGGAAATTTTTCATGTGATTTAGTAAACGCTGTTAAGACTGACAAATATTCATTACCCCTCCAAACCCGGAGGAAATTCAATTTACCTTAATGAAGGCCTCCGGATTTGGACAATTCTGTCTTTTCGATAAACTCAGTGCGCACTTTGCTGCAGTGGTTCCATCTCGACGAGCAACAGACATGAAGAATTCCAGCAAATTACTTCGATCACTCTTAGAAAGTTCCGCAGTCATTCCAACATCCAGGAAAATGACATGAGGCTTAGACTTGAATAGACGCTTCCGAGAAGGCTTGTTTTTTCCAACACGAACAAGAATATTACCAGGATGCATGTCAGCATGAATGAAGTTGTCCACCTGAAAGGCAAAGGGCAAACAAATCAAACAGGATGTTCCCTTTATTGACAACAATTTAGCCAAAATATAATGTCTGATCACAACTCATACGCCATTCTGTAATGTATTCAGAAAGGAAAGTCTGTCTGCCGTTAGCTGATATCAATTTATTAGGGTTTTGCGACGAATATCTTTTGTTTTAATTTATTAGGGTTTTGGGTGGAGGGCATGGTGGCGGGGTCAAGGAGCACAAATAATTAATTAAATGAAAGAGGCAGTAATCTTGAAGGATTCTTGAAGGTAGCAAAAGAATCAGTTAGAAGCTAACAGAAAGTTTTCTAACAAAGCTGCAAGTATAACGATAGGACCAGTATCAGAGAACACAGTATATTGCAGGTATCAACAAAATTACCAAAAGCATCTTCAGAAGTGCATGGGTCCCAATATGAGCAAGTGAATGTTTGAGCCGTTCCTGCCCCTTAAGCTCATCAAAATAATGAGAAACATTTTCCCCTTGCTCAAATGTTTCTACCAGAACAGCAGGATGCACCAGTGGGTACAAAGGCTTTGGGAAAGAGACATCCTTCCATCTGCGAAAATTGTAAATGAATCGGCTCAAATGTGCAGCTTCTCTTGCAAGGTCTACTTGAGACATCATGAAAACTGCAAATTGCTGAACACTCTCATCCAATCTCAACCACTTCAAGGTCGGAATCATCTTTGACAATCTTGCTACTAGATTAATTATCTCAAAGTCTCTTTTAATTGATTCACCAACACCAGGATGTCTAACCTTGACAGCAACTACCATGGGCTTGTTCTGACGATCAGCATATCTATACCTCAAAGATGCTCGGTGCACTTGAGCGATACTCCCAGAAGCCACAGGAACCTCTTCAAAGTCATCAAAAATTTCCGTAATTTTACGGCCAAAAGCCTTTTCTATAGTCTTTTTAGTGTAGGCGAAGCTATGCTCTGGTGCTTTTGTATGAAGCTTGGACAGCTCATCACATAAATCCCGGGGAAAGAGATCAGGTCGTGAAGCAGCCCATTGACCCCACTTTATAAATGCTGGACCTGCTCGTTCTAGTGTTTGATGGACAACCTGAAGCCAAGTTTTTCTGAACTTAGGCCCAAATTTATTAGCAAAAGGAGCCATTGCAATGCTTGGAGAAAACAAAATAGACAAGTAGCATGCTCGAATCAACAATACGAGACCCTCCAACACCGAAAGGATTAACGAGACAACAAAAATATGTCCATCTAGTGCACGCATATATAGCGTGTCTTTTGGCATGAACAAATGTGCCTCTGCTGGTGCTTTTGCCAATGCTTCATTCGCACCACATGTCAAGGCAAGTATCCCAGGAACCACCAGATATGACCGGTTCAACGCTAAGCTAACTGCCTGAGCTGCCTTACTAATCGGGAGAGATGATTGCATGTTCCTAATATACCTCTGGTATAAACTCTTATACACGAGTTGAGCACGATAAGCTATGGTATTGGTCGGTGAAAAAGCTGCATAATTCCTGGAAAACCCATTGTAGAACCCATTCCTATGTTCAAATAACAAGAGTGAAGTAGGCCTCCTACTACTATAAGTCAACTGCGAGTACAATCTACATTGTGGTGCACACAGACCAGGCCTACCAAATGGTCCATGATCTGAGTATATAATTCTGCTCTGCCTTCTATTTGCGGATCGTGCAATGCTCTTCAAATTTCCAATCAAGAATCTATATCAACAAGACAAGATGAATTTGCCAAATATTATAATCACATGCTATCAGGCTATCAAAATGCTCATACAAAGCTACTGCACAAAATTTACAAAATGAAGAAACAAAAGAGGGGGGAGGGGTGGTGTTCATCCACAAGTATGGAATATAAGCACGATTCAATCACGATTTCTGCATTCAATTAAGGATCCAGTCAGCTAATCCGAGCAAACCTTTCTACAAGCAGCTTCCATAGACAAAAAATCAAAAGAACTAGACCAAGCTAAGAACAAAACCCGTCAATAACTATTAAAAAAAATGAAAATCAAACAAAGCCCATATGATACTTCCTGCTCTATGCCCAATTTTTTTTAAAACGTATGAACAATTATAATAAGAAAGTAAAAAGCGTAAATCAAAACCTTGACATGGCGAATAAAAGGAAGGCAGCTGAAGATGAGTAAGGATTAAAGTTCGCCGGAGACGTGATAGGTCGGCGAGGAGCATTTTTCACGGATGTCAACCATAAGGCACGTTAAAGCATAAAAGAAAATCTCAATTCAAAACCTCAAGGAAAAACCCCCTTCTCCAGAATTTCTTTTTGCCCAGTTCCTTCTCCTTCAAGCAAACAAGCATATATTTCGTATTTTACGGGGAAATTCCTCCTTCCAGGTAACTGGGTTCTGAATCTGGGGGTGCACTGTTTTTTAGGTTTCAGACAAACCAAAAAATAAAATGCAATCTATGTTAAAACCTAACGTATTCGACTATAACTAGGCGGCGTGAGAAGGAAAATTAGGCTCACAATATTTTTTTTAACTTTTAATTTATTTATATTTACCACTATTTATTTTCGACTTTTGACACCGGGCAACTAGGGGTGGCAGTTCCAATAACCGTCGGTAAGGGTATCAACGAACTCAATATCAGGTTTTCGAATTCGAATTTGTTAAATTAAACAAATTGTTTGGCTCGTTTATAGTAACGAACTTCAAATTTTGTTCGAATTTGGCTTGAAAACACTATAACTATTTAAACGAGCCCAACAGTTCGACTTGTTTTAATAAACAAATCTATTTAGGTGTTCGAACTCAGTTCGTTTAAGTAAAATTAACAAACAAATTCGAATCGAACACGAATCAAACTCAAACCATTCGCGAACTGATCGGCTCGCTTAACACCCCTAACCGCTGGTAGCGGATCTGAAAAACCTTCGGTTCTTGGTTCTGGTTCTAGAAACCGCTGGTTACGGTTCTAAAAAACTTCGGTTTCCAGTTCTAAATATCTGGAACTGGAACCGTAGCCAAATGTAGCTCGGTTCCATCGGTTCTCACTTTTGGCGGTTCTTAGTTTTAAACTAACGATTTTCGATTCAAACATAGTTTTTCTGATTCAGAGGAGGGAAAAGAAAAGAATGACTTGAGTTTAATTATAAAAATAGTTTACACATAATTTATGTAAATATACTATTTTGTAAATATAATAATAGTATAATATATAATACATAATTCTTGTATAAAACACAGACTTGTTAATATGTATGCCAAATTGAACAATACCGGATATAT
The DNA here is from genome assembly GCA_036186865.1 of Eustoma russellianum. Taxonomy (NCBI): domain Eukaryota; kingdom Viridiplantae; phylum Streptophyta; class Magnoliopsida; order Gentianales; family Gentianaceae; genus Eustoma; species Eustoma russellianum. Next base: position 31,564,010 of record AP025066.1, on the reverse strand, counting down.
TTAAAGAAAAATTTGTCATATAAGAAGAATAAAACTATATCAATTGGCTTAACTTCTAATCGTCCAATATTTCTCTACAGACCAATGGACAACTACTATTTAGAAAGAATCCTATGCATAAGAAATCTGCTGTGTTTTTCTGGACATGCTACAGGGGAGAAGATTGCATGACCTCGGTGGGATGACGCTAATTGACGCGGCAAATTATTGGCCGTCACGTGACAAAAAAATCAGTCCTTTTTTTATTTTCACTTTTTTTATTTTATACAGAATAAATCCCAAGTTTACAATACCTAATTCTCTTCCTCTCACCTATTTTCTTTCCCTGCTTTCGAACCCAGGCGAAAATCAAAGATTGGCGGTCTCAGCTCCACCGTCACTCCGGCAATTTTGGACGATTTAGGGTTATTTTCAGAGGTGATTCCTGTTGCCTTTGCCTCTTGTATGGCTTGGTATGTGTTCCCCTAACCTTACCATAAATCCAACAAACCCAAACGCCCGCAATTTTTCTCTGCAGAAGACAAAGAAGAAGATTTCAGAGGAAAAAGAAGGATAATATACAGGAGAAGTCAAAGAGAAACTTTTACAAGTATATGACGATAAACCATAATATTTCAGATCTTCAGTTAGTACTTAAAAAATGGGATATTTCTATGATTACAAGTGTGTAACTATAAATTAATGATTGAATAGGAATATTAACTCACAAAGTTTGGTTTTCTTAAATTAAGTTTAAGTCAAATTAGGATAATATTTTTAGGACGGAAGGATTAATGTGTATGAGTATATCGTATTCTTTTCGTTTCAAAAATATCGTCCTAGTTTTACTTAATCACTATTTAAGAAAGTCAAACTTTGATTTCAATTGTTTCAATCTAGTGCCATCCATTGCCTTGCAATAGCCAAAAGATATTTTTTTTTAAAAAAAATAAAGTAGTAGCTATACTAATATCAATATTAAGTGATATTGTTCTTTAGTAGTATTAGTATTGTGACCAAATGATATTCACAAACCCTCGGTTTAGATAATTATTATATTCTTGTCTAATCAAATCCATTGTCAGTTGTCCGCAACTTGGATTGGTGTCAGATATTCTGAGCTAAAAGTAGAACATTTTTTCTGGAGCAAAGACCAATAAGCGTGGTCATAACATCTAACCATATGAGTCTTAAAAAACTTTATAGAAGATACAAATTAAGAATTTAGTGGTCTATTAAGTTGACAAGATATTACCAGAAACTCGTGTTTACTACAAATTAGATCAATATCTTTTAACCTAATTGAGTCGGATATAAAGAATTGCTATTAATGGCATAGGGTAATGACAATATATATCTTTAAAATAAATAGATCATACATTTATTTAATCTAATTTGCTGGTCTCAGTCCCCATGACATATCCTAGTGGTTTAAGGTAAAGGGTTTCAAAAGGAACGTCATGGGCTCGAACTTTGCCGAAATCAAGAATAATTGAACTCTCTCCATGCTAGCTGCACTATTGTCACGTAGAATGATCGGATAGGCTGATAGGCAAGCCCGTCGGTTGTTCCTTCGGTGCCAATGGACTCTTTGTGCTTTCCATTTGTTATGACAAACTTCTACTAGTGAACTCTGAAAACCTGATTTCTATCTCTACACAGTGTAAGACCAGAGGTGAAAGAAACCCTTTCAACCATTTAATTTGCTTGTCTCAAATTGTATGACGTCTTTATATGCTGGCGTCAGTCTTACTTTTGTGGATTATGTTATCCCACTTCAAAGTTCAAACATAGAGTCTAAATTGACTATTATGAGTAAATAACGTAGACTCTATTTGTCAACATAGAAAACATAAAAAAAGAATATATTTAAATAGATGATTCTATTGTCCTTCCCAGTCAATTTTTTTCTAGCCAATATGACGCATTCCCAAATCATTGAATTTCTTTTCAAAGGGATTCTATTTGGACCAAGCCAACCAAATGAGGAATGTTGTAAAGACTGCATATATGTTTTTTCGTTTTTTTTTTCCTTTGGGAGACCGGCACATATGGGATGAGATTATCTCGCCCCACTTTCAATCACTTCATGTGTGACCACATGTGACAGCAAGAGGGGTGGTGAGGCTAGATGCGAGTGACCCTCATTTAGTCTCACCACCCCCTCTTGCTGCCACGTGTCGCGCAGTCACACGTCACTGTACGGGTTTGCAGTGAGGGGATCCTAATGTAGTTGTCCCTAAAATTATGGAACCCAATTTATAATTAGTCCTATCTTGACCAAAAATAGCAAATGGAAAACATTGAATTTGAAAAACCGCAACTCCTTGTTTGTCCTTAGATTAGAAAAAAGAAAGTTTGGTGAGTGATAATTAGATAATTTAAGCTCATCAAAGAATAAAAGAAAAATAACTATAGAAATAGATATTATGTTTGATCTCTTATTTTAAATATGTCGATAATAAACACAAAACCTTGTTATTTATACACAAATAATTGCATCTCACGACTATTGTTTTTGGTTAAAATGCTAATATATTAACCAGAGAAATCAGAGTATGAAATAGATGCAACCAATACAATAGTCCTAATCATAAACCAATAGGCTGATCTACGTGTACTACTCAGAAGTGTATAGCCCTCTTAAACAATAGGTATCGTAGCGCTTATGTCTAAAAGACGTGGGCATAGCTCATACATAGCTCTATACACATGCGTGCGTATTCTATGCGTTACATCTCTAGATACAAAAGGTGTTGCTTCAAATATGTGTTTGTTCCTAGCTTGCTAGATAAAGTAGATTGTGGCAGCCAAGATGATATTGGTTGCCTTGGCTCTCAGAGCTTTCTATAGAAATGTAATAACTTCCTTGAGAGAATTGAAGAATGAATCAGATTTTATTCAATGTAAAAAATAAGCTCAGCCTTTTTCATACATACAGCAGAGTATTCCTTATATACAAGAACAAAGACTAACGGTAACTTTCCTATCTAATCAGAGCTACATAGGTGGCTTCCCTTTACAACGGCTATAATACTAAAAACAGTTAACTATATACATGGAATTTCAACACTCCCCCTCAAGCTTGGCATATATATTTGTACAACCAAGTTTGGATAATAATTTATAAAAAATGTTTGAAGATACGGATTTAGTGAATATATCTGCAATCTGTTCAGACGACGAAATGTGATGTAGATGAAGAGTTCCATCCTCTAATCTTTCTCGAATAAAATGCCTATCAATCTCCACATGCTTTGTCTTATCATGATGAATTGGATTCTCTACCATGTGAATCGCGGAAATGTTATCACAGTAGGCCAAAATTGAAGAATTAGCCGTTTCATTCTCTATATTCAAATCCTTTAATACTCTCTTAATCCACAACCCTTCACAAATTCCAAGTGCCAAAGCTCTTAACTCTGCCTCCGCACTACTTCTAGCCACAACACTCTGTTTTTTACTACGCCAGGTAACCAAATTTCCCCATACAAACATGCCATATCCAGAAGTTGACCGCATATCACTCTTTGATCCTCCCCAGTCTGCATCAGTGAAGATTTGTATAGATCTGTCTTGATTTTTTCCAAAAAATAGTCCTTGACCTGGAGCCCCTTTAAGGTACCTTAGAATTCTCATAACAGCTTGTAAGTGTTTATCAGTGGGAGCATGCATGAATTGACTTACATAACTAACAGAATAACAAATATCAGGGCGTGTATGGGATAAATAAATAAGCTTACCAACCAGTTTCTGGTAGGAATGAACATCAGACAACGGTTTTCCAGTCAATGTATGAGACCAATTACCAACTTCAAGCGGTGTTTTTGCAGGTTTACATCCTGTCATGCCAGTTTCTAATAACAAGTCTAAAACATATTTTCTTTGAGAAATATACATTCCATTTCTATTTCTTCCTACTTCCATTCCAAGAAAGTATCTTAAAGTACCAAGATCTTTAACTTCAAACACTGTGGACAGATACTCCTTAACCTTTGTTATACTAGATAAACAATTACCCGTTAGAATAATGTCATCAACATACACAATGAGTATAGTAGTAAATTTACCAGAAATAAGAACAAACAATGTGTGATCACTTTGAGCTTGTTTAAAACCATACTTGAGTAAAACCTGTGAAAATCTAGAAAACCAAGCTCTTGGTGACTGTTTTAAACCATAAATAGACTTCTTAAGTTTACAAATCTTTCCAACAGTGTTTTCAGTTTCATACCCAGGGGGTATATTCATAAAGACTTCTTCCTTTAGTTCTCCATTGAGAAATGCATTTTTAATATCCAACTGATACAACTTCCAATCTAAATTAATTGCTAGAGAAAAGATTATTCTCACAGTATTTAATTTGGCTACAGGAGCAAAAGTCTCTAAATAATCTATGCCATAGGATTGAGTATAACCTTTTGCCACAAGTCTTGCCTTGTACCTATTTAAAGATCCATCAGAGTTGTATTTAAGTGAGAAAACCCATTTGCAACCAACTGGTTTCTGATTAGCAGAAACGGGTACAAGTTCCCAAGTTCCATTCTTGATCAAGGCTTTCATTTCATCATCAACAGCATCCTTCCATTCCTTACTGTTCAAAGCTTCATAAATATTTCTAGGAATGGCATGATCATCTAAATTGACAGTAAAGGTCTTAAACGTAGAACTCAACCTACTATAATCAATAAAATTACTCAAAGGATGGTTAGTAGAACACTGTACAGATTTCATCAATCGATGGAATGGTGTCTTAGTGCATTCACGTGTACCTTTTCTTAAGGCAATGGGTAATTCAGACTGACCTGTGCCTTCAGCATCCAGAGGTGCCACTACCGCAGGAAGTTCCTGGATACTAAGTTGAGGCTCTTGGATTCTCCTTCTTCTTTCATATACCTGTACAACTGGTGGTACTGATGTGAGTTGTTGGTCCATGTTCTCCATTTTGTCATCAGAACATACCTGCTCTTCAGAGGTAAAGTTGGGTTCCCTTGTATTGTCTGTTAAGTTACTATTTTCTTTCCCGGAGAGTGAACCACCTACAGATGATATATCAATAATGCTCTAGTAGTGTTCTGATTCTAAATTCTCTGGAGTCAGTTTTGCATCAGACACAAAATATGAGGTATCTTCATCAAAGTAAACATCAAGAGTGGTAAAATTTTTTTTAGAAATAGGGCAATAACATTTGTAACCTTTTTGAGAGCCGGAATAACCAATGAATATACACTTTACAGACCTTTTGTCCAGTTTGCCTCTACTGTGAGCTTGAAGATGTACGTATACCGTACAGCCGAAGGTTCTGAAAGGTAACTCAGACACAAGTAAGCAATGAGGATAACTGTTAAGAAGCTTTTGTCTAGGACTAATATACCCAAGTACTCTAGAAGGCAACCTGTTTATCAAATAAGTTGCTGTAAGGACAGCCTCCCCCCAAAGATACTTGGGTACATTCATTGAGAACATAATAGATCTAGCAATGCTAAGAATGTGTCTATGTTTCCTTTCCGCCACCCCATTTTGTTGGGGTGTATATACGTTTGGTGTCTGGTGATGAATTCCTTTGTCAGCAAGAAAGGACTTCACCTCTTTATCAAGGTATTCACTACCATTATCAGACCTAAAGGTCTTAATAACCTCATTAAACTGATTCTGTATAAGAGAAACAAACGTTTTAAATACACCAGCTAACTCAGACTTCTGTTTCATTAGGTAAGTCCAGGTTATACGGGTATGGTCATCAACAAAGATAACAAACCACCTACTTCCATGAACATTTAGAACCTTGGAAGGTCCCCAAATGTCAGAATGAATTAAATTAAAAGGCAAACTGTCCTTATGAACTTTAGCAGGATAAGAAACTCTAGTATGTTTAGCATACATACATGTTTCACATTTAAGAGAATCAACTTTAACATTTTTAAACAAATCAGGTTTCAACTTCTTAAGATACAGAAAGTTAGGATGTCCTAGTCTCCTGTGCCATAACAAGATTAGTGCAATACTAGCAGTGGTGGTTTCATCTATTCTAGTAACAGAAGTTTTGTTCAAAAAAGAATAGATGCTAGGACACTCCTCAAAAGATCCTGATTTTGGATTCTCTAGTAAAAACAGACCATCACGAAATTTAGCATATCCAATCGTTTCCCTCATAAGCTTCTCCTTCAAGGATCTCTCCTGAAAGAAAGAAGGAGAAGAAGGAAGAAAATAACAATTAGAGGAGGTAAAGATGGTAAAGCAGCTATTATCAGACATCAGTTTCTTTACGGAAATCAAATTACAATCTAGTTTTGGAACAAATAAGACTCCTTTTAATATCAGTCTCTTAGTAAGATACACATCACCAGAACCTAGAATCTCAATCTGTTGACCATTAGCCACTCTTACCTTTTTAGTTTTATCAGAGGGTCTGAAAGACTTAAGGATAGTAAAATCAAATGTCATATGATGGGTTGCCCCAGAGTCAACAATCCACAGCTTAGACTTACACTCGGTACCTGAACTAGCCATAGTGGCCCTGATTTGTGGAATAGTAGCTTGAGTTCTTTGGCTCTCAAGGACCCTTAAAACAGCATCTAATTGTGACTGAGTAAAGATAGCTTCAGGTTCCTTAATTTTTTCCCTCTCTCCTTGTGATGTTCCATCAACAGTTGCTGCTCTAGGTGGTCTCCAAGAATCACCGTCTGTTCTCCATGAATTGCTTGAATCAGATCTACCTGAAGAGTTCTGCCTATAGTTCCTGTTTCTGAAAAATGAAGCGGGAGGTTTGACTGTACTCCCAGGTCTCCTATAGCACTCTTCAAATAGATGACCATTTTTCTGACAATACCTACAGTATTTCTTGCCATAGTTACTTGACCCCGATTTCTTAGCAGCTACAAATACTCCTTTTTCTTTTTTATTGGTGCATGCACTAAGAGCAGAAAACTCTGGAACAGGAACGGAACTAGTTCTCATCATAACTTTTATTCAACTTTCTTCAGAGACGAGCTGTAGTATATAGATCTAGTTATAAAGCAACTGATGATGAAGAAAGCAATTGATGGGAGAGCTTTCGTGAAAGAAGATGGAAGAAAGCAACTGATGAGAGGTTTTTCGTACAGAGCAATAAATGTGGAGTGTAAAAGGAGAGAGGAGCAATCACCAAAGCGGTGAGATTTGAGCGTACGAGAGTAGCAATAAATGTTTGGTAAAAGTGATGTGAAAGAAGAGAAAAACAAAGTATCGATTTGTGTGTTGAATAATAATTGTTTTGTAAAAGTGATTTGGAAGAAAAAACAAACAAACAAAAAAAAACGTCGGTTTCAGTATTTATTGGTTTTTATTATTTATTTTCTTTTTGTTAACATGTAGAGGAGAATAAATGTGGAGAACAGCTGGCACACTTGTGTATATTAAGAGAAAATTGAGAACAGCTGGCACACTTGTGTATATTAAGAAAAAATTTTTGATTATCATGCAGAAGAACAGGTGGCACACTTCTATTCACGTGCCTTTCCCACTTGCATGTGAAAATCAACTTTCAATGTATACACGTATACACACTTTCAGAGTATACAAACCAAAAAATATATGTATATATCCCCAATCTTGTCTTACCAACGAAACTAGTTTAACTGGGAAAATTTTACCGCGAATTTTTTCTTTTGAGTTGTAACTTCCTTTCCTCCTGCTATCGTTGCAGAAGAACTGGTTGAAGAACTGGTTCGTCTCCTTCTCCTCTTTTCTGAGGATCAATGCGTTCGTCTCCTTCTTCTCTTTTCTGAAGATAAATGCTTCTGCACTGTTAATCCTTTTCTTTTGTGAGGATCAATGCTTCTGTACAGAATTATGAAGAAATATTTGTGAAGAATTATTCAGCTATTTATAGCGATTTTGAACACCAGATCTTGGATGCTCTGATACCATATAGAAATGTAATAACTTCCTTGAGAGAATTGAAGAATGAATCAGATTTTATTCAATGTAAAAAATAAGCTCAGCCTTTTTCATACATACAGCAGAGTATTCCTTATATACAAGAACAAAGACTAACGGTAACTTTCCTATCTAATCAGAGCTACATAGGTGGCTTCCCTTTACAACGGCTATAATACTAAAAACAGTTAACTATATACATGGAATTTCAACACTTTCCCCTTGAGCGTGTGCGATCACAAGCTAGTACTTTGTTCAGCGTCTGAAGGTCGTGGAAGAGCAAGCCATGCCGAGATGATCTGTCATACTTGTTTGGTGGCCGAGCAGGAAAAGAAGAGTTGATTCACAGATTATGATCCTGTTGAACAGAGCTGACATATGGTGTTTTTTAAATAGCCAAGTCTTGCTTTGGTGGTCATTTCACGACTATTGATCAAATAAGAAGGTGTGTATTTATCATTGACCGTACTTGATCTCTATCATATTTATATTTTTCTTCTAGTAGTCTCTTGCGTCTACTAATCAACTGCAGTGCAAACTTGTTTTTCTGGAATAGTATTTTAAGAGTCACGCGTTGGCGGATTCCACCCCAGCCACCACCACCTATATATACACACACACATACAGCTTCGTCCTCTCATTTAGTTCACGAAATTTTCCCATTTGATTAATCTTCAACCAAAAAGATTGTGTGCTTTCTTCAAAATTTCCACTGACAAAACTCCACACTGCTTAGATTCTCAATCTCGACATTACTTGTAATGGCGATCGCCGTCGGAAATCAGGCATCAGAAGGCAATAGACGTGGTTGTTTCAGGCTGCCATTTCGAAAATCGCCGGCGTCGTCGTCTTCACCTTCGAATAATGACACCGATGATCGACGTAGACGGCGGAATAATTCAATAGCTGATGAATCAAATGCAAGTCACACCAATAGTTCGAGTTCAATCGTATCCGTTTTTGCTCGATTTCTTCTCCCTTCTTGGCGACGTTTGAAGCTCGATCCTTCGGCTACGCTCTTTTTTCCATGTAATTCAATGCATCTAACTAGATTCTTTGCTTCATGGTTTAGAGTCTTCAACTTTTACTCCTTTTTTTCTCAAAATATTGTCCCTGACTTTTCTTTTTTTTAAAATATGGATCATTTTGAATAACATAAGAAAAAAGCGTCAAATATGTTTTGAAAGATGGAATTATACAGAGAAATCTGATCTCAGCGGACTTGTCATATACAACAATAACAACATTACGCTCATTGACTTAGAGTCTCCCGTCTATAGCAGGTACAGGGGTCGGAGATGTAGTCAAACATACACATGTTAGAACACACAGAGGTTGTTTTTCGATGACCCATAATAATGCTTCAAGTTGCGTCGATCAACTGCTATTTCACAATATAAAAAGTACAGCCAATTTAGTGAGACATTTTACTTTATTCCAACATATTCTTAAATTAATAAAAAATATGTCCTTGACTCAAGTGGAAATAAGCGCACGTATCATATGAAAGAATTTAACATTTGTTGCTTTTGTTTCTGAATATTCATCCAGATGAACCAGGAAAACAAGTTCAGAGTGCAATTACTATTAAAAACACCAGCAAGTCTCACGTAGCCTTCAAGGTACCAAATGCTTATCGTTCATTGCATCCTAGTTTTTTTTTGCTTTTGTTGAGTAGTTACTCTTTATCCGGAGATGAGATCTCCTCACCACGCGGTGAGTCATCGTACGGCCCAAGTTGCGACACGTGGCAGCAGTAGGGGTGGTGAGGCTGGATGAGGGTTACCCTCACCCAGCCTCACCACTCCTTTTTTGCCACGTGTCGCGCGGTCACGCACGCAGTGATAGAGGTGAGATCCTATCCCATTTATCCGACAAATAGTACCTAGGGGATGGTTATAGTTAAAACAGTGGGACCACCTCTTACATGTATATCCTTTTGTCTAGTAATTACTCATTGAATATTATAAACTTACGAGTTTATAACGCGTAATATTTGCATAGTATTATAAACTTACGAGTTTACTAATGTTGTGCATGATCATCTATTTTTCCTGTTGTATTTGTTTTTATTTCATGAGCTCAAGACTTAGAGTAGAGATTCATGTATCTCAACTGTGTTTATTCTTTCTGATTTACCAGTTCCAAACAACTGCTCCGAGAAGCTGCTTCATGCGTCCACCAGGAGCCATTCTTGCACCTGGGGAAAGTATAATCGCCACAGGTAACAACCATCCCCATTTTTGATTTACACCTTTTATTAGTATGAGACTAGAGCAGTGGAGATGTGTTTCAGAGAAAAAAGGCTTAAAGATTAACCAATCTAAGACCGAGTATCTGCATTACGACTTCAGCGGCGTAGCCGACAATAAGAATAGCCAGCTCACCATCGATGGTCAAGTGGTAACACAGGTAAGTAAGTTTAAGTACCTAGGATCATTTGTGCAACAGAATAGGGACATAGATAATGATGTAGCACATCGAGTTCAAGCAGGCTGGTATAGATGGAAGGCGGCCTCAGGGATATTGTGTGACAAGAATTTTCCAACCAAATTAAAGGAAAAATTTTATAGGGTGGCAGTGCGACCGACAATGCTATATAGGACAGAATGCTGGATCATCAATAGGTCACAATTGCAGAAGATGGAAGTGAAAGAGATGAAGATATTGAGGTGGATGTGTGGGCATACAAGGCTAGACCGGATCAGAAACGAGGTTTTTAGAGAAAGGCTAGACGTGACTAGTATAGCAGATAAGATAAGGGACGGAAGAATGAGATGGTTTGTGCATATCAAGCGGAGACAGACAACGGCGTCAGTCAGAGCAATCGAAAGCCTCATTGTAGAGGGAAACAGGAGTAAAGGCAGACCCAAACTGACTTGGGATGAGCGGATTAGGCACGACATACTAGATTTGCACCTCCTGAGGACATAGTCCAGGATAGGAGTTCATGGAGACATAAGATTAAGGTTAACGAGGTATAGATCATATGTAAGGACACCTTAAAGTATATTTAGGGACATAGATAGGCGTAGACATTATCTATGCTTTATGTTGACTTTGCACTTGGTTGCTTATGTTTTACCGTTGTTTTGCATTATATGTACATATACACGTTATGCGTATTTTAATATCGAAATCTTCTTCTTTGTATTTCCTGAATTCCCTCACTGACACACTAGCACATCATATCTCTATTATTATGTCATTTATGCATGTACATAGAGCTGTGTGTCTCAGTGGAAGCAGACTCTCTATCCCAAGGGATAGAGATATTGTCTGCCTACCACTTACCTTCTCAAGACCTTAACGATAGATTTTGCTGTCGTTGGAATATACTGGGTACGAATGATGATGATGATTAGTATAAACACCAGTCTGATCATCCTACACACACATATATATATATATGAATTTGTATCCATGCTGGATTAAAGTATGTTAATTTTGAATAAGGTTTTGTGTCACTTTTTCTCCTATGCTGTACGTTACGACCTAAAAAGTTATTGTTCCCCTGGTTGAATTCTATATGCAGTATTCAGGTTTGTGGAATATGCAGAAACTAGTGAAGGTTTCATAGAACATAAGAGCATGGTGAAATATAGAATCATGAGTATGAAAGTTAAGGGGCCCACGGAGTATACCCAGGAGATGGTACGATAAAAAAATACTTACTAGTATACAAAATCCCATTAGCCAGACTATATTTTTTCTGTAGAACCTCTTTTGCAACATTTAACTCATCTTGTGCTTTTTTTGGTTTAGTTTGATGAACAAAAGGATCAAGCCCGTGTTGAACAGATACTACAAGTTGTTTTCCTTGACACAGAACGTCCAAGCCCGGTTAGTGAATAAAAGTTTTACACATTATGGATGTTGACTTGTTAAGCGTGCTTAGCTGCGTGTTCAGGAAAGGCAGCTCAGCACGCTAGCATGCAAGGTCAGCTCAGCACGCTTAACATGAATATATCTTGACAAGATATTTAATTAGTTTTTTTTTGGAGCATATTTAATTAGTCTTCTATTTGTTGATATTCAAAAGCAAACGGTTTCAACTTATCCCTGCAGGCTTTGGAAAAACTAAAGCGTCAGTTGGCTGAGGCTGCTGTTCAAGATAGCAAGAAGCCTCCTGCGTATGAAGGTCCAAGCATGATTCGCAAAGGACTCGTTGTGGATGAATGGGTTAGTATTCTTACCATTCTGTCGTCGTTGAAATATAATGAGTATATTTGTTATTGTTTTATACTACCTGCTTTATGTATCATGCAATTCTAACACAGTTTTCTCTTTCAAACTTTGGTTTCTAGAAAAAAAGAAGGGACGTATACTTGGCACGTCAGCAAAGTGAAGGGCTGGAATCTATATGACGACAAAGGAGGGTTTGTTTTTCGGAGTCTTTTGTATTCGGGGTGGGTGTGGGGTGGGGTGGGGCGGGGCAAAGAAAGATTCTGGAATTATTTTGGCTATTTTTGAGTGTACATGGTAAGTGAAGAGATTATACACTTGCCTATAATTGTAACAAGAGATCAGTAGCTAGGTTGTATAGGCTATCGTTTTCTTTTTTATGTACATGTTAGCTTTGCTTCTCTTGTTGTTAATAATCGGCCAAAGCCAACTAATTTTACATTGTTACTTCAATGTCGGGCATTTATATGATTTGGATATATAGAGGTCTCTTACACTTTAGTCAACTTTGCGCTTTTTTGTTTTTGTCTTTGTCTTTCATTATTTTGATGAGGGAGTAGGTTCTCCCCCCACCTGTACCAGAGGCCCCTTAGCCAGGTGGGATGTAAATTGAGGGATGTGCTCTACCGGCAGCCCTACAAAGGGAGAGGACACACGAGACTCAGTCAGCCCAGAGACAACCCTTGTAATATTTCAACAATGATTGTCTCCACACGGACTCGAACTCGGGACGTCGGGGTTCTAGCCCCAATCACCTTTGCCACTTACCACTGGACTATGCCCCCAGGGGTCTTTGTCTTTCATTATTTGTGCATATACACGGTTATGACTACTTTAATATCGGAATTTTTTATTTGTGTTCATTTAATCTCTTCACTATTACACTAGCACATCATATTTTTATTATTGTGCCATCTACACATGTACATATAAAGCCATATGTCTCACTGGAATCAAACTCTTTATCTCTTAGGATAGAGGTATTATATACCTGATTCTCACCCTTCTGAAACCGTTGTGATAGCTCTTACTGATGTGAGAATATATTGGATATAATTGATGTTATTGTATATGTGGTAGAAGTTATATGACCTTCGGTTGCAGTGGTGTCTTTCACATTTCCTTTTGATTATTTTTGTTCTTATAGATAATAGATGTTAATATTTATTTACGTTTGGATGGACGAAGCATAGAACAGCCAAATTTATGCAACAGAGTAATTACTATTGTTCGATGAAAACATTTAATAGATGAACGAAAAGCAATCTTCATTTTGAATGATAAAGTAATTAATTGAACGATAATAAGTTAAATAAAATTTGATGCCTGCACCGCCTAGATGAATGCAATTAAACAACAACAATATTACCATATTGCCTTACAGCTTTCCGTTTATGACGAGTATAGGAAGTCACATACACACAACCTTTTGTTTAATTGTTTTCCGAATACAATTAAACAAGACAGAGATAATGCAAAACTAACACAAAATAACAAAGATAACACCAAAGTAATATATTCTTATTCAAGAAACTGAAATATGGAATATGAATCACAAATTTTAAAATATTTCAGAATAACTACATAGGACAGTTAATAATTTAATAACAGTTATTATGTTTGCGAATCGCGTGCGGTAAATACTTCAGGCATCTTGCTCTATATGCTCTTCTAACAACCAGCCAACGTAAGAGGTTTGTGGAACAAACAGGTAATCATGAAGATTCCACAGAGCTACGAGCATGGTGAAATATATAATCATGAGTATGAAGGTTACGAAGGGCACGAAGTATGTCCCAGAATATGCTAATGCCCCAGAAAATAGTCCGGTTGGTATTCGAGTTTAGATTTATTTCAAGAGATTAAGAGTTCGAATCAAGGAGCACGCATAGTGTGGATGCTCTACTGATGCTAGGTCTGAAGCTTAGTTTGCGTGGATATCTTGTGTGGGTCACTGACTAAGTACTCATCTAACTTAGAAGATCACTGAATTACTGATTTACATCCTCCACAATGCTTCTTAAGGCTGGGGCATTAAAGGGCCGGGGCAAGGGATTTCACCCCAGAATATGCTAAAACAGTAAAACTACTTTAGTAATCTATGAAATCCTACCAGCCAGACTTATATTATTTCCTTAAAAAAAAATTTAGCATTGTTAAGCTTTTTGTGTGTACTTTCTCTTTTTGATTTAGTTTGAGGAACAAAAGGTTCAATAGCGTGGTGAACAGATATTGCGAGTCGTATTTATTACGAAGCAGAGTATCAACCAAGCTATATACATTGACTTACGAGTTGTATTTCTTGACACAAATTGTTCAAGCCTAGTTAGTGGACATAAATTGTTTTTCTATTATGTCTGCAAATTCTACCTTTGGCAGCTATTTAATTAGTTTTTTTAAAAATTGATGTTAATTGACTTAAATTGAGTGTTCTTTTTCATCAAATATGCTGGATTTACCATTAGCTCTGCTTCTTGTAACACTAATATGTTGAGGCTACTGGCTACTTTGTTTTCTGTAATTAGCCACATAATTATTTTTGACAAGAATTCACACCCTTATTTTTTTCTTTTCAATTTGCCATACAGATGTTAACTATGATCTATTTGAATGCCAACTTGCCAAGCAGCTCTAGAAATTACATAAGACGCGAATTGCCATTTCAAGTCACACTAGGCCAGTTTAAGCTATGCTTGAAATCCAATACAAAACTCCCAACCTCCCTGCCCCACAATCCCCAGAGATGTTAAACAAACTGAACAGTTCATAACCTATTCGAGTTTGTTCGTTAATTATACTTAACGAGCTGCATTCGAACACCTATTTGGGTTCATTTAGTTAAATGAGCAGAACTGTTCGCGAACTGTTCAGCTCGTTTAAACAGTTATAGTGTTATCGAGCTTAACTCGAACCAATTTTACAGCTTGTTTAGCTAAAAAAAACCAAGCCGAACAGTTTGTTTAGCTAAACAAATCTGAATTCGAAAACCTAGTATTTGGCTCGTCTCGGTTTGTTAACACCCCTACCCCCATCCCCACCCCCTAAAACCAAGAAAACGGAATCCGAATACGGAAAAATGAAATAAAAACCATATTAGAAACGAGTTTTTTTTTCATCCTCTTAAACCTACTTATCCCCAAAGCTCGAATGGAACTTCATCATCTACAACAACATTAGGCTGCTTCCCAAAACCATCCTCTGCTTCCACAGCCATCTCATAAGCCATCATATCATCCAAATCCAAATGCATGTTGCATTTTTCTTGTGCTTTCTCTTGCAATGAATCTTCATTCTCACTCACTAAATCATCCTCATCCCTCATTTCCATAACTTTCTTCCAATTTACCCGTGCCTGAAAATCCTCAGTTGAAACTCCTTCCAAGTTCTGCTGCATCATTTGACTCTCTAAACCCACTCTGTTTTGAGGAAAAACCATGTTACTGATATCAGTTGAAGGGATTTCATTGCTTTGGCGTAGAACCAACCCTTTTTCCTCCATTTCCTGATCTTGTTTGGGTTCTTTGTCTTCTTCAAAATACTGAGTTATCTGCTGAGTGAATGAAGAGCCACATGTCTTTGCTAAGAACTCCAACAGCTTTTGTGTTTTAGCTTCTCTTTCTCTGATACGCTGTTCAGATTGATTGATATGAATCTCAGAATCAATGATGATCTGCCTTAGGCTTCCCACTTGTAATTTCATCATACCAACATTGCTTCTAAGATTTCGAAGCTCTGCCTCCATTGCAGGCATCTCTGTATCATGGGTTTGTTTCTGCACGCGTCTTCTTTTTGTGACTGATGCGCGCTGATCTCTTCTAGTGATGTTGATGAGCAAATCTTGTCTCCCAGCTTGAAACCATTGATTCTCATACTCATACTGCCTCAATCCTATCTTTTTGAACCCCTTTAAGATCCAATTCACATAACAAAAAGTTTAGTTATTAACACATTGCAATATCTTCCAAAACCACAATGTTAACTTTAGTAGTATATGGCTATATAGACAAAGATATAAGCATCAGATTCATGCAGAATTTCCATGCTTGATTGAGCATGTTGAAATGCATAGTCTATTTATCAACACATTCCGCAAAAGAGTTGAGCAAATAAAACAGGTTTCCATTCAAACAACGAATTGATTCTGATTCTCTTATGCATTAAAACAAATGGAATACTGCAGTTTTCCTGGGCTAGGATGAGGGATTTCAAGATGCTTCATGGACCGCTGCATCAGGCAAAGGTAGGAGTCTTTTTTTCCCTTTTGTGATTTCTGGTGGAGCAAAAAAAACATATAGAGCCGCGGGTCTCACTGGAATCAAACTCTCTATCTACTTTGATAAAGGTATTGTTTGTCTGCCGCTCACTCTTTTCATACCCTAACAATAGCTTTTATCGTCGTTGGAATATACTGGGTATCAGCACCTCTTTGAGTTCTTATCTATGTTTTTCAAGTTTTCTTAGTTTCTTACTGTTCTGTACGTTTTGTCCTTAGAGATGCAAAAACACTTGAAGACAGGCAAAGGTACATAATAGAGACCAAAAGGTACAACAAAAATCCAAAGACATAAAAGAACTCAAACAAAACACAAATATAAGTACAACATCAGCATTACCAGCATTACGCTTTTGAGACTCCCGCCTATGGCAGAATATAATGAGACAGATATACGTAACCATACTTATGTGTTAGAAATACACAGAGATTGTTTCCCGAGGACCCATAATAAAAATTACGCCAAGCTGTATCGATCAGCTGCTACTTCACCATATAAGAAGCGCAGTCTTATTCAGAAATCTAAGTAATTGCACAAAAGCATAGTTGAGCCCAACACAGTATACTTACAGAACCAGTTAAATTAACTCAAAATATAGAAAGATAGGAGTTTTGAAAAGACTGTATCATTTAGCAAATAGATTTCCATACTCACATAGTTATTCAGCTGGTAAATAAAGCTTGAAAAATTCTTGTGTTTAAAGTATTTGGGCAGAATGTCTTTGGAGAAAGTCAGATGGTCCCAAATGATAAAGCTAGTCCCAGAAGAGCTCCAAGAAACTATGGAAGCTGTAAAAGGATCCTCCACAATTACATGAGTCTTGATCAAGAAGGGAGGCGGACCGCCGGAGCGTACGCCCTTCACCATGCTTGGTCCTTCTGCAGAATTCATGGAGAAGAATGAAGATGTCAAAATCAGTAAGATCACTGGCAATACCAAATTCTTAGAACGAATTCCAATTCGAATACCAACTGAATAGTCATAAAATCAATGGTGATAGTTAGTTGTTCTGTGAGAAATGTAATATGAGAATTCCATTTTCACGTAAAGGATGAAGGCCCATTCAGTTAACATGACAGAATATATTCTTCTGTAGTTATCTCTGTCTTTCCATTTGTGATGATCTTGACTTTTGAGGAATGATTCAGATATGGTGAAGCTAAAGATGATGTAAAAATATAAGGCCTCCAATCACGTGTCGCCACGTGTAAAAAACAGTTTTTTAAACAAAAAAACCAACCTCCCTTCTTAAAAAACTGGTTTTTTTACACTGTGTCGACACGTGATTGTCCATATGTCTACGTTTTCCTTGTCAATATGATAATTATGGATACACTAGAATCCCCTTCCTCTACCCCCGAAAGGAAAGAAAATGAAAATGACAACGAAGAAGAAGAGAGAAAATTTTAGCCAAAATTTTGTCATACTCATCTTCCCCCTTCCTATACTTTTCCTTTCTAAGGCAAAAATCGTGGCCTGTGTTGGACTTGCAATTTTAAATTAAGCAATTGCAAAAAAAAGTATTGCCGACCACAAAATTTCCTTTTTCTCCCCTGTTCTATTATTTTTCACAAAATTCAAGAGTAACCTTTAATAAATATTATAATACTACAACATCAACTCCGGTTTTTTTTTTTCCAAAATATGAAATTGGCTATATATGTCGATCATTTTTCTTGCGTTTTTGTTTATTTTATTATTACTAGTGTCTCATAATACTCAATGCATAATATATGCTTTTAGAATACAACGTTGTCAAAAATACCATATCATCTCAGCCATTATTTCGACCTAAGTACTTAAAATTCTCACTTAAATCTTATACGCTTTATGTGTCATGAGCTACATGAATCAACTGCCTAGATTGTACTCTATCACTGAACATATGCTCCACAATTGTCGTATAAGTTATGTAATTTCTTATTGCCTCTCTCTTTGTCTTCTTTGGTTTTTCTCCCATAACACGCACTCCATTCATTATCTCGCACTATTTAACAGAGACATCTGTAAGACGCCTTTGCACATCTCCATACTATTATAATATTGACACCATCATCTTCTCATCTATGTGGAGTCATCCCTCATTCATTGATCAGTTTTCTTTATGTGTGTTGTATGAGATCTTGAATGGAGCATACTTCGAAGGGAGAGAGTTGAGTACGAAATACACCATGAATGGCTCCAAGATTTCAGCCTTAAGGGAGCTTATTTTAGCATCAATATCCCTCATCTACATAATATGCGCACGCACACCATGGCTTTCTGTCATATTTGAAAGCTTTTTCATAAGGGTGATTTACATACTTGGTTCTCCAATGGTCATGTGAGCCTGAACTGTTGAAGGAAGGGTTGGAAAGGTGGAAAAGTGGATCAAGCTCACACGTTTGCATCAATTTGGTATCAGAGCCAGGTCTGAAGTGAAAAAGAACTGAAGAGATGCTGAAGGATAGGCTGAGTTATAATAAAAGAACTACAGATGCTAAACATAACAAGAATTAAGTGATGAACCGAGGATGAAGAGCAAATAAATACATGGACGTCACAAAAAAATAATCACAAAACAACCCAATGAGCAAAGAGGAAGGGAATGAATGGACAAGTCATGATTCCTGTCTGGCAAACCATTGGTCAAAAACTCTTCTCATGTGACGACTTTGCACCAAAGGCAAACTTTTTTTTATATGTTTATTTCTTATTTTATTATTTATGTTATGTCTACACATCAATCTTAACATTCTTATTTTGGTCACACATATCCTTAATTCATGCTCATAATTGACTTTGTTCAACATTCAACGCAGTATAAAAGTGCGGGTCTTACTGCCGTTGTGTAGAACTTTCCTTTAAGTTGTAAAGATTTTTTCTTACCACAAAGAAAAACTTGATACACTTCTCCATTTTAACCACTTCGCATGTACCATGTGATTCAGATTCTTGTCAATTCATCCATCTTTCTGTGGTATATATCATAAATACATAAAACTCTCACTCAGATGAATCTCTTGTTCTTCCAGTTTCACACAGGATTTCAATGTCACTCTTATATTGCTAAAGTTAAATTTCATATACTACATCTTCTTTCAACTCAATTTAAAGTTCTTTTCCTAGTGTCTCCTACCAACATTTCATGTTAGCATTGAGTCCTTCTTAGTCTAATGTACAAATAAAATATTATCACAAATAAAACTCTATCTTAAATGTGTTTAATGATCTTATCTATAACTAAAAGTATATTCACGTTGACAACAACTCATCATCATCCGGACTCAGTATATCCTAACGACAACAAAAGCTATCGTTAGGGTCTGGGGAGGATAAGTGGTAGGCAGACAATACCTCTATCTAAGGGATAGAGAGTTTGCTTCCAGTGAGACCCCTCACTCTATATGTACTTTCATAAATGACATGATAATAGAGATAGGCTGTGCTAGTGTATTAGTGAGGAAATTCAAGAAATACAAAGAAAGGACTTTCGATATTAAAATACACATCACGTGTATATGTATATGTAATGTAAAACGACGGTATAACATACGCAACCAAGTGAAAAGTCAACCTAGAACGTAGATAGTGTTTACGCCTATCTATGTCCCTAAATATGCTCTAAAGTCTCCGTATATATGACATATACCTCATTAACCTTAATCTTAAGTCTCCATGAACTCCTATCTTGGACCATGTCCTCAGAGAGGTGCAAATCTAGTATGTCGTGCCAAATCTGCTCATCTAAAGTCAGTTTGGGTCTGACTTTACTCCTGTTCCACTTCTACAATGAGGCTTTCAATTGTTGTGACCGACGTCGTTGCCTGTCTCCGCTTGACATGCCCAAATCACTCATTCTGCCCTCCCTTATCTTATCTGCTATACTAGCTACGTCTAACCTTTCTCGAAACACCTCGTTCCTGATCTGATCTAGCCTTGTATGCCCACACATCCATCTTAACATCTTCATCTCTGTCACTTCATCTTATGTAATTGTGACCTCTTGATGGCCCAGCAGTCTGTCCCGTATAGCATTGCCGGTCCCACTGCCACTCTATAAAATTTTTCCTTTAATTTAGTTGGAAAATTGTTGTCACACAGCACCCCTGAGGCCGCCCTCCATCTACACCAGCCTGCTCGAACTCGATGTGCTACATCATTATCTATGTCGCCGTTCTGCTGCACAAATGATCCTATGTACTTAAACTTACTTACATGTGGTACCACTTGACCATCGATGATGAGTAGCTATCCTCACTGTCTGCTACGCCGCTGAAGCCGCAGTGCAGATACTCGGTCTTAGAACGACTAATCTTTAAACATTTTCTTTCTAAAACACCTCTCCATTGTTGAAGAAATATTTGATATATTGATATTCTCTGTATGTGTGAAAGGTACAAAATACACGTACATATAACTAAAAGCCAACTACTATGACTACATCTAAGGAAGGATAAGTATTATCTACAAAACCCTATCTAGGAAGAAGTTAGTATCCCATCAAATGTCAACCTTTACAATATCTAAATATCTAAATATAATATTTTATTTCAATACTCCCCCTCAAGTTGGAGCAAGAATATCTACAATGCCCAACTTGCCCAAAAAGTGCTTGAAATCCGTGGGACCAAGGGACTTTGTAAGCCCATCCGCCAACTGCAATGTACTAGAAACCTTTAGAGGCAAAATATGACCATTAGAATAATGTTGACGAATAAAATGACAATCAATCTCAATATGTTTTGTGCGTTCATGAAAGACGGGATTCGCCACAATATGCAAAGCAGCTTGATTGTCACAATGAAGTACAACCGGCGCAGAGTTGGAGACGCCCAGATCGGCTAGAAGGCGACACAACCAAATACTAGTGGCATAAGCCATGGCACGATACTCTGCTTCAGCCGAAGAACGAGAAACAACGGACTGTTTCTTAGAACGCCAAGATATAGGGACCGAACCAAGAAAAACTAGATAACCAGTAGTAGAGCGACGAGTAACAGGACAACCAGCCCAATCAGCATCACAATAGGCATTAAGACACAAAATAGTATCAGCAGAAAAGAAAAGTCCTTGTCCAGGTGCACATTTAAGATAACGCAGTAAATGGAAAACAACATCAAGATGACATTTGCGAGGCATGTGCATAAACTGACTAAGAGTGTTAACGGCAAAACAAATGTCGGGACGCGTGACAGTGAGATAAAGCAAACGACCCACAATTCGACGATAAAAGGAAGGATCATCAAGAAGAGGTGCAGAATCCGAAAAATGAGCACCCGATAAACTAGCAGTTTTATAAGGACCCCAAATATCGCAATGAATAAGATCAAAGATTTTTGTAGTTATGCTAGTACTATGAGGAAATGGCAAACGAGTCTGTTTTGCACGACTACAAGCATCACAAAACACATCTTTAGCAGAAACAACAAGAGACGGAAGAAAACGAAATTTAGAAAAAGGAAGATGACCCATGCGATAATGCCAGACAGAATCAGTGCATTTTATGGAAGCAAGACTGCAACTGGTAGAAGATTGAAGAAAACAGTAGAGACCATCCTGCTGTCTACCCACTCCAATCAGCTTCCTCGATGGCATTTCCTGCACAACGCAAAAATCCGAGCCAAAAATAAGTACACACTTTAAGTCCTTGACCAACTGACTAACAGAAATCAAATTATAGGCAAACTCTGGGACACCCAGAACATTATGAAGGACCAAGCTATGGGAGAGCTTCACTGTGCCAATGACTCGAACTGCCACATGAGTACCATTAAGAATTTGTACTGTAGAAGATATTTTGTCAGTGATGATGGTACTAAATAATGACAAATCATTAACAGTATGTGCATTGGCACCACTATCAAAAAGCCAAGAGGAGGATGTAAAAGTGGCAATACCCGAATCATGTTTGCCTGCTGCAGAAACTGACTGTCCAAAATTACCTCCATTTAACTGCTCAACAAACTGAGCTAACTGATGCTGCTGCGCAAGTGTCAGACCAACGAACGAAGAAGGCACACCAGCACCAGAAATGGCACGCACGTCGGGCTCCACTGAACCACCCGATGACACATCGGCAGCAGTGACAGTACCGCGTCCACCAGATCCCTGCGAACGCTTATTACGGTTGACAAGAGTTTGAACAGCCATGACAAAAAAGGAACAAATGCAGGAAGGAAAAAAAAGTCGCCCCTGGGAATGAAACTGAGGTCGATGGTGACTTAGAATGTCGACGATGAAAATGTCGACTTTCAAAAAAAAAACAGACGTAAGTCGACGATAAACGAACAAACGCAAGCGGAATTTGTGACAAATCAAATTTCCTGCTCTGATACCATGAAGAAATATTTGATATATTGATATTCTCTGTATGTGTGAAAGGTACAAAATACACGTACATATAACTAAAAGCCAACTACTATGACTACATCTAAGGAAGGATAAGTATTATCTACAAAACCCTATCTAGGAAGAAGTTAGTATCCCATCAAATCTCAACCTTTACAATATCTAAATATCTAAATAGAATATTTTATCTCAATAATTGTTCTAGTCTCATATTCAGAGTATGTATACTTTCTGCAACCACGTTGACAACAACTATTCAACTTAAAACAAAATTTAAAAGAATACGTCTGGGCAGAAAAATAAAGCGGAAATTTTTGGAACTAAAACCAAATGCAATCTAAATTACATCGCACTTTGAAATTCTCATTTTTGTATATATCTCACGTCTAAACCTTTCACGTGATTGTATCTGAACTGTTGCTCTACTTGTTTAATTTATAATAATGGCTTAAAATAAGTATGCATGTTCCTTTTCAATTAACTAACATCTTTGTTATTTCACGACGTAATCACATATATTCACAGTCAGTATCAATCAAAAAGTAAGAATTCAGTTTCTAAGTATTGTAATTGTCACAGGAACACATAATATAGTTCTAACACGTTAGGAAACACGGAGCCTCCAAAATATGATATGAAAACTGTGCAGTTGTGAGTTTTGCAAGTCTCTAATAACCGGGATAGAATCACCACAGCCATCTTTCCTGCATGCGTCACCGCACGACACATGACAGCAAGAGGAGGTGGTGAGGCTAGATGAGGGTCACCTGCATCTAGTCTCACCACCCTACCCTGATGCAACGTGTCGTGCGGTCATGAGTGGGGTGAGGAAAAGTGGGGTGAGGAGATCTCATCCCCTAATCGAATGTGATCCCCTCACCGCACGGTGAGTCACCGCATTCCCCACCACGCGACACGTGACAGCGGAGAGGGGTGGTAAGACTGGACGAGGGTTACCCTTCTCCAGCCTCACTAACCCTACTGCTGATGCGTGTCGTGCTATGACGCACACAGTGAAAGAGGAGCGGTGAGAAGATCTGAACCCTACTCAAAATGGGTCAAGGACTTAAACTTGCCCGTTTAGGGATAAAAAATAAAAGGTAAATCTAAATTTTAATTTTTACATCACTTGAGGGGCAGCTTTTCCGATCCCGGCAAAGTGACGTCAGCATTGATAGTCATGGCTGTGAAGACTGATGCACAGCAAAAAGGCATCGTTTCCCGGCCGGAGATCCCTTGCTTATCCGCCGAATTCGCCGGTAATAGGTCAATCTCGATCATGTTCTCTTCATCAAACCATCCTTTCTCTTCCAATTCAATCTCAATTAAACCATCTCTCTCCTCCACCTCCCAATTGAAACAAGGACTCCCCGGCAATTCCCGCCCGCCTATCTCCCGGAATTCCTTTTCCGACGAACTATCCGAATCTGTTTCCGGATAAAATTTCGACAATGATGCATAATTCTCGATAATGTCCATCTGGGTTCCTCTCGTTTCATCTAAAACTTGCTCCTTTTCTTCATATATCACCTCCAGCGGCGCTCTGACGTCCCATTCAACGAAATTATGCGCGTAAATGGGATTCATTATCGGGTCAACAGACAAACCCGCTTCACCTTCCTTGGACTCTGACGAAATAATCCTTTTGCCTTGATCAATTGATAATTGGGGCTGAATTTTCTTCCGGTATGATTTCTGAATCGGGGCTCGCCGGAAGATGGAAAATAAAAGAAGGGGTGATAGGATTAGGATTCCAGAGAAAATGACTTCGAGGAAAACAGCGGGGAAGTATAGTAAGATGAGAGTGTAGAGAGTAATTATAATGGAGAGAAGAGGGTCTGATGCGGAAGAGGAAAGCTTCATGATTTCAGCTGGAAATGATTCGAAAGAATTGACTATTCTTCGATCAAATATGCAAAAATCTCAAGAAACTCATATTCATGAGGAAGTTTCAAGGACATTACTTTTTTTTTTACAGTGCATTGTATGAACTATATTGCAATGTTCTTTGCTTGTGAAGGGAGCATTTTGAAGAAGATTGTTTACGTACAGCGTACTTGGTCTAGTTACGGGGCATT
The DNA here is from genome assembly GCA_036186865.1 of Eustoma russellianum. NCBI lineage: Eukaryota > Viridiplantae > Streptophyta > Magnoliopsida > Gentianales > Gentianaceae > Eustoma > Eustoma russellianum. Next base: position 31,539,247 of record AP025066.1, on the reverse strand, counting down.
GGGAACTGGAAGAGACTTGGAATGGGGTTTGGCAACCGGGAGTGGGGGAACGAAGTGATTGTCGGATTTTATGGAAAAAAAAGGTTGAAACCCAACTAGTAGGTCTCCTGTCGTCCAAAGGTAGTATAGGAATATAAATCAGGTACCCAACGATCCGTTAGCAGTAGCTTGGTCATATATACAGTAGTCTGCATAAGCAGCCCCCAGCATTGCAGGCAAGCCTACAGACCAAAGAGCTCCCACAGTATGCACTTGCTGGAAAGGAGCTCTCTTGCCTTTGGCAAAAATTGAATCTCTGATCTTCCTTTTGGTAACTCCTGTCCTGAACCAGTTGAGCTATGTTCTGGGAGGACAGTTGTCGGATTTTATGGTGTGGTTGGCTTTGTCTTTTGCTTGTAAAAGTTGGACTCAATCCTGAACAGTTTACTACTTTAGTGTTTAGTTTCATCATCAGTTTTGTTATGTAAATCATATATTCAATGGGTAACTCCATATAAGGATTTTATAGTGTGGTCGGCACAAAAGCACTGCTGCTCGGCCAAATTACACTTCGGTCATACTCTGATCATCAGGGGTTTGTACCCCAGCATACAGACTGAACTGCAGTTCGGCAAGAGTGCACTTCAGCACAGCTCGTCCAAAAGCTTATTGAAATAGCTAAGGCAAATTCAACTACGATTCCTGTTCAGCTCGACCGCATGTCTGAGTCAGGCCGGTATTTGTTGACACATGGACAAGAATTGTTGAAGTACAACACTACAAAATGATTCATCTCGGCTCGGCAAAGGCATATGTTTACAGTCAGCCTCGGCAGAATGTTCAACTCGGCCTCGGCCACATACCGGCTCGGCCAAATAACGCCAAGAACTGTCAGATAAGATCAAGGGAAGATATCGTCTATTATGCTCTGGGACCCACTTAGCGGCTCTGCAGAATACTTTCCAGATGTCAAGCAGTAATTGGCTCAGTACAAAGCTATCATTACAGGCCGACCTACACAACAGCTACAGTCTCAGGCTTTATTCCCATCACATTACAGCTCCGCAATGGACTAGCCGCCATCTCAGACATATCGCCATCCCATCACTTGGCAAGGGGTTAGGCCTCCTCAATTTCAACTATAAATACCCCTCAACTTACAACTGAAAGGGGGGTCCCGGATCTGGGAGAACTTTTGGAGCATCATTATAAGAACTCCATCTCGGCCACAACGTAAAAACTCACAAGCTCAGTGACATCTTTCTCATGTTTCTTCAAACTTTTATTCTAGCGTAAATTGCATAGGCAAAACACTCATAACTGACTTAAGCGTCGGAGGGTTTTCTCGGAGCAGCGCCCTGGGACCTCTAACGTTTCTCTTCTTTATCAGGCTCCGTTGAAGGATTTGAACGGAAGATTAACGGCACATCTTCTGGGTCATTTCTGACCCTCATGGTGACCATCTCGGCCTCATCATGTATCGTGTTCATTATTTCTCCAACGTAAAAGGAAAAAAAAAAATAGATGGTGCAGTATTTCAATGAAAATATATGACAAGGATAAGTTTAAAAAGCTAACAAAAAAATTTTACACACTTTTTCAAGCTTTTGGTTTAGAAAACATAAACAGTTTGTGCAGGTTTGATTCCTGAAATTTTTGTCCTGAAGTCCGAAGTAAAATTTATTTCAACATGTATGCCCCCTTGTATACTTTATTAACTTAGAATCATTAGAAAAAAATAGTTAAAAATGCAGCATCATGTTTGTCGCAAGAACTTAATTATGTTACGTTAGATCAATGTCGAACATTCTGCCACATGACATAGTCCAGTTGATACTCGGGTTAAAATTTGATCCAATAGGTTAAGAGTTCGAATTCAATGACACGCACAGTGTGGAGATCCAAGAGGTTAAGAGTTCGAATCCAGTGACACGCACAGTGTGGATGCTCCATTACTGTTAGACCGAATGTCTAATTTGTGAGTGGCCTTGTGTGGGTCACTGCGTAAGTCCTCATCCAATATAGAAAGCCGTTGAACTCTTAATTTACATCATCTACGATATCGTTGGAACTGGAACGGTGGATCCCGGAGGTAAAGGATTTCACCTTTTCTTCCAATATCAAGCATTCTAACACTTAGGATGACCATGGACTCGACTTAAACATAATTGTCGTATTCGAAAAATTGTGTCTTGGTTCGACCTATAAGTCAATTAAACTTTTGATCAAGGGGTCGACTCTAAGCAGAAGTTTCAACTTTTTGACTTGGAAGGAGAGTTTTTCTTAGTGCCTTTTCTACAAAATCGTATCTATTTCTACTAGAGTCAACGACACACTCTTTTGACTTTGAAATATGATTGTAAAGTAACATTTGATTGACACAGCTTGACGCAATTTTTATTATGGTTCATCGAGAAACAATCTCTATATGTTTTTAATACATGAGTATGGTTGTATATATCCGACCTTTCTATACTTCACTATAGACGGAAGCATGTAAGACAATGAGTATGTAGTAGTGTTTTTTCCGTAAAAGAAAGCACGATTCAATTTGAACTAAAAAGTAATAAACGTGTTTTGGATGTAAAAATTTAAAGAAAGATGTTTGATATACAAAATTTGACACCTATCTAAAAGATTAATTAAACTAATTAAACACACACAACTATACAACGATAACATTACTATATTGACTTAGAGGTTATGGCGGGATGAGGGAGTCAGATGTATGCAACCATACTCATGTGTTAGAAACACACATAGATTGTTTTACGATGACCAAAAATGAAAATTGCGTCAAACTGTGTCGATCAACTGCTACTTCACAATATAAGAAGCGCAACCAATTTAGTGAATCATTTTGCTTTGTTCCATCATATTCTAAAATTAAGAAAGAATGTGTCATTGACTAGATTAGAAATGGAAACAAAACACACGCAACTATACATAGATACAAAACTGCATCATGAGATGCAACTGAAGGGATAGGGTCCCCTCACCGCAAGAGGGTGCGGTGACGCGTGACCGTGCGACACGTGGCAGCAAGGGAGGGTGGTGAGGCTAGATGAGGTGACCCTCATCTAGCCTCACCATCCTCCCCTTGCTGCCACGTGTCGCGTGGTCAAAAAAGAGGTGAAGAAAGTGAGGGTAAGGAGATCCTAACCTGCAACTGAATACATACATGCATAAGATGAAACTGCATCATGTTGTTATGATATGAAAGTTGGGTGGGTGCTGAATGCACGTGAAACATGAACAACATTGTTCTTCAGATAAATAGCTTAGACTGATTTAGTTTATTCTCATCACCCATATTAGGCAATTCTCAACAATATTAGGCAGTGCTCAACAATATTAGTTTATTCTTATCACGTGTTCAAACCGTGAAAACAGTCTATTGCATAAAGTGTACGATAAAGCTGCGTACGTTAGATCACAAACCAATTTGTCTCCTCTTTAGACCCTACACAAACATAGCAACCTTTAGTCAGGGTAAACAAAGAAACAATAGGGATGGGATTACGCGAATTGTGGCAGACAACCAAATCCCAGCGGTGACTTGAATATGCGACCAAAAGACTGCAGCATAAGGCCAGGATAAATTTCGTGTCTGATTTTGTAAGACTCTACTATCATAAAGTGGATTTTTCAGGAAAAATATGCAACTTTTGGTAGCTTAACACATGGCTTGGGGCCTTTGGACCATTACAACCCATATGTGGTACCTTTTTCTTTACATTATTTTTTGAGTGGATTGGGGGGGGGGGGGGGTGTTAGCATTTAGGAGATTCGAAAGTGATAAACCATAGTTAAGTCGTCTGTTAGTCAACAGTCAAACTTCAGTAGCTCAGCACTCAAAGTACTGCATTTCAGCAAGGACCGCAGTTCAGTAGTTCAGTACCCAAGCATGGCTGTTCAACCTCGGCTACACCTCAGCGGGGCAACATGACGCCTTTATAACATCGAGGAATGTGCCAAGGTTTGCACCTCGACACTAACTTCAGTTTATGTTCAAATGCCGCACTTCAGACCACTTCAGCAGGATAAGGCCAAGTCATGCACTTCGGCAAGGCCTAGTCATGCACTTCAGCAGAGTTTGGCTGTGTACCACAGCAAATGAATCAAGTATGATATTATCTTGTGGGACCACCCAACAGAAATGCAATTCGAATATAGTAATTACAGCTGGGTATTCTTCTTGAACACGCTAAGATCAATACAGTCGGCCTACTAGTTACATCAACCAGGCCGACCTATTAGTCACATCAGTCAGACTACTGATCACATCAGCAGACCTACAGCGTCCTAGGCATTCTGCCCCAAGCAAGCGTCCTTTCCACAATCTACTATCAGGGGCTTAAAGCGGAAAAAAGGTCTATAAAGGCAGACCAACCAAGACAAAGAAGAGGACCAAGATCCGAATCCGGAATTCAAACATTCATACCTTAAAGCAAATTCATATACTCTGCTCCTCGGCAAAGACTGTGAGAAATTCCTAACTCACCCTTTTACATTATAATCTCAGTAAGATATGACCCAAACTGACTTGAGCGCCGGAGGGTTTTTCCCAATGCCAACCATCCGGGACCTCTGACCTGTGCTTTCTTGTGCAGGATATTTTAGAAGCTATTCCAGATATAACTTTCAATTAAAGTTAACAATGCTTCAAGTTAACTGACGGAGCTTATTTGAGGTCATCTAGACCCTTAGTGAAGATCCGGCTTCATCAGAGAGGATATCAACGAGGTCAATGACAATTTATTATTATTATTATTATTATTATTATTATTATTATTATTATTATTATTATTATTATTATTATTATTATTATTATTATTTACCAATACAACTTACTGGATGGCATTCAGTTAATTCTCAAACCGACTCATTTGAACTGAATTTTTGTTGCCCTGTCTTACAAGTGTAATGTGCGTGTGTTGGACTCATGCAACGGTTTTTTAAGTCTAAGAGAAAAGACATATACATACAATGATTACATTTTTCTCAAATTACATATAAATCCATTACTTTTTTGTAAAAATTTGTGTCAGCCTCCAACTATCAATCATGAAAATTCAGTTTCATTTTTTCAGTTCAATATATTCACTCAAAATTTTCAGCTTCTGTTTCCTCTCATCCGAACAAAACCGCGCACATTTGAACCATGTCGCAAAAAGAGACAAAATGGCAAATGCAGTTGCAATGCCGCTAGTTTCTATATTTAGATAATGGCATATTGAACAAAACCCAAAAGGGAACTCCTAGGAGAAAGGATTGATGGCTATGCCTCCTATACCATGAACAATTATACATTTTCAAATCCTTCTTCTGTCCCAATTATCCTATCAAACTTTTCAGAACTCAGCTAAGGAGCTTACTTTAGAGTCAATAGCCTATTCGGAAATTTCAGAACTGAACTCCAGATCGCTGAGCGGACGGTTGTCTACAGATGCTACATGCCTCCAATAGAATTTCAACGTGATGTCCTTGGAGGTGGAGTCCCATATGGAGAACCTGTTCATACAAAATCAGACAATACTTATTTAAATTAGAAACAATTAAATGAAGTAATGCAGATGTGAATGAAAGCGAAGACACAAGAAATTGCATGCTTCTTCAAGAAAATGTTCCTATTTCTGGTGGGAAATACACAAGAACCATGTTTCCAACAAACTGCTACATCTAGTCCCTTTTGATATGTATAATCCAAGCTAGAATAGGAATCGCCTTCAGAACCCATATTCAACTGCTGGAGTTCTTGAAGAAAATGAGCTGACTTTCCACTTGGTTCTGTTCCCACTATGAACAAGTGTGTTTCACCTCTTCTCACCAGCCACCGAAAAGAAGGCAGTGGGGAGACAAGAGGAGTACAAAGACAATGCCTTTCCTATTCCTTTTTGTTGTATTCTCAAATGCCTAGTGTACTTTATACACGAGAGGTAAGTATTGGACGCGGGTTTTGGGGGGGGGGGGGGGGATATGTCAACATAACAAAGGCATTATGAAAGTGACTAGCCAAAAGAAAGCTCAAGTATTCACAATGAACAGTTAGGGACGTCCCAAGCCCAGAACTGTGGCTAAGAAAAGTGAATCCAAGTCTAGTACAAAATACGAAAATTTGCTTACTGTAATACTTGAACAACCTTAATAAAATGTCAGAAAACTACAGCATGTACTTATCATAATCAGACTTTGTCACGTTTCATGTAAAGTATTCGCACAGCAAAAAGAAGTAAGCTTAAAGTCCAAAACTATAAACAGGGGAAATAATACACGTCAACTTTGGTATGAGTAATTCGGAACCTAGTAGAGAATGTAACAGAGAACATTGGCAAAACATTTTAACAGGCACGCCGGATAAAAACAAGCTGGTATGTCTGACTTTTGCTGACAGGAACAAATGCAATGGAAGATATCAGGTACCATATGGTGCTGGCCATGTCGGAAAAGTAGGTGGTCTCCTATCGAACGCATGAGGAGGGGGACCTGGTGGTTGAGATAAGCTACTGCTGCTACGCGGTAACGGAGTCAACATAGAATCGTGTCTATCTATCCAACTTGGGTGGTGCCCAGAATCACCAAAAGGTAACCTTGCAGAGCTAACACTGTCACGGACGCATGTAGTCACTCCATAATCCACATAAGGGTCATCCACACTCCCATGAGTTTCAAATCTTCTCTCTGAATAACCCATACCATATTGATTCTGCCTGCCATAATTCCCATACGTGTTCAAATTTTCCCTGGGATACTCAAAATAACATGACTGGTTTCCAGGAGGTGGTGCACCTGGCAGCTGACTTGAGTGAAAACTGCTTGTGTCATTAGATACTGCGGTCATCCTTGGATGAGAAGCAAGTCCGTAATAACTGTTTCCAACATGAGATCCTGATTGTTCTGCATGCCTCCCACTACTCTCGAAAGAGTTGATGATAGGAGGACCTAAGACAATAAAGGATGAGGATGGTTGTGTGAGAAAAAGTCAAACTGCAAATAACCGCAGATTCCATGGAAGCCCATAATCTCAACAGTAAAAAAGGATAAAGAAAAAAATGGAAAAAAGGTAAAGGAAATTGAGAGACCTGGTACAATACCTTGATTTTGAGGTGGGCGAGTTGGGTATGTACGGGGAACTCTGGGAACTGGGTTGTTGGAAATTTGATCAGACTGGGACGGGTGTTCATGTATATAATCAGAAGCCTTCTTCGATATCATTTCTCCTTTCATTTGATCTAAATATCTTTGTGCGTCCACCCTACCAAGCTCGGGAAACCAAACCTTGCAACATAAAAAGTTAATCATATATTTCATTTCTAATATTGAATATACTTGCTCATATTTTATATCTAAGATTGAACACTTCTTTCTCAGTACCTCGTCAAAATATTCATCTGCGCTCCGCATATCTTTGCTCATTGGTAAAGTGAAATTAGCTGTCAACCAAGCATTAAAGGTTAGACCAAGAAAGGGAGAGAAAAAAAACAGTGAAGGCAGAGATTTTGTACAAACGGTGCTCCTCGAAAAGGTACCTAGCATTTCATTTACTGCTTCAGCAGGAACTTCCTTTCCCATTTCTTCGAATCTCATGCCAGCACGAAGCTTAAGAACCTCGGGTCTTGGGAAAATAACAACAGCAATCTGCCCCCAAATACAAAAAAAAAAGGAGGCCCACATGGCTGTGAATAACATTAGGAGAGAGAGCTGCTGCCTATACTTCTGAAACTAAACATGATTATTTTTTAACAGAAGGCATTTAAAAGAGTCTCCTACCTTCCGGAAGTTCATAAAAGGCTTCAGTTTGCGCTTTCGAGCACTCTTATAGACATTTGTTTGATCAATTATGAAATTCCGAGACACTCTGGAAGCCCTAGACATCAGTGTGTTAAAAATTCCAGTTGCCCGGTCCATCAATAGGTCAAACCGTTCACCATAGTTGTTCTTACGCATCAGACCAGGAACCTGAAGGACATCAAACTTTGCTTAAAGATGAATAGTAAAATAGCATTAGCACAGAAGAAACAAAACATTAAAAATGTGAGAACATAAGCATCTCGGAAAGTACACCTTCATTTGATCTAGAGCCAAATTTGTTCCAAGAACAACATAACGCTTTTCTGGATGCTCTTTCACCCACTTCTCAGCCCAAGTAGTCTTTCCGGAAGCAGGTAAACCAACCAGCATTATTGCTTCACAATCACCAGAATTCTGAAATGTTGGCCCCAATACCATTTTCCCATCACTAATACAAGAAGCCCAAGGTTTGTAGCCCTCTTGCGGAATTAGTCCATCTGCAATGCTAAACTGCAACTGAACCACGACATTTTTCAGCAAAACATGAGGAAATAATGCAGATTCCCATCTGGAGATTCCCCTGAAAGAGTTAGCTGCTCCAAGCCCACTGGAACCAGCATCAAACTTCTTTGCAAGTCCCAACCACTTTCCGTTCTTGGAGAAACCAATTGACGCCAGTGGTTTACTTTCAAGGTCAGCACAACATACAATAGTATCTCCGATGGTGAAAGTTTCTCCATAATCTGAAAACCGTCCAGTGTTAGAGAACTTTCCGGTGCCACCAAATCCAAAACTATGCGCAGTTCCCCCAAGATTTCCCACATCATCATCTCCTTTAGAGAATCCAACACGGCATACATGTTGCTGGTCCAAGGGAGTATCATTCATATTAACCGGCTGCGCAGCAATGACTTTACATCCAAAGCAAAACCTTCCTCCCTTGATCCCAACATTGGCACGAGCACCGGACCAGCAGTAAGCAAATCCTTGCTCATAGAGGGAGGATCCGACAAGACCATCGCCACTAACATCAAAATCTGGACATCAATGCATACTGTAAATGACATATTAACAGGATCACAAGCAAGCACAACCAAACTTTTAAATAAGACATAAAAATAAGTAACCAAGACTCTCCTGCAACTAACATTATATAAACCAATTTAAAACCCATACAAACCAAATGAAAGAACCAAAAGATAAAACCGAAAAGTTGCGGAAAATACATTGGAGCTCAATAATTTTAAGTTCAAGGTATGATGATCCTGATCTTCGATGGCAAAAGTTTAATGGGGAAAGAATCCACTGAGGTGATTGAACATTCATACGAGGCACTCTTTTCTACTCAAACAACTTGTCTCCATTTTCATTCATTTGTATGGCTACCTTAACTAATCACAACCCTTCTTCGAATCCATAATAAATAGCCCACAATCCTGTCTCCACTTGATTTTGGACCTTATAAAAATATGGCAAGGATATGCAACTAAACCATACGTCCAACACAATTCTGCACTAATGGAAAAACATTTCTATTGAAGAGAAAATTCAGCCCTGGGTTTCTGCCTGCATCTTTTCATCTAGGGTTTGATTTCTATGCTAGAGTTACACCCAGAGTTGAAGATTAAAGAAACCCCAATAAATGTCCTGAGATAATATCTGATCATTCCTCAAACACAAAGCTAGTAGTTTTCATCTATTTTTCTTGCTTCTTGTTTTACAAGAAGAGGTGCAAGAATTCAACAATAAAGGCAAGCTCTTTAACAAGAAACAATTCCAACAAAAACAAAAAAGAACAAAAGAAATGGAAGATACAAGAGATAGATCACTACAAACTCGAGGAAACAATGATCAAGTGACAATCTTGAAAACGGAAACCAAGTCTAAAATACCTAAATTGCAGTCAGCAGCATTGAGAACGACAGAAACAGGAGGTTGCGTAGGTTCCGACGGCTCTGCTCCGTTGAATTTCGGCCTTTTCCCGTCACGGGATTCCAATGCTTTTGACGGATTTTCGCGTTTCAAAGACGAAGCCATTGAATTACCCTCTAGTTCCCCTGCACTTCCACTGTGTGCTTTTGTGTGTGGAATGTATACTGTAAGACCAAATGATTAGCCACTTCAGCTATTTATAACGGCCGACTGGACCGACTTAAAAGAATGAAGATTATACCCTTTCAGTTCTTTTATTCCAACTTTTAATAATCTTTCTGGTTAATTACTTATCCAGTTTAGAGATATTTTCCGATTTTGTTTTGTGTTGTTTTGTGTGTTTTTTTTCCTTCAATCAAATTTTCATTCAAGCAAGATATGACATTGAATACATAATTAAAAACGTGACTAGAAACATATATATCCAGACCAACACGTATAAATGTATACGTTTATTACTTTGTAGTGTAAGATAATGACCGTGTACCTCTACTTAATAAAGAAGAACTTCAATCAATCAATCATACATGTCCATGATGTCTTTGTTCTTGGACTTTATTAGTATACACTGTGATGTCATTTAGACATTTCACTGGATTCGAGTCTCATGCGATCAATGTGTTGGAGTTTGATCTAGCATTTCATTAATGTGTCTATCCCTTGTAAGACTTGTGAAAGCCGAATACCTATAGTGAGCCATATATAATGGCTAACCCGTCACACAAATCCTTTGCCATCGGGTATTATGACAAGTTATTCACGAGATTGTTTTTAATGTTTTGAATCAGCCAAATAAAGACACGCTGATCATTTTGTTTCCGGTCTCATAAGCCCGTTCTCTTGCAGGGGGTAGAGGAACCCAAATTTGTTTGTATTTCCTTGTATTGCTTTTCTTAATTGTACCTCCATGAATTATTTCTTTATCGTTGCATTGTAATATTCTCCTACTTGAATAAGAATAGGGCCGGCTAGGGTACGGTTTTTGCGCCGCTCGTGAGTTGGCTTTCCCACAAAGAAAAAAACGACGTGTTTTTCCTTTTCGTGCATTGTTTTTGCATTGTGTTTTTGTCTTGAGACTTATTCTCCATTGTTATAATCGATATCATAGCTTGTGTTGAGCGATCAACATATAGGATGGCAAGACGAATATCCAATGTTTCGACGGAAAATATTTCGGTTATTGAAAATTACAAATAACCGATATGTTGCATGCAAAGGAGTTGGAGGATACAATACTGGAACAAGCCCGACACCATAGAGGACATAGTGTGGAAGAAATCAGATCGTCGCACGCTTGGACTTATCCGCAATACTATATCAAGGATATGGCCTCGCACATCGCCAATAAATCCACAACTTTCGGATTCATTAAGAGGTTATCCACTGTATAGAATGCTTCAACAAATGCATAAGATTCCTTTGTGCGAACACCTTGTTAAGCAATTGTATAAAAACCATTGAGTGGGTCGTAACCAAAGCACCAATTAAACCTAACTCCCGAAAATGTTAAACCCCACACATAAAGCAGATAACTTGGCATAAGTAGAAGATTTGTCACACATATCCCCATGACTTCACAGCATCGACATTACCCTGTCGTCGTCATCATCCGTATCCAGTATATTCCAACGACATCAAAAGATATCGCTAGAGTATTTGGAGGGTAAGTGTCAGTCAAACAATACCTCTGTCCCAAGGCAGAGAGAGTTTGTTTCCAGTGAGATTCCTATCTCTATATATACTTGTATAAATGAAACAATAATAGAGATATGGTGTGTTAGTATGTTAGTGTATTGCGGATATGAGAATAGGATCATCTCTTGCTAAGTTCCCCGCAAGCCACAAAATATATATCGTGGTATTTTGTACATATACATAAAAAACAGATATTTTAGTAATTCTATGAACTACAGGTCTTGTTTGAGCCCTCATTGAAATAAAGATGAGCCAAGCAGTTTACCATATCATACATACTTATCGCGGTACATTTCCTCCGTGCGAAACATGTATTCATGCTAAGAGTCACCGTGCTACATTCCAACCAAATAATACTCGAGTTGAAAAAATGTTTTCTCTTGTTCATTCTGATGTGTGGGGACCAGCTAATGTTTCTAATCCCTACCACTTTCAGTATTTTGTTCTATTTATAGATGATTTTTCCCGCATGACTGGGTATATTTTATCAAAAATAAGTCAGAGGTCCCTTAAAAATTTATTCATTTTTTCCATTTGGTCCAAACACAATATAATATCACTATTCAAGTCCTACGCTTAGACAATGGAACAGAATACCGACCCCTTAGTCCATTCTTTCGTGAACATGGTCTTATACATCAAACATCATGTCCTGATACACCCAATAAAATGGTATCGTTGAGAGAAAAAACCGTATTATACTTGAAATGACCCGAGCTATGCTTCTTGAATCATCAGCCCCTAAATATCTTTGGCCAGATGCAGTCGGAACCGCGGTGTACCTCTAAAATCGTCTTCCTACAAATGCCCTGAATCAGAAAACCCCTCTTCAAACACTGGCAACACATGCCAATATTCCTCCAGTTTTGAATTTACCACCTCATATATTTGGTTGTTCTGTGTATGTTCACCTACCCAAATCTAGTAGAACCAAACTGGATTCTTGTGCAGAAAAATGTGTTTGTCGGATATACTAGTCTCTAAAAGGACTATAGGTGTTATAACTCCATCACTCGTCGCCTCTATGTCATCATGACTGTGTATTTCTTGAAACTGAATATTACTTCCACCACCACGTCGGGCCTCAGGGGGAGACAAAGGGTGAGTCCCCTACCTTTGAGTGGTTACATAGCTTCAACTGGTCGACAGATGACCAACACGAACAAGCAGGTGGTGCCACCGAGCTGACTATGATCGATAGGGGAGAGATTCAAGCTTCAATACCTACTCCTGAGACATCTACTTCGAAAAATGTCCCACAAGAGGTAAGTCCCCTACCTACTATTTGAATCATGAGCCGTTAGTACTAACCCATTTGAAAGTCAGGAACGTGTACTCTCACTTAGAAGTACCAGAGGGATTCCACCAGAATGGTATTCACCAGGTCCAGTGGCTCGAACCAGTAGATATCCGGTGAATCGAGGACAAGTGTTACTGGCTCCTATATATTCAGAGTCTATTCCAAGGGCAGTACATGAAGTAAAAAATGAAGGAGTAGCAAGTAGCAATGGCGGCTGATATGGAGGCTCTAATCAAGAACGAAACATGGGAAAAATGTATGCTTCCCGAAGGAAAGAAATCAGTGGGGTGCCGATGGGTGTTCACCATCAAATACAAGGCTGACGGAACCATTGAAAGACATAAAACGAGACTCGTGGCGAAAAGATATACTCAAACATGTGGAGTAAATTACTTAGAGACTTTTTCTCCGGTAGTGCAGATTGATACCATTTGGGTGTTTTTTTCCATAGAAGTCAATAAAGATGGGCCTTTATTTCAGTTTGATATGAAGAATGCGTTCTTGCACGGTGAGTTACGGGAGGAAGTATACATGGAAGCTCCCCCAGACTTCTCGGACAAGTTTAAAAGGGGTGAGGTATGCAGGTTGAGGAAGGCGCTGTATGGACTTAAACAAAGTCCGTGACCTTGGTGTGGGCGATTTACAGCTGCAATGAAACAGAATAGATATGGTCAAAATAACGCGAATCATACACTCTTCCTTAAGAGAAATGGAGACATGGTGACGTGCCAGATTATATATGTAGATGATATGATTATCACAGGGATGATGTTGAAGAAATCGGTAGACTCCGTCAGAAGTTGTTTGCAGAATTCGAGATGAAAGATTTGGAAACTTTACAATATTTCTTGGGTATATAGGTCTCACGGTCCGACAAAGGTATTATGATATGTCAGCTAAAATACATCCTGGATCTACTAACAGAAGTTGGAATGGTCGATCGCAAACCCACTAAGATTCCCATGGCGGTTAATCATATGCTGCAAGTAAGATAAGGAGAACCAATAGTTAACCAGGAACGGTATCAAAGACTTGTTGGGAAGCTGATTTATCTCTCCCATACTCAGCTAGATAATGCTTACGCAGTTGGAGTTGTTAGCCAGTTTATGCATAAACCCCAAGAGGCACACATGATGGGAGTGAAAAAGATACCACGGTACTCAAAAGGGACAAGCAATCGGGGTTTGGTGTTTACAAAACATGGAAATCTTGACATCGAGATGTTCACAGATGCTGATTGGTCAGGGAACCGAAATGATAGACGATCCACCTCAGGGTACTTTGCTCGTTGGAGGAAACCTAGTCACATGAAAAAACAAGAAACAAAAGATGGTCGCGTTATCAAGTGTAGAAGCAGAATTCCGAGGGATTACGAAAGGGATAATGGAAGCGTTGTGGTTGAAGAAGATGATGAATGAGATAGGGGTTTTGGCACAACTTCCAGTACGGTTAAAGTGTGATAACAATGCAGCAATAAGCATTTCTGAGAACCCGGTGCAACATGATAGAACTAACCACGTTGAGGTAGATCGACATTTTATCAAAGAAAAGCTCGAAGAAGGGATTGTCGAGTTACCATTTATGAAGTCTGAAGATCAACTTGCGGATATCTTGACAAAGGCAGTCTCAGGGAGAGCATGTGAGGAGGCATTGAGCAAGTTGTGTATTGGATGCCCTAATACACAACTTGAGGGGGAGTGTTAAGAGAGAAGATTTGTAATTAAGAGATAAGATTTGTTGTAAGTTAGGAAAGGTTTGGATTTTGTAAGTAGGTTACGATTTATACAATCAAATCAAATCCCAAATCCCCCTGATTGATATCTTAGATAGGAAACCTTGTATTATTTATACGCACAGTGTATGTTAATCATATCAATTAATGAGAAGAAATTGTTCTCAGACCAAGAGTGTTTTCTAGAAGTTACATTTCTTTGTGTGGAGCTCCTGTTTCTTGTTGGACTAACAAGAAACCTATGTTTTTCCATTCTTTGCCGAAGTGCTCGATACAGACCTCGATAATTTATCACTTGGAATCAAATTAAATAGTGATAATTATCAATTATGAGCCATTTTGCTTAAAAAATTCAATTGGAGGCAAAGCACGAAGTCAACACCTCACTGGCATTCCTTCGCCTCCGATGGCCACTGACCCCAACTACTCTCAATGGGAGAATAATGATCACTTTGTGTTCACTTGGAACATACAAAATACTGATAATAATCTGGTTAACAATGGGTCACAATATCCGACTACAAAGGCGTTATGCGATGGACTAGCGGTACCTTATAGCACCAGTACGGACTCATTACAGGTGTTTGACCTACATAAGAGGGCCAATTAAAATCCGACAAAGCGGAGGCATACTAGAAGACCTTTGAATATACTTTAAGGTGTGTGGATGGAGATTGACATGAGGTAGCCGAACCATATAAAGTTTTAGTGTACCCGCTGCAGAAAAAGAAAACACACAAGGTAGGAATGTTTTTAGCTGGTGGATTATCTCGAATGGTAGGGAGCAAACACACAATGGGCGACGAAACTGCTAGAACGACGAAGAACAAAGACACCAAGCCATGGCACCATCGTCGTGAGCACCGTCATGGCGCCATCAGAGACAAGGGCAACAGCGGAAGCACCCACCAAAGTAGAGGTGGTGTGCCTGGAAGTGAAGGAAGAAATGGCAGAGAGAACAAGGAGTGGGGCGGGCGAGACAACGAAGGAGGTAGGTGCCTGAGAAGACACCTGCCAGCGAGCAATCTTAGCCATACACCGCGACACATGGCAATCATGCAAGCGAGACCAACCAGCGAGGCAATACATGTCATTGCCTTATAGCTCCTCAGCATGCACCAATCGCCCCAAATACATAAAAGGGATCAGGGAACAATAGACCACCATATCTTTATCCGCAAGACAGTTTATTATACCCTATATCTTTAACCAACCACCATGTCTATATGCGTAACTAACTTGATCGTCGAAAGATTCTCTTTGGATCAGTAGCTCCGGGACATCTAACGTCGTCTATCCCACGCAGGGTTCTGGAAACATTATATCTGATGACCTAATACGTCTTTACGAGGTGCTAACAACGTTACCTTTCAGATCGTCTCTGGTCCTGGTGAAGATTTGACTTTGTTATAGTACTTTGGCAGATATTTCCGCAGGTGTCTTCTTCCCATATTTGTAGTGTCAATCTTCCTTACCCCCTTCGTCTTTGCCAAGTAAGTTCCGCCTCTCGTTTGTTTAGTTTGGCCATTATGTCAATCGACTCCTAAAATCGTGAGGTCAATTTTAGCTGCTTATTTTCCGGGTCAGT
Organism: Eustoma russellianum; assembly: GCA_036186865.1. NCBI lineage: Eukaryota > Viridiplantae > Streptophyta > Magnoliopsida > Gentianales > Gentianaceae > Eustoma > Eustoma russellianum. The sequence continues at coordinate 31,523,230 of AP025066.1, read as the reverse complement.
AGGCCGAGATGAGCATGCCGCTCTGGTAGAGAGATATTTTTGCACCTTGTCACTGGCTGAGTTAACTGAACTCTGTTAGCTCTATCACATCGACAGTGAAAAATATTACAAAACAGTGCATAAACTGGATGTTAGATAAGTGCCGTTACGTATACAAAACAGTGCATAAACTGGATGTTAGATAAGTGTCGTTACGTATCCTGTATAGTGCATAAACTGGATGTCAGATAACTATTGTTACGTACACTCCATGACGGCATTTCTTCTTCGGGAAAGGTTACCATGTCCCTTGTTTGCAACTGTCCTCTGTTTGAAGTTTGCAATACTTCGTGGTCCGTGCAAGTTTTGTCTCTTTTTTATTATTTTTTATTTTTTTATGAAAACGATCCTTCAATAACCAAAAGAGTAAACCATGTACAAAATTGCGACTGATGCCAACAAAAAGTAGTAAGTGTCTAGTTAAGTTTTCATACAGCCTATCTACTCACCGTCTATCTACATAACGATTATCCATTCACTGCCTATCTACACAACGACTTTCATTGTACAGACACTTTAAAATGCTTCAGCTATATGTAAAATGGATGTAACCAGCGTTTGTGTCGGAGTTTGCTTCCCTTCTTCACCAAGGACTATGGCATTTTGTTCTTGCCAAAAACTGCAGACAGCTTTCCACTACAGAACTCTGACTCTATGTTTTGCAATACCGCCATGCGTGTTTAGGTATACATGTAACATACTCTCAAAAACCTTGGTAACCAAAGTAGAGTATGCTACGTTCTGTAGTTTTCTTTACTTAATGGATCAAGAAACCACATGATAAAACTACCTACCTATGCTACAATCATCTAGCCAGCAAGACACCTTGATTTAATGCTTGCAAAAACAGCCATTAGAAAAGCAAAGAGGAATATGGGTACAACTCCTAGACATCCATACTTCGCAGGATGCTGGCATACATAAATCAGAAGCTATAAATACGATTGCGCTTGATATAAACCAATGGCCTAACATCCATACTCCATTAGACATGCACAAAATTATCAAGTCTTTTAAACACGGGTTCCAAACATTTTATGCAAATCAGAAGTCAAAAATAGCATAAGGGTTTGCAATAAGTAATGGAGTAACTCCTTTTTTTCAATGACACAACTTATGAAGGTATACAATAAGTTTATGCCTATTCAGATGTGCTTCAATAAAATCCTGGTTCTTTGTATCCATGTATGTATACAAAGAAATATAAACAAGCCAAGCCATCCAGCTTATCTTCAACAGAGAATTTGAAGAAATCTATTGGCAAGAGGATATTGTTTTGAAATGTACAATCCGAACGAGTTTGATAAGCATATCAGACTCTGTGGAACTATAAAATCACAAGTCCTAACACTGCAAAAGCATATACAAGAACACATGACAGCCACTATATACTCCTTTCTGTTGCTTGCCCCCATAAATAACTCTTTACCTCCAGAATTTCTAATCAATTAATCAAAGAGTGCTACTGAAATGTCAGCTAGTTTCTTCTTGTTCAACCGTGTCTTCGGAATCTTTGAAGCTCTTGGTGCTAGAGCACCAAATTCAATAAGTTCACTTAAATCATCTGCCACGAGATGATCCCGAAACCCAACAGCCTTTCGCGGAGTATTGTAAGCGAAATGCACCTTCTTGGCAGCCAAAGTCTGTTCATTCAAAACTCAATTAATCCATCAATGTTCAAGCTCAAATGAAGACATAGAAGTTAACATTTTGAAAGAAATAAGTGAACTTACCACTTCACTTATGGTTTTCGAAACAAAAATCAGATTTTTCAAGTCGTTGTGCTCCACGCAGCATATAACTCGATTCTGCAGTGAATGCAAGACATTAATTCACAATGCCCTATATTAATTCATTCACTCTCAATCACATTCTAAAACTAGGACACATCTTAACATTACAGTCACCATAGACACTTCTTATGGACTACAATCAATCATACAAAGTATATCCCAACAGCAGCTGCCATTAGTTTGTGGAGAGAGTGAGCGGCAGACAAACAATACCTCTATCCCAATGAATAGAGCGTTTGCTTCCAGTGAGACTACCATCTACGTAATCCACCACCATATGCAACATGAAAACATTAAGTGGAGAATACATAGAAATGCAGAGTGAAAGCTTAGATCTTTTAGATAATAAAGTACCAAATGACATAAGATTCGGGTTTGCATAACCATAGGAGATACATTTTAGTTACACTCTATATCAGGAAGCCATATAATGCTTTCATTCTCAATGTCAGACTTTGAGCTAAGGAATCCACTGTCATTTAGGAGGAGGAAAAACACACACACACACACACACACTCATTGCCCGAAACAACCAAGCAGGGTATAATTCATCAACTAGAAACCTAGTACAGTTAAAGAATAGGATATGGAGATGCAAAATGCAATCTTTACTCACCAGGATATCATAAGGCAAAGCTTCCAGGGGAGATTTCTCTTCTCCAGAGGAAAAACTCGGATCTTGAATCACACAGAGCTTCTTAGCAGGTGATGAATTATAACAATCAATCTCCATGGAATCATTAGAAGCAAAAGCAACCCTTTTACTCCCAAATGAATGACTCCTCACCAGCCCCATTCCATACCTTCCACTTTTTCTCTCCAAATTGTAGCAAGAATTCTCCATTTCTCCTCTTTTCACACCGTTCAAATACAGAATTAATCACTTAACCACCTGTATTTCATCAAAACAGCAAAACCCATCAGGAATCTTGAATAAAGGAACAATCTTTTTTGTCGGAACCCAAAAGAACATTAATCTTGAGACAGAAACTCACTTAATAGGCAGGAAGAAGAGTCTGAAATACAAGAGCACAAACTTCTTAAGAAGAAGAAATTGCAGAGTAATTAAATTGACAGGGCAGACACCAAATTTGCTAGCAAGGAAACAAGGGATTCCTCTGTTTATGTTTCTATATTGAAAACTGGGATGAATAATTTTCTTATTTTCTACCTTAACAGGGAAGGGTTATATATATAAGGATAAAAATAAAAAATTTGAAACTGTATTTTAAAGCACACGGTTTCTCAAGTTCAAAAAAGATAAAATACCTGGTGGGATCTGCTTTAGATACGATATTTACTGGAAACTACTCGAATTTTCTAATCAAGGAACGAAGAAAAATCCGAAGCTTGGGTTCTGTGTTGTAGTTTTAAAATGAGAAATGCTGGGAAACAAAACTAGCCGTTGCGGTGTGACACGCGTGCGAAGATGATTGACCAGGTGAGACAAAGTAGGGTGATTCTGCTGACGTGGCAGATAGTGGTCGGTTATGTCGGCTTGTCTGCGTTGTAACATTCTAACGTGCTCTAAGAGGGGTAAAAACATCCGGTTCAGAACTGATGTGGTTAAATATGAGACAAAATATGAGGTTATGTATTGCCATGTGTAAAAAAGTATGTTTTTAGAAAAAAAGTAGCAACCCTTCTTTAAAAGAATGTTTTTCACACGTGACGACACTTGATTGTAAGCCTCATATTTTACATCAATTTTAACTTTTCCGAATCTGATTCCAAAAACGTGTGGCCGAATACAACTTACCCACAGTGTGGACTGTGTGTATGTGTGGGGAAGCGTAAGTCTAAATGGGCGGCTGGTGAGAATGGAAGAGGATCTCCTGACCCTCCCCTCAAACGGGTATTAAATGACCCTCTCACGTGGTACATAGGAGGGGTGGTGAAGCTGGATGGAGGTCATCCGCATCCAGTCTTACCACCCCCTGTGTGTTACGTGGCGAGCAGTTCCAAAGGGGTGAAGAGTTAGAGGTTAGAGGATCTCAATCCGGTGAGAATGAGAACTGAGTGGCGGCTGTGAAGAGCAAGTGGTCAGCTTTTACACGGACCAGATGAAAGATACTCTTTCCAAAGATATGACACGGGGGGGTCAATCTAATTCTGATATGTTACTATATTTTTTAACTTTTTTAATGTATGTCAGTATTAAATTCTGATGGTTATTCTTTTTGTCTCAAAAATAATTTCAACTTTTTAACATATGTCTAATTTGAATTATGTTAAATATTAAATACAACAATACTTTCGAAGCCAAAGAGTATTAGTTTTACATTTTATAGCATACGATATAATAATTAGATTATTATGTTCTTCTTCATTTTAGCCCGACAGAATTTAGAAGGATTATTATACAGTAAAATCTGTAGGTTTTTCCAATACCAAAATAATAATAGTATTCCTCATTTAGCTCGAGAGTGAGAGGTTTTTTTTTTTAACACCAAGGTAAATTAAATACTTATAACACAACATATTGTCAAGCAGATAGAATTATCATACCGCTCTTAACGTTTACCGTCTTCTGACGGACCCAACACACTCTTTGAAATCCAGCACCTCATGCGACATCACAAACCACTTGCACAAACCGCGTGCATACTTTTGAGAAGAAGCTCATCTCGCCAACCAAAGAGAAAGGCGAGGTTGAGTTCTATTAAATGACTACTTTCACACTCGGACTCAATAAAAAATTGAATGTAGAAAAGGGATCTTAAACAAAAAAAACTCTTTTTAGAGTTATCTCCGTTACGATAAAGGGTTTTCTGAAAATGTCCATGTTGGATTTTTCAGATCTAATAAGACTCATCGGGTAGATAGAGGAGTTAAGATTGAACGAACGGTAGACCCAACTCTGTATATTTAGCCGGAAGCAGGGCATAGAAATGTTTTGCTCTGGACATGCAAAACGTGGCGATTTTTTACCGACGATTTTGCCGGTGAATAAAAGTAGACTAGTTGTCAACATGGGTAGTACATCTTAGAACTGTACTTTAGAGAATGAACATAAGGAAGTATATTTGAAAACCGGATGAGATCCAGGCAGGTAAATTATAAGGCAAAAAATGAGGCCGCGAATCACAGGCTGCCACGTCGCAATGTTGCCTTGTTTAAAAAAAATTTTCTCTCTCATCAATAACATGGCGACGTGGCGGCCTGTGATTCGCAGCCTCATTTTTTGCCTTAGAATCTACCTGCCTGGATCTCATCCGAAAACCTAGAATGGACCCTGCAAGTCAGATAACGTTGATTGATTGCTGGCATCATACACGCAGAAGATGTGACAAGTAATTAGTAACGTCTCTTGTAGTTGGCCAAAAGTTTTTTTTTTAAGTTGAGGCAGCTTGTGCTACGTGTCAGCATCCGATTCGTAGCCTCATTTTCTACCTCATTTATGACCTGCCTGGATCCCATCCGGGATAGGATCCCCTCACCGCAAGGGGGTGCGGTGACGCGTGACCGCGCGACACGTGGCAGCAAGGGGTGGTGAGGCTAGATGCAGGTGACCTTCATCTAGCCTCACCACCCTCCCTTAATGCCGCGTGTCGCGCAGTCACAAAAGGGGTGAGGAAAGTGAGGGCGAAGAGATCCCAACCCCACTTTGGGTATCGTTTATTTGTTTACAATTTATGAATCTCAATCGTTCGTTACTAATGGTACTGTGTATAATATAAGTATCACATTGAATATTTTACATAAAACAAAATGAACCTTTGTGTGTCTCTCTCTAGCTCGAGGTTTGCATACACGTTACAAACCCGACTTTAAGCGTCATAATTTAAATGAAGTAAATGATTTGTGAAATGCATTTGATGCTAACTTGGAGGTGTTTAATTCGATAAGATTAAGAATTAATAGGATTTGTTGTACGGAAAAGGTTGCCGGAACAGTCATTTGAGAAATTTCAATTTTATTTATTTTTTATATAAAGAAGGCCGTCACGTGACGACCCCTGATTGATCAGCACAGTCAACAGTCGTTTTAGTCAAGTCAACAGTCACATACATATGTTCTGTGACTGTAATTGAACCATTTCTCAAAAAGACTAACTGTTAATTGAGTTTCATCAACGTTTAACTGATAATTGAGTAATGGGCCAAACTTTTGGTTACCAACGGAGATTCTCTCCCTTTCTATATGTGAGCATCTTCAGGTTATTAATCTCGGTTTAAATGTTGACTTTTGCCAAGGAAAAAGTGGTTTAATTAGTTTTAGTAACGACTAACAAGTCAGCAATTGATACAAGCCAACTAGGGCGGTAAATGAACCAAGTCATTCGGTTGTTCGGATCGTTTGGCTCGAGCTCGGCTCGAATAAAATGTTAATGAAAAGAGCTTGAACACCTTTTTATGTTCGAACTCGGTAAGTGGCACCGTTCGTTTAAGGTGTTCGTGTTCGTGAGTTAAACGAACCAAGCATAAACAATTAAATATGTTTGTTTAAATAAACGAACAGACTCAGCTCGTTCGCTAAAGTAAATGAACCGAGCTTGAACAACGTAATACTCGACTCGTTCGGCTCGTTTACAGCCCTAAAGCCAACCATCTAGGACACCTATGATCTCTCGACCCTTTACGCCAGAACATCCTAAACTGGATTTGAATGGGTTCCATCTTTAATGAACAATTCAATATAGTACAGATCAATAGGTTACTATGGTACCATTATTTGGTCCTTGATGAACCAAAAAATACCACCTGTTAGTCAACAACAGTCAACGGTAGGATATGGGCATAAAAGTGTTAAAAGTCCCGCAGGTTGGCACAAAGCCCGGCAGTGTCATGTATTTACAAATGATTCAATTCAGCTCGGCAAGGCCACATCTCGGCCTCAGCTCCACCTCGGCCAAACGGCCACAGCGCACCTCGCCCCAAAGGCCACATCTCGGCCTCAGCTCCATCTCGGTCGACGATCGCAGGCCACGCTTGTGATGTCAACTGCGATCCTCATGATAGGCCGACCTATGCTCGCTGAAGTCGGCCACTTACGTCTCAGCAAGCCGACCCCATGGCCCAGGCCATCACGGGCACTTCTGATTATCTATGGAAGGCTTAGTCTAGGCTCTAGAAGTTTACCCTGGGTAATTCTACCAGGTGAAACTCCTAGCCAGGTGTCCCAAGCCAGCTTACTCAGCTCAGCACAGTGCCACTTGGCGAGCATGCAAGAGTAAGAGTCATCCTTGTGACCTCCTTGCATGTCACGATTTCTGGATTCTGCCCATGCATTGGTCCAGGCAGCCATATAAAAGGCAAAAAATAGGAGAGAGAAGGGAGGGTGAAAAATTGACAAATTACAATTGTGACTCATCTTCTCCACGGTGAAAACAACCAGGTTTACCAGAAAACCTTCTACATACAAACTATTATCAGTATATAAACCTCTCCATAAATGGCCTCTACTGACTTGGGCGTCGGAGGGTATTACCCGGGGCCATAAATCCCGGGTCCTCTGACCTTGTTCCTTGTGCAGGTCAACTGACAGTCCACTACAGACAACTGACGGAAAATTAACGATGTAACCCCCACATCAAACTTATTACTTGGTGATAAATCTGACATCATCCGTCCTTATAAAAAATGTAAGATGGAAGTTTTAATTCTTGTAATAGCGGTTTGTTTAACTTCCCACAAAAACACAAAAACTTAGAGGGAAATAGCTCACACATGGATGAATAGGAGGGTCGTTACCCCATCATTATATTTGCATAATACATGGAAATAGCAATCCTAATGGAGCAAGATAATTTGTGGGGGTAACACATCTTAACGCAATTTTCATTATGGGTCATCGGAAAACAACCTCTGTGTTTGTAACTCATGAGTATGGTTGCGTATATCCGATCTTTCCATACACCGCTATAGACGGGAGCCTTTAAAACAATAGGGTAATGTTGTTATGTAACATGCATGAGAATAGAACAATGGAATAACCTGAGATCTTTTCTTTTCTTTTTGAAATACTTTGAGCTTCTTTGAGTGGAAATCACAGGATACGTTGAAAACAGTAAATTTAAAAATTGAAAAAAAAAGTTAAGGATCCAACAAATTTCGGCGGCAGTAAAATTTTATATAAGGTTGTGGTAATTCCAAGAAAAGAGCATAAATAGATTCTATTGAGCTTGTTAATTTAATGGAATATAATATATACTACACAACCTTAGAGGAAGATAAAATATATTAGAATATAAAGAATCCAAAGCAAAGTTGCCTCGTAAGTGGAATATTAGGAAACAACAGTATAGGAAAGCGCGATGAGTTGAATGTGAAAAAGAAAATTTTAATTAAATGTAGACAGATTATTGGGTTTTGGACAAGAAAATTAATTTCCCGTGATTTTCTTGTACTATTTTGTCATAGGAAAAAAAATTCCTAGCAGGCTAAAACTTGTGACTTATTGTTACACGTTGTGGTATCTTTCACTAAAAACAAAAACAAACTTCTTGTGATGTGTTGAAGGAATTGGAGCACTTTATATAATGAAATTCAGACACGTCAGCGTTCAATTTAATAAGAATTTGGTGCAAGTATCATATATATGCAAGTACATATAGAATCATGAGTCTCATTAGAAGATTCTAGATTGGGTTGAGAGACAAACTTTGAGTGTGTGAGAAAATATTGACAGAAAAGAGTGAGCGAAACAAGAGCTATACACTTGATTTACACTAACGTCTAGCGTTTGTTTGATCTTTGTGTTAGTTTTCCTTTTTTTTTGTTTGTGTTATGTTTCAGCATGGATAACTCAGCCCTCATGGATGACTACAACTTGGTTAGTACCATGTGGAGACTGAAGTGCTTCAGAAAGGACCTTGACGAGCTTAAACACCGTATGCATCATTTTGGCATTTCTAATGTCATATGGATAATTGTCATTGGCGATATAAAGTACCCAGGTCTCAATCCCATTCTCAAACTAGTCTAACTTTACGAGAATATTATGATGAATTGTTATATGGTTTATATAAAGCTCGCATTGATGAACCCGGAGAACTGCTTATGCTTAGGTTCTTTACCGGTTTGAATAGAGAAATTGTTGATGAATTGGTGCATAAGAAATTTACAAATCTTGGTGATATGTATTGCTTCGCAAAACGCGTAGAAATGAGCTTAGATATAGAAGAGCTTAAGGAACAAATGAGTTATTTTAATTCTTGTTTGAATGATGCTGAAGTTTTACATGGCGTGCATGAAGTTTTTAGTGATTCCTCCATGTCTAGGCAAGCTATCCATCCAAATGAGTTATTGTTTGCATGTCTCTCATCCTCTCCGAACCCTGACGATAGTTTTTTATGCTGTTATGATATACTGAATATGGTTCTTGTTGTACAATGCACATTAAAAAACAATTATTTACCTCTTATAAAGGTTGAATCTGAGCCCCATAGGTACCGGGTATTTCGTTTATAGACCTTTATCTTTCATATCGGTATGTCCACACATCGATGCCTCCTAACATATTGAATATCTTATTTATATGGTTTTTATTTATAATTTTTATTCTTATGTTATCAACTTTGTCTCAAATATTGTTCACATAACGAAGCAATCCCGAATTCGCGGCTGTTGAACACGACTACATCACGCATGTGCATGTACCATGCGTGATGTAGCGCCCCGACCCGGACAACGGAATCCGAACCGGTTCACCCGTCGTAGCTTACTGAGAAGACTACAAGACGTCTCATCTCTCGAATACACATCATCAATGACGTAAGAGAAATAAATGCGGAAACATATCTCCATAAATCTAAATCATCAAATCAATACGTCAAAGATAACGAGAATACTCAAATGTATATGGTCGCAGCCATCTAAAACCTCCAGTGCAATAAGGAAACAGAATTAACAGAACTCTCTCTAATCAACTCTCTCCATAAGTCCTATGCATCCCATTCTGTCCACTCGCCGTCATCCTCAATGAAAATCATATCATAACTGGGTTCATCTGCAAAATCAAAGGCAGTACCCTTAGCGAAAACGCTAGCAAGTAACCCGCTTATAAGACATACGAGATCATCACATAACAAGACATGAGTAATAGATAACTTGAGGGAATTGAGGGGCACATGTCTTGTAAATTTCCAAATCTAAATTTAAATAACGCAGTAAAGCAAGTACGACAAATTGCTCACATTTAACAATTCATAGGCAATCAAGTATCGCACACGTTCGTAACACATTGACTCTCGTGATGCATGTCAAGATATGCACTACACTACTCATTCATTTATGCATGAACACTTTCTCTTTTAAAACAGTGCAATGCATGACATAATGCCCGGTCACTTCATATAACTTTATACCCTGTAACGCGTCCCGGCTTATATTTCCATCCCGGTTTACGTTACAGACAACTTTATACCCTGTAATGCACCTCGGCTTATATTTCCATCCCGAGTAGCATTACAGACAACTTTATACCCTGTAACGCGCCCCGGCTTATATTTCCATCCCGGTTTACGTTACAGTCTTTTGTGCCCTACCATGCGCCCCGGCTTAAATTTCCATCCCGGTTTACATTGCAGGTCACCTTCGCAAATCTGTGCCGAAGCACCTTTCTTTTCAAATCAATATGCAAATGCACGTGCCATGATGCAAGACTCCTTGTTCATTCACATTCCTCGATCACATATGCAATTCACATTCACATGCGCAAGTACAGGTAACACGCAAGAGTACGCTAGCTTACTAGTCAACACTTAGACCTCAACTAGCCCGTCAACACATACCTTTGATTCTAAAGTTCACCGCCTACGCGAGTATCCCTATCTTTCCTTCATTGAACTCTAAGACACCGTGTACGTTCATTTCCTAACCCTCCTAAGTCATTCACGTTGGAACTCGGTTTGAGAACCCATGGAAGTCTCCCATTATTGATTCACCATCCTCGGTCAGATTCCCAAGACTTAGGCTACCCTTAATCAAGTCTTAAGAAGTCTCTAAAGTCACCCAAAGACTCCCCGAGCTTCCCTTTTTCTTTCTCTATTTTTCCACAAAACTGGGGAACATCATCCCCTCACATCGATCGATCTATGTACTTCATACCCTCACATCGATCGATCGATGTCCATCAGAGGACATCGATCTCTCAGCCCTTCCTACATCGATCGATCGAAGTGACTTCATCCCCTCACATCGATCGATCGATGTCCATCAGAGGACATCATACCCTCACATCGATCGATCGATGTCCATCAGAGGACATCGATCTCTCAGCCCTTCCTACATCGATCGATCGAAGTGACTTCATACCCTCACATCGATCGATCGATGTCCATCAGAGGACATCATACCCTCACATCGATTGATCTATGTACTTCATCCCCTCACATCGATCGATTGATGTCCACGATTCCAGCACAGAAACTTTGCGATTTTCGCAGAAACTACAAAACCATAACTCCAATTGATCCCAAACTTCATCCCAATCAATCCAAGCCTAAACCCTGCTATAATCTCATGCTTAAACTACGAATTAAACGCTACACAATTACAAATCACAGATTCAAGCCTAACACACGACTCATCCATCACAGCAACCCAAAATCCTTCCTTTCTCTCTCAAACCCACGCATCCACGCCATCACATCAAGAGGGGATTCAAGGGATAAGGATTTGCAGGATTTCACAGATTCAACAACAACAACAATCACATTTTCATATACATCGGCCAAATCTTGAAACGAAAGCACATAAACATATACACATAATCAAAGAACGAATCTACTGCATGGTGATCCAATTTGATAACAAAATAGGCCATTTTTCTTTCACAAAACGTAGGAACTTATAAACAGATTACTTGCCTTTGATTACTCGAAGTCGGATTGGGAAACGAACTAAGGCTGGATCAATTCTTGGAGGATGTCTTCTTCTACTCCTGGAAGAAACGGCTAGGGTTGTGAGGAAGCGTCGTTGGTTTCTGAATAGTGAAGGAACTGACGCTTTGTCAGTTTATATATGGTCAGGGAAAAGTTTGGTGTTTCTAAATTATACTATTATCTATTTATCTTAAAGGATAAACCTTTATTATTTAATTCTAAATTAAATATAAATTAATTCTAATATTCAATTCTCTCATTAATTTCTAATTAATCCTCATACTTAATTCCTAATTCATTACCGTTGACCGTCATTAATCTCCTTTAATTCCTTCTTTGTCTTTTAATGATCCTACGGAGGGTGCGGGCATAACACGTGAAGTGATGACGGTGGGCTGAGATTTTATTGTGGATGGATGTATTATTGTATGTGTTAATTTGGTGTGCATATGACTCAATTCCTTAGAAACTGAAGATGCCGCCGTGTGAAATTAAGAGTATTCAAATAAAGTTGGTATTTTGTATATAGTGTATAATATGAAAAGAATTATATGTGAAGTTGTTTTATTTACTTATCTTTCTTTTGGTGCTTTTCTTTTCATCAAAGTTATGTGCGCCACTGTCCACTCATGGACAGTGGCTAAAACGTGGGATGTAGATTAAAATAGTAGCATATTACTATGTAATTGTAAAATAAAGTATTAATGTTTGTATCAGTATATACGTATTAATCGAAGTATAAACGCGTATATGCGCATGTATAAGCGCGGGCATATACGTGTGTATACTTATACATAGGACATAAGTTGAAATTGACACGGTAATAAAATGATAAACGGAAAGGTGTAATGATAATTATAAAAAGTGTTTACGAAATTCATGTCTTGGAAAATTCACTCTTACAAAGGATATATATTATATAGTTGGGTTTGGCTCCAAACAAACATGACAGAGACTGATTTCATTGCGACACGAGGTGGCTGAGTCGTGGCGGTTATAGGCAATATACAGGGCTTGTAGTCAGGTAAGTGGTCTATCTGTGCTCGTTATACTGTCATGCATCGGAGGTAAGTGGTCTGTTTGTGTTTGTTATGTTTATCATGCATCAATGTGTTGTTGCATATTTGTAATTAGATTTTCTCTATGTGCGAGTTGTGTGTAGATGTAAGAGATGTATGTACTTATAAACTGGGTGTATGTATGGTTGTACGATTTTCAATGCGTATCGCATATGTATATGGATGTGTGAGGGTATACATGCAAGTATATATGCACGTGTATGGGCGCGGGTATATATAGGAGCATGTATGCGTCGGCTCATGGATTATGTGTGTGCAACATTCATGGCACGTGCATTAGCATTGCATCCCTTCGGGGCGCTGACTCCACGTTACGGAGCGTTGTCCGCTGACTCCACGTTACAGAGCGATGTCCGCTGACTCCACGTTACGGAGCGTTGTCCGCTGACTCCACGTTACGGAGCGATGTCCGCTGACTCCACGTTACGGAGCGTTGTCCGCTGACTTCACGTTACGGAGCGATGTCCGCTGACTCCACGTTACGGAGCGATGCCCGCTAACTCCACGTTACGGAGCGAAGAGTAGGACCTGGGTCATTCATAGCATATCATGGAAAAGAAAGAGACATATTGTATGGGGTGGTGATGTTGTTGCGCATGACACGTAAGGAAAGGCATGCATTATGAAGTTGCGCATTATTATGTGGAGTGACTTACTTTCTGCGGTTTATCTACTTCTTCTGTATGCACTGTTCTCTTCTTTGCTTATGTGATTATTTGTTTGTTGTGTATGTCATATTTGAGAATATCATGCATCACTGTAACGCAGATTGAGCTGATGAATTATTTATTTTGTGTTTTTTGAAGTGTTAATTGTTAAGATAATTAAGTGAAATTATTTGTGGACTAAGGACATGTATGTTAAGTATAAAGGTTATTTGTATTTGCTTCTGCATGTATGATTTCTATAACAAGTATATGTAGGTTGCTTACTGAGCCCGTTGATTTTGGCTCACACCACCACTCACCAGTTTTGCAGGCATGAGAAGGTAGGGTATGCTTACACATGAGTTGATATACCGTAGAAGATCGAGACGGGAGATTTCGAGATTAAGATATTCAGAAAAGACTTTCGAGGATTGGCTGAGACAGTGTTTACTTATATTTGACTGTTGTATTGATTAGAGATTCTTAGACATTGTATTAATGATGATGATTATTTTATCGAGGATTTTAGTAACTTTCGCTGACATCGATTTACGTTATTATGATGACGTGTAGTTGATTTGTAACGACGCCTTGTATTCTCCTTAGCGAGATACGGCGGGTGAGTCCTTTCGAGTAGTAGGGCTCGAGACGGGTCTCTACAGATAAACTCATGTACTTGATTATTACTAGCCCAGGCATTGCATATATTGTATAACAACTCAGATAATTCTCAGACATTTCTACCGAGTTACATCTCAAAACAATAGACAAGTTATTGAGGTATCCGAAAGGATCACCAGGACATGACCTGTTATTTTCAAGTAAGAGTACTTTAAGGTTGATTCAGATGGTGGGGGGAGGGGAGGGGGTTGTTCTTAGACTAGAAGGTTTGTTACATGATACTCCATATTTTTAGGAGATACATTGTTTTTTTTTAAAAGATAAAAGTAAACCACATGCTCGAGGTCATCGTATAAAGCTGAATATAAAGAACTTGGTACTGCTACATGTGATATACAATGATTATTGTATCTTTTAAAGGATTTACAGGTCATACAGTTGGAAACAATGAAATTATTTTGTGATAATAAGAGTCATATATACATTGTTAAAGACAGGGTATTTTATGAGAGGACAAAGCACATTCAGATACATTGTCATATTGTGAAGGATAAATTTTTAAAAGTGGTGATCGAGCATATACCTATAAGGACTGAGTTGCACTTGGTGGATGTGTTTACAAAGGCTTTGAATTCAAGATTACACAACATGACTTAGGCCTTGGAAGTTTATAACATTTTCAACCAGTCGAGATTTAGGGGGAGGTGTTTTAATCAAGAAGCAACCCAAGCAGCAGCAACAGGCTGAGAGGACAGAAGGCTTGAAGCACATAGGCAACATCAACAGAATGATGAAGACAAAGGACTTGAAGTGGCACACAGCAAGTCCAAGCCAGCAGTTAAGTTAATGAAGTGGCAATTCACCTCAGCTGATGGACAGGAGTTATCTGGTGTGGACTATGAAGTATAGAAGTGTGAAGTACATGATCATAGCCAACTACATTAGAATTGCCATGTCATCAAGTAGCGGTTATAGAGTTTAGCTTGTAGGAGAAATTTAGTTTTTAAGCAAGTTACCTATCAAAATAGCTGGCATTGACAAGGGGACTGAATTCCATTCCAAGTTTGCTTGCCTGGAGATCACGGAAACTCAAAAGAAAAGCATTGAGTACAAGGGCAATCAAGATCACACTAGCGCCCATGATCTATCATATTTGGCAGGCTAAGAATAGGAACATTTTTTATGGAGAATCTTTTGTATCTAGAGATGTAACATATAGAATATGCATGCATACTTTTATGGAAAATCTTTTGTATCTAGAGATGTAACATATAGAATATGCACGCATACTTTCAGGGTCATGTATAAGCTTTATCCTCATATACTAAGATGAGGTAATGCCGTGTTCGTTGGTTAGGAATATCCACATGACTAGTACGCATAGGCTTGGCTGATAGCTTATGTAAAAGGGCCCCTTGATGTTTTGATTTTGCTGATTAATATATTATCATTTTAACCAAAAAAAATACACAAATAAACATTACTATATAAATAAGAGAAAATTGCGATTGGTTTCAAGTTTTGAAGAAAACAACTCAACAGAGTGAAACTTCCTTCCAGATAATCCTGTTGACTCGGACTCTTTTCCTAAGATTTACCCGTGCAAAATCTAATGCCAACTATAGTTTCCAAACTTCTTGGAAAAACCCAAAAAAAATGTTTCCTTTATTACAGAACCAAAAGTTGTCACATTTTCTCTTACTCCTTGCCAGGAAATGAAGAGGAGAATGAACTCTTCTTTTCAATCCTTAACTTCCTCAAAACCCAATCCATTTTTCTTTCTTTCACTTTTACATTAATTCCATTGTGGGTTTTATTCTTTTTGCCAAGAAACTCAATTCTAAGCAACAAAAAAAAATGGACATAAGTGGGAGGGCCATCAACAAATCAACTGAGTTGGATAGTTTTGTTCGAGACGTAGATTTCATCAAAGATGACATCAATGCAATGGAAAAGCTGCAGAAAAAGCTCGAAGATTTGAACGAACAGAGCCAGAACATTCAAGGGCTAATGGGAATGAAAGAAATCCGATCAAGAATGGAGGTTGATATTGATCATGTTCTAAAATTGGCTAAGAACATAATGGGCAGGCTTGAAGGTCTAGAAAGGACTTTGAATGCTGAGCATAGGAAGGTTTCCGGAACGACGTCGTCTTTGGATAGAACCAGGATGAGTATTGTGATTGAACTTGGGAAAAAGCTAAGGGAAGTCATGGATGATTTTCAAGGAATGAGGGTCAAAATTGCAGCTGTTCATAAAGAAGCTGTTGAGTTTAGATACTACTCAATAACAGGCACGACCATTTTAATTTGTTGTTAAACATTTATTATTACACTATTATTTCCATTTCTAATAGAGTTAAACTTTGGAATATGATGTAATAAAACAAAATGATTCACTAAATTGGCTACGCTTCTTATATTGTGAAGCAACAGTTGATCGACATGCAATTTTCATTATGGGTCATGGGGAAACAGCCTCTATGTGTTTCTAATATATGGATATGGTTGCGTACATTCGACCCCCATACCTCGCCATAGACAGAAGCCTCTAAGGCAATGAGATAATGTTCTTGTTGTAATACACTACTATATATTTTCTTCACTGATGCACCTAGAAGTTGTTTTAAAATTAACCTACTTGCCTAAGGAATACAACAACAACATTACCACCTTTCTTTATAGTCTCTCGTCTATAGCGGGGTATAGGGGTCTAATGTATGCTACCATATCTATGTCTTAGAAACACATAGAGAGTGTTTCACGATGACCCATAATGAAAATTCTGTCAAACTGTATCGATCAACTGCTACTTTACCATATAAGAAACGCAACTAATTTAGTGAGTTATTTTGCGTTATTCCATCATATTCAAAAATCAAAGAAGATGGTATATAATACAAGAGTAGCATAGTGTTGCAAAAATACTAATTTCCATGAACAGAATTGTTAGGAGACCAACGTGTTTCAAAATTTTATGAGCTCCCTCCCTCCCAAATACATGGTCGTGGCTCGTTTTTTAGATAGACCATTTTAATCTATTAGAAAGTCAGCTATAATAATATTTTTATGATGGAACAAGTGTATCTTTTATACGGCACCTTTTAGAATTTATATAGAAAGAGTATATCTTTTATACTGCACCTTTTGGAATTTATATGATAAAGTTGTACAATTTCGGAATCTCTAATGTTCTTTTAGACTTTATTTTTGTTTTATTATTTGTGTAGGAGAAAAACAATATGTTGAAACCATTGAGGGGTTGGTATCAAGCAGAGAGATCGAAGCATTTCTAGCAGAAGCTATGGAAGAACAAGGTAGTGGAAGGGTTCTTGATGTTGTGCAAGAAATTCAAGAAAGACGTGATAATGTGAAGCACGTACAAAAGTGTTTGGCTGATTTACATCAAATACTATTAGATATGGTTGCAATGGCTGAATCACAAGGTCAGAAGATTGGCGCGGTCGAGAACCGTATGGCGAACGGGAGAGAGAACTCGTTCGTCAGGCCCGTGGTGGCTCAGCTGGGAGACCTGGAGGACTATGATAGGGATGCTAAGAAGAGAGCCACCATGGCTCTTGCTGTTGTTGTTGCTCTAATGTTTATTCTCATCGTGCCCCTTTTTAGACTTGAGTCTGATTCCGCTACGGAATAGTCAAAGTCCACTCTCTTACTTGTGGTGCCCACTTAATTACATGCATGCATGTATATGTATATTGTGAATCTTATATAAGTTTGAAGGATCTTTGGGCTCTCCTCACTGTACACCTATTTTATGACACATGATAGAATTTTAATTATTGATGTCGTTGAGATATACTGGATATGTGTTGTATAATCTTTTAATTGTGCTATTCCAAAGCGATATATATGCAAGATCACAGTCCTTCCATTATATAGGATGTCCAACATGATGTAAAATCCTTAAACCTATTTCATCAAGGTTGTGAAACTTGTATGTGTTAGTTGTTCCTCCTAGGCTCAGCTTACATGGTACATATTGTATGAGATATGAACTTTTAATTCATCATTTATCTTATTTTCTAATTTTTTTTTAGTAGGGTTTGTTGTTCGTATTCGACTCTATCGAATTGATACGTGTAGTATATGTTAAACAGTAACTGATGAACATTTTAGTGAGTCCGGATCTCCTCACCCCCCTCTTGAGAGGGTAATAAATGACCCCCTGCCGCATGGCAGGTAGAGCTGTAAACGAGCCGAACGAGCCGAGCATTGCGTTGTTCAAGCCATGTTCATTTAACTTAGCGAACGAGCCGAACTTGTTCGTTTATTTAGACGAACATATTTACTTGTTCAAGCTTGGTTCGTTTAACTCAACGAACAACATTAACAAGCCGAACACCTTAAACGAACGGTGCCACTTACCGAGCTCGAACAGAAAAGGGTGTTCAAGCTCTGTTCATTAACCTTTTATCCGAGCCGAGCTCGAGCTCGAGCCCGAACCAAACGAGCCGAACAACCGAACGACTTGATTCATTTGCAGTCCTAGTGGCAGGGAAAGGGGGTGGTGAGGTACAAGGCGGGAAGAGGATCCCACTCCCATTTTAGTAGCTATCTTTTCTTTTAAGGAAAAAACAACATTCATTTTGTAATTGTGTCAGCACTAATAGAAGAACTCATAAATTTCAACCTAGCAAAGCGATGAGCCGAAATAAACTCATCCCTTTATATATGCAACAACAACATTACAGGCTCCCATCTATAACGGAATATGAAATGTCAGATGTATACAACTATATACATGTATTAAAAACATATAGAGATGGTTTCACATGACCTATAATAAAAATAACGTCAAGTTATGTCGATCACAGTAAAAAGGTAAACTAAGGGTTGAAAGCAGGACTCACCATGGTGGCCTCATAAACTAAGGTTTTTTTTTTTTTTTTTTTGATACTTCATAAACTAAGGTAGTAAAACCGATAATTTGTTTTAATAATTACTTATTAACCAATAAAAAACTATAAAACTCCACCAATTTAAAGTTTGCATAATTTATTTGCAACTTTTCCGACCGCATAGACACAAGTAAAGATTGGATTTACAGAACTGCAACTATCAAAAATTCTCAAACCAAAGAATTACATTCTTTTTTGTATTTCTTGTTCATAAATAATTGAATATGTAAGTTCAAAAAACATATACTGCATATCACCTCCCTTAACATTCATAAGGGACTTAATGACCAAAAAAAGTATTATCCTTTTCTGCAGTGACCATAATTTCTATTTCTTTCCGTTCTTATAAGTTATGTATATATCCACAATGCTCATTCGGACTGGAGCAGTGAGGCCTTCAGAGCCAGAGTACATAAAATCAGGAGGCTCCACGATGAATCATCTCCATGTATTGATTCAATGACTGCTGTCTCTGTATTCTCATTTCTTCATTAAATTTCTTGATGAAAGCTTCGGCTCGACGGTACAACTCGTCTTGACTCAGTGAAAGATCCTTCTTTATCTTTTTCGGACTCGGTAACCAATTCCACGTCGACTCTGCCACACGTGATGTAGATGATTTGTTGACGAATGACTGATGTCCGTGGTGATCCAACGGATCAGATTTCTTCAGGTGCCTCGTGAGTGGCACGTGACTTCGATCCGTTATCAACTTCCAAGTTGTTTCCAAGGTCTCCTGTGTCTTCGGCCTGGTCACCTTCAGGGCCCTCCCGCCTATAAAATTGACGAACAAAAAAAGCTTTTTAGTGTTATTCTTCCATAATTCTACGCGTGACGAGGATTAATTATGTTTTGGATTTTCTTTTCAGACTTTTAACATACAATTTTATAACGTTAGTTATCATTCAAATCCAAACTAGTAGATCTTTAACTTTAGTTATAATTCTCAGACATAGAATTTCTTTAGGACAGAGGTATTGTTTGTCTGTCTTTCACTCTTTTCAGATCATAACGATAATTTTTGCTATCATTGAAATAGACTGAACATGTGTTGTTGCTCTTGTTTGCGACATAGAATCATGGTCGAATATGCAGTGTTACATGCAAGCACAAGTTTCTCATGAGTAGGGGTTCAAGAAGTTTTTATTTTTAAAAACAGTGGCTTAAAGATGTTAAGAGTTGAGGTGTTAACGAACCGAGCTGAGCTGAATACTAGGTTTTCGTATTAAGATTCGTTTAGCTAAATGAACTATTTGGCTCGGTTTGTTTAGCCAAACGAGCTTTAAGATCGGTTCGAGTTTGTCTCGATAACACTATAACTGTTTAAACAAGCCGAACAGTTTTCGAACAGTTCGGCTTGTTTAACTAAACGAATCCAAATAGGTGTCTGAATTTGGCTCGTTTAAGTAAAATTAACGAACAAACTCGAACCAAATACGAATCGAACTTGAACAATTTACAAACTGTTCGGTTCGTTTGACCGCCCTAGTTGAGACAGAAAGTTCCACTCCACCCATTTAAAAATAATGGCTACAAAATAAAAAATGTAAAAAAAAAAAACACTATATGCAAAGTCAAACTTAAAGAAGTACAAATCAAAAGATAATAAACAACATCGTTTTCAACTTAACGCCATAGAGCCTCGTGTATCTGTTTCATTTGTTTATCCATTTATACAAGTTTCCAGAAAATGTAACAAGTCCCTACCTGACCTTATAATAGCTTGTCAAACTAGAGTCTATAATAATATATTACTCATAATACATTGGGCAACTAGAATCTACAAGAATATATATTTCTTGTTCTAAACGTAAATAATCGTGGCATATACCAGTTCTATTTTCATAATTAGTAGCATGGTATAAATAACATTTCCAGTAAACAGATCATATGTATATCTCACAAGGATAGCATCTTATATAAAGAATTAAATTAGGTCGACGCGATCCGACTCTTTTCTCGATCTTACGCAAACACAGAAGTCTGATCTACCGGAAACGCTTTTTTATATGGATAGGCATAACACCCACCAGAACACCCCATACACACACAGATTATCTCTATATGTTGTATTAGGGGTGCGCGGAATCTGTCGTTGTATCTATGTATGTAATTAATACGTCACAGCTCATAACATTTATATGAAGATATAAAAGTGATAATGGTTAATAAATAACCATTACACACTCAAATAGTTGCTTATTAAATAAGAAAATATATACAAATAAAGACAGATCAACATATTAATGAAGACATATAGACACACTGGGTTGATGATTGTTTTACCAAAACACAGGTTTCCCCTGTTCTTCTACTGCTGTTTTGGTTAATACTAGTGATGTCTACTTATTTATTGATCATATTAATCTTTATATGTCTTACAATATTAATAAGGTTTTATATGAATAAACAAATTTTGGAATACTTCACTGTAATAGACATATGGAGGTAGATCAACTACATGTCTCATCGAGAAACAACCTCTTGTGTGTTTCTAGTGCAATGGTATAGTTGCGTACATTCAAACCTCCATACTATGTCATAGTCGGAAACATCTAAGACAATGAGTAATGATGTTATTGTTGTAGAGGTAGAGCACCTACATTATACACGATCATTTAAATAACGTGACATCTTTTTCTTACATATCAATTCTGCATCAGTTATGAAATGCTAAAATGTTACATATCTACTTATCCACCGTCATAAAATTGATTTATATTATTAATATATTGGATTAGTAGATTAAGCTAAAAGTAGGGCTGTAAACGAGCCTAACGAGCTGAGCATCGCATTATTCAAGCTCGGTTCATTTAACTTAGTGAACGAGCCGAGCTTACTTGTTTATTTAAACGAACATATTTAATTGTTCAAGCTCTGTTCATTTAACTCACGAACAATATTAACGAGCCGAACACCTTAAATGAACGGTACGTTTGACGAGTTCGAATATAAAAAAGTGCTTCAATCTTGGTTCATTAAACCTTTAGTCGAGCCGAACCGAGCCGAGCTCGAACTTAAACGAGCCGAACATACCGAATAGCTCGATTCATTTACCGACCTAGCTAAAAGGAACGGATGTTCGAAAAAAAAAATGTAGTCAGGCAAGAAAAAGATACCTTGAGTACTGGCTTTGATTGCCTTCCGGGGTCCAAACCTTGACGACAGGAGCGGTCTTTCTGTAACCGGCGAGAGAATCTCCGATGAAGCACCGGCAGAGTTTATCTTCACCGACAAATCACCTACAGACCTCGAAATCATCAAATCATCATCCTCCAGAGCTCGATTTTCATCACTTTCGTATTCCACAACCTCGGCGCCACCATCATCCACCACCACCGGCTTCACATCCACAACGTCCTCAATTTCACTTCTCTCAGTCTCATACACTACCACCGGCGGAACTTCAATAGAATTAATCGTAATCTCCGGCACCGGCAAGGCAGCGGAAATCATCTGAGACGACGGAGTAGTTCTAACCGAAGCCAATTGCCTAATTCCTCTGGACTCAAATTCATGATGTTGGGATCTGTTGTGCCCGAAGCGCGAGGATAGAGCGATTATGATGATGATTGCGTTTATGGTGACGTATAGATACGGCGGTTTCAGCCAGAAAGAAAAAGTATTCCAAATACTTACAAAATTAGATGAATTAACATTTACAAGTATAGAAATGGCGGCAGTTGAGATGAAAAATATTATTGGAAGAGAAAGCATAAAGGGCTTTGAGGAGATCATGGTGAGTTAGTGTGTGGGTGTGTGTTTTTTGAGAGGTGGACAAAAGATTTGAGAGAGAAGATGTGATTTGTGCATGGATTTGAGGACGGTGGATATATAAGGGGATCGGGGGATAAGGGAACACGGTTTGAGGGAATTGATGATATCAGGACCGTTGGAGTTGATGTAAGGGATGGGTGCTTGGTTGAGCTGGAAGTCTTTTATTAAATTTTAAGCATTAAAATTGCTATTTTTAAATAGAGCCGGATGCTTTTGGGAGTCACACTAAATCGGTTCAGATCTGGGGAGTTCTCAAACGATTGAGATCGTCTGACCTCTTCTCCCCTCATCACTCTTAGGACCGCCTCTCACGTGACACACATAAGGAATGGTGACGCTGGATGGGGGTCACCCACACCCAGCCTCACCATCCCCTGTGTGCCACGTGTCGGGTGGTCATTTAATACCCCTTAAAGGGGTGTCAGGTGATTCTTTCCCGTTCTGGAGAGGTTAAAAGTAAAGTAAAATATAAGAAATTTAATCACGTGTCGTCATGCAACAAAAGCAATTTTTTAATAAAAAAAGTGCATCGCCCCCTTCTTTAAAAAACTGATTTTATATACGTGGCGACACGTGATTAGAAGCCTCATATTTTGCTTCACCTTTAGCCTCCTTAGATCTGAACCGGAGTGAAGTTTATCCCACCACCGAATAACTTTCTTTCGTGATCTAAATATTATCTGCCCTAATATATATAGACACACACACTATAGTTTTTTTTTTATTATGTAAACGTTACATACTTCGCCGTTTTAAAAATATTGTTTTGATCTTTATTTTGGTGTGTCTTAAAACATTGTTTATTTTTTAAAAATAGTATTATATTAGCAGTTAAGTTTTCATGCTACGCTTTCAATTAACATTTACATGGTTTTTATAGTTTACATCAACTAACTATAACTAAATACAAAATCGTAATGTGACTAATATAGTTTGACTTTCTTAAATTACGATCAAATCAAACTAGGATATTATTTTTGAAACGGAAGGGGTATCATAATATTTACATCATAGAAAATTATGGCATAAATAATTTAAGACAAATATTTTTCACACGCCACGATAATACGACTCGAACATGTGAAATAGTCTTCGTCGATTCGAGTCAGAATCAAATCAAACTCGAAATAAACCTGCAAAGCACATATTTCTTTAGGCTAATATGAGGATTGACTTGTGTGACCTACAAATGCGAAGGTAACCCGTCTTACCCAACACGTTAAACCCAAATCATCAAACCTTCTAACCCGGTAAACCAAAATAATTGATTTTTTCTTCAGTTTGACAGGTCAAACTAATCATAAGCACGCAACATGTCTCAGGGCTTGGTTCAGTTGGTACTCGGGTTGGGTATTGCCGACAAGAGGTCATGGGTTCGAATCCAGGGGCACGCACAGTGTGGGTGTTTCTCTGCTGTCAGACCAAAGGCCTGGTTTGTGGAGGGGCACCTTGTGTGGCGCAACTGTGTGAGATCTCCCTCAGCTTAGGAGGCCGCTGAACTCCTGATTTACATCCTCCACAAAGTTCCTTGGGGCGAGGACAGTGAGAGCCGTTGGGGTTGGGGTTCAACCTTTTGCCGACAAGCACACAACATTGCGGGTTTGTGTTAGGGTGCGCCTTTTGAAACCCATCGATTAAACGAGTCGTGTTTAAGTTCGTCTTTTGAAACCTACCAATCTGCCGACCAACCAACTCGAAGACGACTCATTTGTCACTCCAAGTAAACAACGCCCTATTCGCTTTATATTTTTATAGATATTTTATACTGTTCCGAAAGTAAGTATAGAATAACTAGTGATAAAATAGATTAATGACGCATAAAGATCCATATATCAAATAAAAGAGCTTGTGATTCGTCATATATCTTACGCATTTAGACAGTATTTCAAATAAAAGAACATCTTCGTCTTTTCCATGTCAAAAATCAATGTTCTTTATTTCTTTGTGAAAATCTTGGGTATTTCATGAATTGGACAGTTTGAGTAAATTGTTTAGCCATTTTTTCGACCGGTACTTTGTATAAAAAATCTAATAGTCTAAAAGTTCTATCCCAGAAGTCACCTATGGATGGTAATGAAAGTAAGGCATGGTTGGTAAGTTCGAAGCCCATACTTGAAGATTTGAAAGCAATAAATAGCTAGAAGACTATATACGCATTAAGTGTCCTTTAAATTGTCACCTATGGATGCAATAATGATATATGGCTCGGTAATGGCTATGTCATTGTATCCGGTTTAATTGGGTTGAATTATTGATGGTCTAGTTTGCAGTAGTCACTTTCTATGTTCATGGTAATCCCTTACCAACTTAGGAGGCTGCTAAACTTCTAATTTGTATCTTTTATACAGCTTCATAGGACTGAAACAGTGGGGTTCCCGAGCCTTTTACTCCAAGAGGGAGTTTCCATTGGAAAATAGCCATGTTGGTGATTATGTCCCTTGTTCAGCAAAATGACAGAATTGTGAGGATATATAGATAGCGTTTCCAAGCAAATATAGATCGAGTGGTTTTCATGGTATCTATTTTGAATCTTATGTCATAATTGTCTTAAATTAATACTTAGTCAGCGTTATGTGGTTGTATTATTGAATCCTTACCATCTAAGACAGTTTTTTTCTTGTGCCAAAGGACAAAAGTTGCCAAAATAGATAGGAGTGAAAATCTCAGCCTTTCTCAATCATAATCAGTGCATATAAATATACGAATACAAAGATCCTTATCTCCAGAATCTAAATTTGAATACTGCCTATCCTATATATACAAGTTAAATACAAATACAAATATGATAATGATAAGAATAGGTAAGGATGGCAAGATGGCAGAATATTTCTTGATATTCCTCTCAAATTGGAACGTGCAAGCTTAAAACGTCCAACTTAGAAAACAACCGTTCAAAATCACGTTTACCCAACGTTTTTAGTAAAGAGGACAGCTGATTGCATGGAGGACAAGACATAATGTGGTTGAACGATGTCAGCACAAATCGCATTGCAAATAAAGTGACAATCAACTTTGATGTGTCTCTACGCTCATGAAATATAGGATTATGAACCAAGTGTACTACACTTTGGCTATCACTAAACTGGACTATCGGGTATATCATGAGAGAGACCGAAGAAACTCAATAAACTAAGACCATTTAAGCTCACAAGTAGTGAATGCCAAGTCCCGATATTCGGCCTCAGTAGGCGCCGAGAAATAATAGATTGATTCTCGGTCTTCCAAGAAATAGGAGAGAAGAATAGAAACATCGTATCGAATGGAACATTGCAGTGAACATCGTAACGTATCGAATGGAAACATCGTATCAAATAGAAATATTGTATTGAATGGTGACATCGTATCGTATCGCTTGGCATTGATTTGAAAAGTTGCATCATTGATTTTGATTGTACTAACACTTGCGTGTTGATGAATTGGTTGCGTGTGACTTTGTTGCTTGATTGGTATAGGGGTAGAAAGGTAAATTTTATTTGCGAACAGAATCATGATATTTTATGTTTCGTTATTTATTTACTTTATTACACTTGCGTCTCCATGTATGGTTCTATGGTAAGTATATTGAGGCTACTTACTGGGCGGTGTATGTCGCTCATGCTATACCCCGTTGTTGTTTTGCAGATAGACAAGTATATGAATTAGTACACCCGAAGATGATCAGGAGTGGAGGTTTCGGGATTGAAGATATTCTGATGAGGACTTCATGAGGAGATATATTGATGGTTTAATTGAGACAATTATTTACGGAATTGAGGTTTATGTAATTTAAGTTTTAGTATTTACTAGTATTATGTTATTTGTATCGGTTCAGATTTGCCTAGACATTGATATTAATGATGACGATTATTTCGAAATTTTAATTTCTATAACTTCTGCTGACATCGATTTATGTTATTTTGATGACGTGTAATGGATCATATCAACACCTTGTATTTTCCTTAGTGAAATACGGCGGATGAATCGTTTTGAGTATCAGAACTCGGGTCGCTACAGATATTATATGTGACTTGTTTCATTTTACATTACACGTTAGATACATTATTTGCAAAACTTATCTACAGAAATTGTTCCATAAGGCATTATACCTTGGTTTACCTAACATACAACTTTTACCAGCGAGGTAGCAAAGGTGATTGCTATTGAGGTTGGGATTTCTTCACCCACAAACCTCTCACCTCCTTCCCATCGCGTGACACATGGCTGTAAGAGAGATGGTGAGACTAGATGAAGGGATGGGCATGAATGGGTGTATGAGGAGGGTAGAGAACACGTTGTTGGATCATTTCCTGAATGTACTAGGATTACGAATCTTCTAGATTGTAGATATTTTCTTGTTGATGTTTATCTAGTCCTATTAGGTTTTGATTTTGTTTAGACAAGTTGTGTCTATATATAGGGTCAGCCGGCCATAATAGATGGTGCGTCAAGAGTGACAAGGCCAAGAGTGCCAAATACCAATCCCGGGTAAGGTGATTGGTGAGTCAATGCCGGGTAGGGTCATTGACAAGTGGCTGCGAGTGTTGTTCGGTTTTGAGTTATTTTTCGAATAATAAAGTGAGTTGTGCTTTATACGTGTTGTGTTCTTTGAATCCGTTATTAATTCAATTGGTATTAGAGCAATTGTTGTTACTTCACACGTGTCGCGCGGTGAGTAGAAAGGTGAGAGATTTATGGCCTATGGATGGGAGGATCTCAACCCTTGCGATTGAGGATTTTAAAGTTACTTTTTTAACTGTTTGAATGCCGATCGTTTGGGGCGGAAGGTCGTGCGGGTCCTGTAGGAAGATGGTGATACCCCACAGCAATGGTGGCGGAGGTCCAAAGGGATGGAGCTTCGAGCTTCGAGCTTCTCACGTGCGAGCTTAGATTGGTGGGTGCCACACCTAACCGACCATGATAGACTTTTTCTATTTTTGTGTTTGTGTTTGAATTCTCTTCAAAGTGGAGGTTTCCCGTTTCTTTGCCCAAAGGAAAACTCATGCATAAAAGTCCATGCCAATTTCCCCCCACAAGTACAAAAGCATATTAAATCCAAGCTGTAAAGTTCCTACTTTATCCTTACTTGTATATGTTTTTACACTTTTTTTTGTTTGTTTTTGTCTTCCATTATTTGTCTATACAGTCACATATACAGCAGAATGTATCACTAAAAGCGAACTCTCTATCTTTTGAGATGGAGGTATTGTTTGTCTGCCTATCACCTTCTTCAGACTCTAGCGAAAGCTTGCTGTCGATTGGAATACACTGGGTATCTGTTGTTGTTGTTGTTGTTGGTATACCTTATCATCCAAGTAATTAATTAGGGAAAATCATATTTTGTGATCTAAACTATTTAGTGTGTTAAAACTATATCATAACAAAGTAATTATTTCTTACTGTGCAGTGTAAAGTTGTTAAATTTGTTTTATTTTTACTGCATATAATTTTTTTGTTAATGACTCACGGAACCACCGATGGTTTGACTGAAAGCTGTAGCTTATTAAACCTTTGTTTCGAATGTAATTTAAATTTTTAATTATTTTTTAGTGTTGTATATTTGACAAACTATTGATTTGATAGTGTTCTTTGTTTGGCAAAATTTTGACTTGACTGTGTTGTTTATTTGTCAAACTTGCACTCTGCATTGACTTGTCAGCAAAGCTTTTAGGCTGCAAGAAAAAGATAATTCTTCCATTTTGGGAATTAAAATGAACAATATAAGATTTTTGGCATCATTGACGGCCTAGCCAAACCATTGATTTTGTACTCCTAAAAATCTTATACTCTTTTCCTCTTAAACATATTGTTCTAATTTGACATAATATAATATAATGAGACAAAATATTTAGACTTTTATACGTGTTCTTATCCCTAATTGATTTATTAAAGCAAACTTAAAAAATTATATAAGTAATAATTAAAGTAGTAGTACAAAAACTTTGACTACTAATGTTTTTCTATATTTGGGAAAATAATAATAGTGAAGACATGCCAAAAATAAAAAGTAAACACACAAATTAATATTTAATTTTGGCAGCAAAGACATATACACATACATATATACATATACATATATATACATATACACACACACACATATACAGATACAGATACACATACATATACACATACATATACATATACATATGCATATACACATACATATACATGTACATATATATATATATATATATATATATACAACAACACATACCCAGTATATCCCAACGACAGCAAAAGCTATTGTTATGGTCTGAGGAGGGTGAAGGCATACAAACAATACATCAATCCCAAATGATAGAGAATTTGCTTCCAGTGAGACCTCCGACTCTCTATGTAGCTGCATGAATGACACAATTATAGAGATATGGTGCGCTAGTTTGTTAGTAAATGAATTTAACAATATATGTGTGTGTGTAGCTGTTAACTTGCCAAGCTGACAGATAGCTGCCATTTATTTTTAATATTAAAAATTATATCAAAAGAGACAATTGGTGGCGGAGGATCGTTGAGGGATTGTGTAAATTTGGGGTGGTGTTTATGAGCTAAAAGTGTGGTTTTTGACCAACTCCGATTCTATTATGACATTAATTGAATGATGTAATATGCTTATTATATTAGCCATTTAGCACAATTAATAAGTCATTGCAATCAAAGATTACAACAGAATGACATTTCTATTGTGAATTAGTATGTGTGTTAGTGGGGATAGTGGATGTCCAAACATTAACACCCACTAAGGACATTAACACCCACTAAGGATCATGGTGATAGTGGGTATTAATCTTAAGAATAGGTTACAATTTCCATGTCCTATAAATAGGACAATTTCTTGTAAGATTTGGTACACCTTTGAAGATATATATCATACAATCTTTTGTTGTTCTATTTATATTTTGTTTGAGTTTATAATACGCTATCAGCATGACGCTTAGTGGTAAGTAACCTTATTATATTTACTATGTTTTTACAATATTTGTGTTCTCATAGTTGTGTTTCTGTGAATATGTAAAAGAAAAACAAAAGAACCTCATATGGTCACTGACGGAATATTATGGAGTGGAATTTCAAATTCTGTGTGTGATTTGCATATGTATATAATTGGAATCATTAGCAACTGCCAGGAAAAACCATTTAAGTTTATGTGTTTTTTTTTGGTATAGATCTTTAGATCATGCATGTTTACAATTGGTTGCATATGTTGATGAATCTATTCATTTGTATGCATGTGTGCTGCCGTGTGTGTTTATATGTGATAAATGAATTTAGTTTATTAGCCGAAAAAAGTCACTGGCCGAATTGTATTTTACCATTTGAATAATCAAATCAGAAGCAAAAGCAAATGCAAATTAAAGATATGGGACAAAAGTTGAACACAATACATTTATATAATTATTTTTGAGCAGTTTCATAATCCGTTTTCTTATAACAAATAAAAATAACCAAGTGATTCCAGAGAATTACTCCTATGTTCCATAATTATTTTGCCCGAGGCAAAAGAAAAGAAATGAAAGACACAGCTTTTTCTACGAGAAATCCCTTATTTAAATGTCACGGACTGGCAAAAGAGAGGAAGAAATAGAAGCATGTTCAGATATCCAGACGTAAATTTTTGCCATCAATACTCACAACATCAGTGAATGCCATTCACCAATATCAAGTGATGCACAAACCAATTCACTGAACAACAATGGGTCCAAATGGTTAATGTATGTCTCATGTTTTTTTTGCCGTACTTTTCTCAAACTTGTTAATTTTTGTGCTTACCTATCATGTTTTTTTATGATTACAGTTTTATTTCACTTTGATGCATATTTCCGATTACTACTTGCACTGAGCATTTTTGTGCACTTATAAATCAGACCAATGGCGAACATCATAAAACTGGAATTTGCTGCCCTTGATATTTCCGGCAGAAATTACATGGCATGGGTTCTTGATGCTGAAATCCATTTGATGGCCATGAACCTTGGGCATACAATTAAGGATGATGTTGTGGCTAGTGAGCAAGATAAGGCTAAAGCCATGATATTCATTCGCCATCATCTCCACGACGGGCTGAAATCCGAATACCTTGGGGTAAAAGAGCCTCGGGAGTTGTGAAAAAATCTGGAGGAGCGATATGATCATTATAAAAGTGTTATCCTCCTAAAAGCTCGATATGACTGGTTGCACCTGAGGTTGCAAGATTATAAAACAGTCAATGAATATAATTCTGCTATGTTTTCTATTGTCTCTCAATTGAGGTTGTGTGGTAATAAAGTTACTGATGCTGACATGTTAGAAAAACATTCACTACTTTTCATGCATCGAATATGCTCCTGCAGCAGCAATACAGGGAACGAAATTTTGAAAAATATTCCCAGCTAATTTCATGTCTCTTAGTTGCTGAGCAAAATAATGAACTGCTAATAAAGAACCACACTTCTCACCCGACCATGTCAAAACCATTCCCTGAAGCGAATGCAACTTTTAATGGTCGTCGTAGAGGACGTGGTCGTGGTCGTGGCCGTGGCCGTGGTAAAGGTCATGGTCGTGGTAGAAGCTTTGCACCATACCACCAGAAGTGGGAAAATAATGAAAAGCCGAATGAAAAGGCAAAAGCTGCAAAAGATGGTGCAAATGCTAAGCATCACGATGAGACATGTTATTGATGCGGATCTCAAGGGCATTGGTCTCGCACTTGCCGTACACCAAAACAGTTGGTTGATCTTTATCAGGCATCCCAGAAGGATAAAGGCAAGGGGAAACAAAGTAA
The DNA here is from genome assembly GCA_036186865.1 of Eustoma russellianum. Taxonomy (NCBI): domain Eukaryota; kingdom Viridiplantae; phylum Streptophyta; class Magnoliopsida; order Gentianales; family Gentianaceae; genus Eustoma; species Eustoma russellianum. Next base: position 31,491,793 of record AP025066.1, on the reverse strand, counting down.
TTTCGCCGACTTTGGAAACATGGCGGTTAATGATGACAACATCCCCAATCATTTTGATGATTTAGATCTTGAAGATTACCTTATGGGCTCTAGTATGGATGTCAATGAAATTCAGTTTGTGGATGATGTTACAAATAACAATAGCCGGGCATAATTACGTAGGATGTCTAGTTATTTTTCACGATTAGTCATGTTTTCTTTGGATAAGCAGTAATTTAGTTTATGATATCTTAGCATGTAACTTTGTTTCAATTTAAACTAATTTGTTTGCATAAATAAAATTTCGTTGTCGTTTACATCATAACTTTTATTTATGTGTTGATTCTTTGTAATTAAATTAATTATAAAAATTGTATATGCTATGCTAGACATATATTCAAGATGAATGGTGGGGACATCTGTCTGGTTGACAGTGGAACGACACACACAATTCTTCGTGATTGAACATATTTTCGACATTGCAATTGACAAAAGCAAATGTTAGTAAAATTTCGGGCACTACATCATTGATTGAGGGCTCTGGAAGAGCAACTATTATACTACCGGGTGGTACACATATATTGATCAATATGGCATTATTTTCTACCAAGTCGAAACGAAACTTGTTGAGTTTCAAAGACATACGTCTTAATGGTTTTCATATTGAAACCATGAATAAAGGAAATATGGAATTTTTATGTATTACATACGAAGAATCAGGCCAGAAGCTTGTAAAAGAACAATTCCCGATTTTCTCATCTGGATTGTATTATGCGACTATACATCCAATAGAATCTAATATTGTGATGAACCAGAAGTTCAATGATCCAAAATTATTCATGTTATGGCATGATCGACTTGGCCATCCGGGATCAGTAATGATGCGTAGAATTGTACAAAACTCACATGGACATCCTTTAAAGAACCAGAAGATTCTTTTACCTCGTGATTGTGTGTGTGTTGCTTGTTCACGAGGAAAATTAATCAAGAGGCCATCCGATGAAGGTTCATGTTGAATCTCCTATATTTTTACAAAGAATACAATGAGATATTTGTGGACCCATTGATCCCCCTTGTGGACCATTTCGATATTTTATGGTCTTATTGGATGCCTCTTCACGATTGTCTCATGTGATTTGCTTTCGACAAGAACAGTAGCATTTGTCAAGCTTCTTGCTCAGATTATACGCTTAAGAGCACAATTTCCGGATTATCCAATTAAATCTATTCGTCTTGATAATGCTGGTGAATTTACTTCTCAAGTTTTTAATGATTATTGCATGTCGATTGGGATTGAGGTTGAGCATTCAGTGGCACATGTGCATACTCAAAATGGCCTGGCAGAGTCATTTATAAAACGTTTACAACTGATTGCTAGACCTATGCTCTTAAGATCTAATTTACCTATGACAGCTTGGAGACATGCAATTCTGCATGCATCTGCATTAATACGGCTTAGACCCAGTTCATTTCAACCATATTCGCCATTGCAAATGGTATCTGGCCAGCAGCCTGATATTTCACACTTAAAGATTTTTGGATGTGCAATTTATGTTCTGGTTGCTCCACCACAACGGACAAAACTGGGTCCTCAAAGACGTCTAGGCATATATGTGGGTTTTGATTCTCCATCTATTGTGAGATATGTTGAGCCCCTGACGGGTGATTTATTTAAGGCAAGATATGTTGATTGTCATTTTGATGAGAAAGTTTTCCCACCGTTAGGGGGAGACAATGTACCATTTCCTGAAGAACGACGTGAAATTACATGGAACGTTCCTTCACTTTCTCATCTTGACCCACAAACAAATCAATGCGAGCAAGAAGTAAGAAGGATAATTCATTTACAGAATATTGCAAAGCAGTTGCCTGATGCATTTACTGATAGTCAAAAGATAACAAAATCCCACGTTCCGGCGATGAATACGCCAGTTCGACTTGATGTCTCTGAAAGACATGATAATGGTATACCAAGAGCAAGTCTAAAACGTGGACGCCCTGTCAGTGCAAAAGATAAAAACCCTTGAAAGAGAAGGGTGCAAGTTAATGCTCCCGAAGAGAAAACTCCAGAAGAGCAAAGAAGTTCACAACCTGAAAGCGCTATAGAAGTTGAAACTGATCAGTCTAAAATTGATAAACAAGTTGCTCCTGAAGAAGCTAGTGAACAAAATTTTGAAGAAATCTCTTTGAATTATGTAAGTTCAAGAGAAAATTGGGATAGACAAAAGGTTATTATTGATCATGTTTTTGCTTATGGTATTGCATGTGAAATTGTAAATGAGGATCCTGAACCAAGATCCATTGAACAATGTCAACAAAGTAATGATTGGCCAAAGTGGAAAGATGCAATCCAAGCAGAACTGAAATCATTAGAAAGTCGCAAAGTATTTGGACCAGTAGTCCAAACCCTCGAAGGAATAAAACCCATTGGATATAAATGGGTTTTTGTACGAAAACGCAATGAGAAAAATGAGATTGTGCGATATAAGGCACGTCTTATTGCGCAAGGTTTTTCACAAAGACCTGGGCTTGATTACGATGAAACATATTCTCCAGTAGTTGATGTAATAACATTACGATATCTAATCATCCTAGCAGTTGCTAAAAACCTTGATATGCGGTTAATTGATGTGGTTACCGCATACTTATATGGTTTTTTAGATAATGATATTTATATGAAGATCCCTGAAGGATTAAAATTGCCTACAAAATGTGATCAAAAGGCACATGGATTATACTCAATCAAATTACAAAGATCCTTGTATGGACTAAAACAATCTGGCAGGATGTGGTATAATCGCCTCAGTGAGTATCTCATTAGATAAGGATATGTAAACAATCCAATTTGTCCATGTGTATTTATTAAGAGATCTGAAAATGGGTTTTCTATAATTGCTGTATACGTTGATGATTTGAATCTTGTTGGAACTCCTGAAGAGCTTACCAAAACTGCTAATTATCTCATGAAAGAGTTTGAGATGAAAGATCTCGGGAAAACCAAATTTTGTCTCTGCCTGCAGATCGAACATTTGCCTAATGGAATCTTTCTTCATCAATCTACGTATACAGAGAAGATCTTGAAGAGATTTTATATGGATAAAGCTCACCCATTGAGCAGTCCTATGGTGGTACGATCATTAGATCTAAAGAAAGATCCATTCCGACCACCAGAAGATAATGAGGAATTATTAGGTCCAGAAGTACCTTATCTTAGTGCTATTGGTGCTTTAATATATCTTGCAAATTGCTCGAGACCAGATATAGCATTCTCAGTGAATTTATTGACAAGATATAGCTCTACACCAACACGAAGACATTGGAATGGTGTCAAACATATTTTACGCTATCTTCGTGGAACAATAGATATGGATTTATTCTATTCAAAGAATTCTGAGTCACAATTGGTGGGATATGCTGATGCTGGCTATCTATCTGACCCTCATAAGGGAAGATCACAGAGTGAATATGTTTTTACTTGTGGAGGTACTGCTATATCATGGAGATCAGTGAAGCAGACATTAACAGCCACATCTTCTAATCATTCTGAGATTTTAGCATTACATGAAGCGAGTCGTGAATGTGTATGGTTAAGGTCGATGATTCAACATATTCAAGAATCATGTGGATTATCTTCACTAAGAAAGACTCCGACGATTTTGTTTGAAGATAATGCTGCATGTATTGCTCAAATTAAGAATGGCTATATCAAAGGAGACAGAACGAAGCATATATCGCCAAAATTTTTCTACACTCATGATCTTGAGAAGAATGGCGACATTGATATCCAGCAGATACAATCAAACAAGAATTTTGCTGATTTGTTCACCAAAGCACTACCAACAACTACTTTTAGAAAGATGGTCTACAGCATTGGAATGCGTCAACTCAAAGACCTCTTGTCAGCATCAGGGGGAGTGTGATACTATACATACTGTACTCTTTTTCCTTCATCCAAGTTTTTGTCCCACAGGGTTTTCTTGGCAAGGTTTTAACGAGGCAGTATATCACACTTACCAATTTTAGGAATGTGTACTCTTTTTTCTTCGACCAAGTTTTTTATCCCACTGGGTTTTTCTTGGTAAGGTTTTAACGAGGCATATTCTATAAAATTTGGACATCCAAGGGGGAGTATTGTGAATTAGTATGTGTGTTAGTGGGGATAGTGGATGTCCAAACATTAACACCCACTAAGGATCATGGTGATAGTGGGTATTAATCTTAAGAATAGGTTACAATTTCCATGTCCTATAAATAGGACAATTTCTTGTAAGATTTGGTACACCTTTGAAGATATATATTATACAATCTTTTGTTGTTCTATTTATATTTTGTTTGAGTTTATAATAATTTCCATTTATTTTATGTTGTTCATTTATCATCAAGAGTTTTCTGACCCCTAGTTTACACTTGGTTTTCTATGTTTTTTTACCTTTCTTGTAGATCTTTTTCATTGATGAGCCCAGAGCTCAGCTGCTGAATACGACAACTACCTTTTCTGCTAAACAAACGGTCAACTGACAGAAAGTCTATGTGCACCTCGGCAACGTGCACTTCGGCAGGGTGCACCTCGGCAACGTAAGACGCTCGCCTCTGGTCAGTAATATGCACACGCAACTTATAATTCTCCCAGGGAGTCAAGTTCAGTCTCGGCCTCGGCCACCCCTGGAGTTTACTCTCAGGTAACTTTACCAGGTTAGGCTCTTTGTCATGTGTCAAATGTAGCCCAACCCAGCAAAGCCTAATGCCACACGGCAGGCATGCAGAAACAAGAGTCACTGTTGCTGGCTCACCACGTGTCATTTCCCCTGTTGTTTCGCACATGCATTGGACGGGACAAGCACAAAAAAACAGTGACCAAGAAAGAGAAAGGACAAGTGGAATCCAACAAAAACTTTGATCATCTACCTCACTGTAAAAGGGAAAATTACCAGGTTTTACCCAAAAACCTACAAAAACTCATTCTTCAAGCATATAAACTTTCCTCATAAATGGCCCAAACTGACTTGAGCGTCGGATGTTTTTACCTGGGGCCTTAGTCCCTGGGTCCTCTAACGTTTTTATCTGTGCAGGTCAGCAGATGGAACTGTACCCAGCAAGGCAACGGGAAGTTAACGGCGTAACCTATCCGGATCATCTTTGACACTTGGTGAAGTCCCGACTTCATCATTCCTTGTTTTGTGCCTTTTTTTAAAGATTTATACGTATATAAATAAAAAAATATAAAATAATGAATAAAACTTAACGAAAAGAAACTGAACAGAAACGTTTCTCTTCGGTCGATCACATAATTAAATTAAAAATAAAGGGGGGAAACCTCTAATTTACCAAAAAAGGAGGATAGTAGGGCCATATTTGGCTGACGAGATCCAGACAAGCTGGAATCCAGGCAAAAAATGAGGTCGCGAATCACAGCACGCCACATCGCCTTGTTATTGGTGAGAGAGAATTTTTTTTTTTAAACAAGGCAGTATGACGACGTGGCGTGCTGTGATTCGCGGCCTCATTTTTTGTCTGGATTCCAGCCTGCCTGGATCTCATCCGCATATTTGGACAAGAGGGGCAGTTGAATGGCGTTCTTAGAAGGTTTCGATTTCCAATTAAATAACTACAAACTGCCTCCACATCACCGACAAACCCCGTCATTTATCTCCTAGCGCTGGAGAAACGATATACGTTGCTGCTAAATGCCAATTCAAAGAGGGGATAGGATCCCCTCACCATCCAGGTGATGCGGTGACGCGTGACCGTGCGACGCGTGGCAGGAAGAGGTGGTGAAGCTAGATGCGGTGACCTTCATCTAGTCTCACCAAGGTCGGACGGTCACAAAGGGGTGAGAAAAATGAGGGTTAAGGAATCTCAACCCTTCAAATAGCACCAAAAATAAAGTTCAAACTTATACCTAAGAGGGCAAAAATGATAGATTCTAAATTTCACGCCGATAAGTACATTCTTTTTCCTTTTTCTTTGGAAAACGGATAAGTACTTTCTTAACTTGCAAAAATTAAATCCTAATCCCAATTACAAGGTCACATACCTATAAAAAAAATTTAAAAGAATACAAATCAGATACTTAGTCTCCTGGGTAGAAGTAACATGTATTGGTGTTTAGAAAAAAACTCAACATACTAACCCGTCTCATTCGAAGTTGGAGCTGACTTCTCTGTTTGTGACTTCCACAGCAGTCAAGATACGAACATACGTTTTTTAGGTTGTAATTCTACTATTTAGGTACCAGTTAAGCTACGTTTTGAGATGCATTTCTGCTTCGGAAAATATGCGAACAATCTTCATCATCATCATCCGAACCCAGTATATCCCAACGACGGCAAAAACTATCGTTAGTGTCTGGGGAGGGTAAGTGGTAGGCAGACAATACCTCTATCTCAAAGGATAGAGAGTATGCTTCCAATGAGACCCCCGGCTCTATATGTACCTGCATAAATGACATGATAATAGAGATATGTTGTGCTAGTGTGTTAGTGAAGAAATTCAAGAAATACAAAGAAAGGACTTTCGATATTAAAATATACATCACGTGTATATATATGTACATGTAATGTAAACCCACGGTATAACATACACAACCAAGTGAAAAGTCAACCTAAAGCGTAGAATCCTGATTGTGCTATACGATATAGCACACGGATCTCCTGTAGAACTTGTGTATTTGCTCAAGCAGTTCATTACCTCGCTCCATACAAGTTCTAACTGCATCACTTCTGAACTGCACGCAGCGTGTGGTCCTAAATATTCTTTTTGCAGAGGGGGGAGGGGGGGGCATAATTAAGTTGTAATAAAATCAGGAAATGCTAAAGGTAAGATAAAATATGAGTCCACCAATCACGTACCGCCACATGTAGAAACGAATCTTTTTTAAAAAACAAAAAAAAAATAAACCTTTTCCCTTTTTGTACACGTGGCGGCGTGTGATTGAAAGCCTCATATTTTGCCTGACATTTAACCTTTCCTGATCTGAACCGTCTGGCTAGACGTTGAACACGTTCAGGAAGGTATTCAGAATGTACTGATTTGTGTCGAGATGGTCATCTTCTCTGCCCTACAGCAGTATGCGTACCATGTTGCTCCAAATAGCGTGACATGCAAGCATCATTCTACCAAAAGAAGAAGGATTAAGATCTTTTTCCTTAAGATCTTAATGTGAAAATTTTCCTTCTTACATTTATCATTTGCCTTATCAACAAGCTTAGAGTCGAAGATTGCTGTATCTCCTGAATTGTGCGCGTATGTTATCACTGTATAATATTGACATACATGTGTATAGTATGACATAGAGCCTCTTGTATGCAGCATATCTAGATTCTGATGTTTCAATTGTAGCAGTAAATTTTCCCCCAGCAGGATATGAGCTTGCAGTTTTGAAATTTATACCTCGAAAATTACGCTTGTTTATACGAATTAGAACCAAGAGATGTCAATCTGCTACTGATCTGATAAATATGTCATGCAGCCTCAGCTGCATGTTTCTCACAAATGTAATGCCGTCTTTCACATATGTGAAACTCCTCATTTGGGGGGGGGGGGGGGGGTGGGGGAAGGGGGGAGAGAGAGAAAAGCAATGGAATCAAGTACATATGTCATGCACATTTGAACCTCTACAAGTACAGTCATAGCCAGGCAGGGGATGTTTTGGGGTGGGTGGGGTGGGTGGGACACGAAAAGACGGCAAAGAGGAGAGTTCAAGAGGCTACTGACATACACAGGGAAAACATTCTTGGTCTACCGGATGCAAGATCACATCAACACTGCTGGCTCATGGGATAAGGAGTATCTTCCCAATATGCTTGCTGCTTTCCATAAGACTATGAGCTTCCGCAGCTTCAGCTAATGGAAGGCTTTTGTAGACAACTGGTTTCACCTTCCCCGCGGCAATGGCTGGCCAGACGTTTTTCTCTACTTCACTCACGATCAAAGCTTTGTTTTCCTTTGTTCTACTTCTCAATCCAGCAGCTGCCCAACAAATCAGAATTGAAGTTAAAAATTTGTACAGATCTATAAGATAAGACGCATCTCATGGATTAAATGACATTTTACAAGGATGTACTTGCTCTACTGCTTTTTCTTTTATTTTTATTTTTCTTTCCTTTTTCTTTTCAGATGTCAGTTTCACCCTTTCCCTATAAAGGGTCATTCATATATGATACACATTGAAAATCTGTATGAACATGATATAATGGAAAACAAAAAGGTTTAGCAATCCTAAGTCATAAGAAGCATTCAGGGAGTACACTTGGTTTTGATGGAAAATCTAAAGACAGCAACAGATATTGCAAACGCATGACTCTAAGGAAAGATGCATCTCATCGTTCGTGTCAGATATTACTTGCTTTAACCATATCATAAGCTATGATCACAACTATAAGGGTAATTCTGAGTGGCAAGTCAGACAATCTCTTAGATATATTCAGTTGTTCTGCAACATACCTTGGACAGTAAGGCGTCTTGCAAGCAAACCTGCAAGGTTCACTTGAGTCACCGATCCGCTCATAAAGCCAATAATAAATAGCCTTCCACCAACGCTCAGGCTATCTAGATTCCGCTGAAAATATGATGCCCCAACGCTATCCAGGATAACATCCACTCCTACCATATAATACCATCAGGTTTCCTCCACATAGAATTTCCTTGTGTTCTTCAAGATGTAGTAGTAGTTGTATCAGAAGAGAAATAAAAAAAAAAAAGGTTCAGTAGATACCTTTTCCTCCTGTTTCTTCCTTGACACGTGCCACAAAATCCTCAGTCTTGTAGTTGATACAAACATCTGCCCCAAGAGCCTTGCAAGCTGCTAACTTTTCCTCGCTCCCTGGTGAACCCAGAACATGTCATGATTACCAAAACATCGTCATTCAAGAGAGTTCTAGTAAGTAAGAATAGCAAGTAAACCTGCACTAACGAATACTCTGACTCCTAGATATTTGGCGATCTGAATTGCAAATGTACCAATTCCACTAGAACCTCCATGAACCTGAAACAGATGCAAACTTGAGTAGAATGAATAATCACTTGCACAAGTCTACATTTTCAAGTGTACCATTTAGCAAATTAAGCATAAGAATCTGATATATGTGACTTTGCGTATATAATATGGTTCGTTGTCTTAAAAGAAAAACATTCAGTCCCCTTACACTAATTACAGAACATGTTAAATCATTTCTTAACCTATCCAAGTCAGAATCTTTGACAATTGTGGTTAGTTGCGAAACCCCCTTGCATTGAAGGCTGGGTTGTCAGCTCTCATACAGAGAGACCCTTGATCTACTGTCATGTACAGGCTACAATTCAACCTTACGACTGAAAAAGCTTGGGACACACTTTTCTGCTCCCTTAAAAGAAAACAGATAAGAATAAGGAATAAAGTTGTGTTTGTTACACAGGCACTTTTCTGAAGAGAAGTTATTCTTCCTTGCTTTTCATTAATCCAATATCACCCTTTTATGCTTTACAGATTTTCCTAACTATGGAATATAGAATCTGCTTTAATATACACACTAATGCTAATTGCTAACTAATCGCTAATTACAATCAATCAAAATCATTCCTATATGGTAAGTGTATATTTGTTATCTATGGTATGATTGTAGACGCATTATCAACACTCCCCCTCAAGTTGAACAGTAGGGTCGCAGATGTTCAACTTGCGCAGTACTTCCTCGAATATTCGTCCATTAACGGCCTTTGTCAGAATATCCGCAAGCTGATCTTCAGAGCGTACGTGCGGAAGTGCAATGATTCCTTCGTCTAGTTTTTCCCTGATAAAATGTCGATCTACCTCCATATGTTTTGTGCGATCGTGCTGCACAGGATTTTCTGATATACTGATTGAGGCTTTATTGTCGCATTTTAAGCATGTCGGTCCCGACACCTGAAAGCCTATCTCTTGAACCAACTTTCGAATCCAAAGAACTTCAGTGATTCCTTTAACAATGCCTCGAAACTCTGCCTCTGCACTCGACAATGCCACTACCTTTTGTTTTTTTACTTCTCCATGTAACAACATTGCCTCCAACTAGCGTAACGTAGCCTGATGTAGAACGTCGATCGATCTGGCTTCCTGCCCAGTCAGCATCAGTGTAAGCCTCAATATCGTAAGATTCTGATTACTGCATCAAAGTGGTGCTTCTGCAGACTGTGCATAAATTGACTGACTACTCCCACAGCATAAGCTATGTCCAATTTGGTGTGTGTGACAGGTATATCAGCTTTCCAACTAGTCTCGGGTATCTTTCTCGATCTGCACCGGATGCGCCATGGATAAATTCCAGCTTATGATTCTGAACCATCGGAGTATCAGCTGGTTTGGCATCAAGTAGCCCAACTTCTGCTAGCAAGTCGAGAACATACTTTCGCTGGCATATGTATATTCCTGCTTGTGATCGCAGTACTTCTATCCCTAAGAAGTACTTGAGTCCTCCAAGATCCTTCATCTCGAACTGAGTGAACAAATTTTTCCTGAGAGGAGAAATTTCATTAGTATCGTTTCCAGTGATAATCATATCATCAACATATATAATAAGACAAGTAACGAGACTTCCCTGTCGTTTGATGAACAAGGTATGATCAGCGTTGCTTTGTGTGTAACCATCCTGTTTCATGACTGATGTAAATCTCTCAAACCACGCCCGAGGTGATTGTTTGAATCTGTACAGTGCCTTTTTTAACCTGCAGACCTGTCCCGGTTTGAAGTTTTCAGTGAACCCCGGAGGTGGTTCCATGTAGACCTCTTCCTGTAAGTCGCCATGTAAGAATGCATTTTTTACATCAAATTGTTGCAATGGCCAATTCTTATTTGCTGCAACGGAGAACAATACTCGGATAGTGTCTATCCTGGCAACTGGTGAAAATGTCTCTGAATAGTCTACTCCATATGTCTGTGTAAACCCTTTGGCTACCAGCCTCGCTTTGTGTCTTTCAACGCTCCCATCTGCTTTGTATTTAATTGTGAACACCCATTTGCATCCGACTGTACGTTTGCCAGTGGGCAGTACACATGGTTCCCACGTTTTACTCTTTTCCAGGGCCCTCATTTCTGTCAGCATGGCATCTTTCCATTGTTGTTGACCTTTCGGTAGATATGGTCGTTGCAAAGGTTTGAGCTGTGTGACTCAGCTTCCTTTCCTGTATAGGGTATTTCGAGGCTCGGGCAACTTTGGTGGGTGAATACCTTGTAGGTGGAACTCCTCTGTTTTTTCTTGGTGGTAGGATACGCCCCTGTTCTTCTGTCACAACGTTAGTATGGTCCATCTCAATGGGTGTATGACTTTCTACAAGAGACTCACTTATTGTATCAGGCAGAGATATATCAGATGCATTACTAGGTGATAGATCAAGATTTGAGTTGTTATTATGTATACCTTCATTTACCTGTTGCAGTTCATTCATCAGAGGAGTCTCCTTGTCGTGGGCTGGGGCGATGGCCCTACTCTCGCAGGGAGCTATAGTACAGTCGGAGCCATCTACTTGCCGTGTTGGCTCAGTCATGGACCAGTATGGGTGTGACAGCCAATCGAGAGGATCACCATCTTTAGTTATCTCCCCCTGAGTCCGAGATGGGGTGGCAAAGAAGTATTCTGTTTCTAGGAAGACGCAGTTCATAGTGACATGGATGCGTTGGGTGCGGGGGTTATAACATCGATATCCCTTTTGTGTTGGAGCATATCCAACAAAGGCACATCGCTTGGCACGGGGGTCAAGTTTGTTGCGTTGGGTTTTTGGGATATGTATGTAGACAGTGCAACCAAAGACTCGAGGAGGTAGGGTTAAAAACTGGGGAATTTTGGCCTGAGTGGATAGGACTTGTAGTGGAGTTTGATGATTGAGGATGGTCGTAGGTAGGCGGTTGCTAAGATATGTGGCAGTGGACACTGCCTCCGGCCAGAAACCCCGAGGGACTGACGACTCAAGCATTATTGCACGTGTCATCTCAAGGATAGTACGATTCTTTCTTTCTGCGACACCATTTTGTTCAGGGGTGTCTGGGCATGATGTTTGATGAATTATGCCCATAGTATTGAGGAAAGTTTTTAGTGCCCCATCAAAATATTCCCCACCATTATCTGAATGAAGTATTTGTATGGTCGAGTGGTATTGAGTTTTGACCATATTGTAGAATTCAATGAATTTTGTAGTAACATCAGATTTTTGTTTCAAGATGTAAAGCCATGTCATACGAGAATAGTCATCGACAAAAATAACAAAGTAGCGGAAGCCCAATAAAGTAGAGTGTGGAGATGGACCCCACACATCTGAATGTATAAGTGAGAAAATACGATCCACACGTGTATTATTTGAGCGGTAAGTCGCTCGTGGTTGCTTGGCCCGGAGGCAAATGTCACTAGTAAAATTATTTAAAGAGGTAGTAAACAGTTTTGGAAATAGTTTCTGAAGATAACTAAAAGACGGGTGTCCTAACCGACGGTGCCATAACCATAACTGGCGGGAGACCGTGCCGGTGGCAAGATTAGACCTACCCTGTTGTACCACCGCATCTACGTAGTAGAGACCATCGCGCTCAGTACCACGTCCAATGATCTCCTGAGTATGAATGTCCTGCAATATGCAAAAGGAGGGATACATAAGTACAACGCAATCTAATTCTTTGGTTAATTGGCTGATGGAAAGTAACTTAGTGGAAAGGGACGGAATAAAAAGACAATTAGGTATATGGACGCGTGAATTAAGTTCAATAGGACCACTGCCATAAACTGGGACGATCTCTCCATTTGCAGTTTCAACCCGTGTTTTGGCGGGTGAAGTGAGTGCGGTGAAGTCTTTAGGATCAAATGTCATAGTGTCGGTGGCCCCGCTATCGAATATCCAGCTAGTGTTAAGTGAAGAAGTGTGATGGGTGCGTGGTGTAATTTGGGGTAAACTATAGGGACTAGTATGTGCGGTGGAAGGACTCTGGGGGTCGGAATTACAGATACTGGGAAATTCAGGGGGCAACAGTGAACTTGTTGAAACTGCCGGGTCTAAATTCGAAGAGTAAAAATTTGAGAGGACCATACCAGCGCATGCAGAGTTTACAGGGACTGAAAGGAAAATATGAGGAGGGCATAAATTGTAATTTGTGGTATTTAAATGAGGTGGTTGGGGGTTAGGGTTATTTCCTAACCCCCTGTTACCTGTCCCGCCGTCTGCGTTGTTCCTTTCCAGATCCTTCTGGTCTCCTTCTTTGCGTCCCTCTCCTTCGTCTTCTACTGTCTTGACTGCTGCTGCCTTGCTGCCTCCTCCTTGGGTAAGAACCTTTTTACCCTCCTACCAGTCAGGATAGCCTACAATTTGAAAGCAGCTCTCCTTCTCATGGCCTTTTCTCCCGCAGTGTTTGCAGAGAAAGTGGCTTTTGTCCACCTTCGAAGCAGATGTGTTTGATTTGTCCCATCCATTGTTGTGGTCTCTGCCACGGCCTCGTCCCTGGGCTGGTTTTACCACTAATCCTTGGCCTATCCCCAGTGAAGACATTTGTTCCGAGGGGTTTTGCCTGATGAGTCCAGATCTGGACTCTGCCCGATTGATCTCCGAAAACGCTGCCTCCACTGTGGGTAGGGCTGTAAACGAGCCAAACGAGCCGAACGAGCCGAACATTGTGCGGTTCAAGCTCTGTTCATTTAACTTAGCGAACGAGCCGAGCTTGTTCATTTATTTAAACGAACATATTTACTTGTTCAAGCTTGGTTCGTTTAACTCAACAAACAACATTAACGAGCCGAACACCTTAAACGAACGGTGCCACTTACCGAGCTCGAACAGAAAAGGGTGTTCAAGCTCTGTTCATTAACCTTTTATCCGAGCCGAGCTCGAGCCCGAATCAAACAAGCCGAACAACCGAACGGCTTGGTATTTATCACTGATGGCTGTCAGGAACTGGTATAATCTGTACTCTTGCAATTTTTTGTTGTACGCACTAATATCTTCGGGACATTTCATAGGGTTCAGATCTAGGGTATCAATCGATACCCAGAGATCCTGAAGAGTGTTCCAGCACGCTTCTAGTGATGTATCTCCCTGTCTGACACTGTTTGCCCTCCTATGCAAGTCGAAAACTTGCAAGGAGTCTCCCCCCGAACCATAAGTCGTGCTAATCCCTCCCAGAGGGCTTTAGCAGTTGGATATCTGGAGACATTGTTGATCATACTTGGATCAACATTTTGTAAAATCCAAGTGAACACGGAATTGTAATCTTGTTCCCAACGTGGGAACTGTGGGTCATTCGGTGATGGTGGGGGAGGCACTCCTGTAAGATGAGAGCTGCGTCCCCTACCCAGTATGGCTCTGTGAATTACCCTAGACCATAGAGCGTAATTGCTGCCTGCAAGTTTGACAGCGATGTTCAAGTTTTCTGGTAGCGGATTATGTGGTGGTGAGTTAAGGCTGTTTCTGAGGATTTGGGCTACTTGGATAGCCAAATCCTCAGGGCTTGGTTCGTTGGTTTCAGTCTTTGATGTTTCTGATGGGGTTGGTATATCTGACATGGTTGTTTTTGGATTTTTGCAGGACGGTAATTTTTGTGCTGGGATTTGTCAATGAAGACAAAGTAATTTGTCTGAGATATTTGGGGTCAGTGGTCAGGATGGCTGGACAAGGTTCAGCAACCGATTTACTGGCCTTTTGTTGCCGGGAAAGGTAAGTGTTGGCCGTCAATTGGCCGGGAAAGGGTTCAGGCGATGATGATTCGTTTATCTGAGCCTACGCTCCAGAATCACAATCTTTTCTTTAGGATTGTGCCTGCTCTGATACCATGTTACACAGGCACTTTTCTGAAGAGAAGTTATTCTTCCTTGCTTTTCATTAATCCAATATCACCCTTTTATGCTTTATAGATTTTCCTAACTATGGAATATAGAATCTGCTTTAATGTACACACTAATGCTAATTGCTAACTAATCGCTAATTACAATCAATCAAAATCATTCCTATATGGTAAGTGTATATTTGTTATCTATGGTATGATTGTACACGCATTATCAACAGTGTTGCACAATGGAATTTTCCATATGTTGTTGGAAGAACTATGGTTTTAAAAGACACACAAAAAAAAAAATATGAGTAATTTCCTTTGTCATAACTCAGAACTCGTGAGTTCTGCAATTAAATTATACCTTGGGTACATGCTGAACAAACTACAATGCGTTTCTCAATTTCAAAGATGTCCACAAGCTTTCATGACATTACATTACAAAATTATATAACAATTTGTTATATAATTTTGTAATTATATAACAATTGTTATTGTTATACAATTTGTTATTGTTATATAATTTTGTAATTATATAACAATTGTTATTGTTATATAATTTTGTAATGTAATGTCATGAAAGCTTGTGGACATCTTTGAAATTGAGAAACGCATTGTATAGAAATAAATATTTTATTTAAACAGTTTATGTTGAAAAAGTAAATGATGAAAGGATCTATGGAGAATTGTGGATGAGAATATAACCAGGAATGTCTCGCCGGAGGAAAGATGACTCATCATGAAGACAGTCGACCAAACAGTACAAGCAACCTCAGGAAAACTGGCAGCCTCCTGCAACGAAAGACCAGGTGGAATAGGAAGAACTTGGCCTGCAGGTACCGCTACTTTTTCAGCATACCCGCCTCCGCCAATAAGAGCACATACCTATATACCATCAGCCTTTACCCTTCAGCTTTACAAGAGTGCAAAAGAATATCTAATATAAACTCATCAAGCATAACAAATCAAACGATACAAAGCACTTCCTACACCACAGAAAACACTAATAAAACCAGGACTAGAAGAGCTAAGTGAAAGTGATATTACATAACCTTTCCTACAAACACCGAAGATAAAAAGTAACTACAAGGGGTTTTGAGATTAAACTACTTGTTAGTTTAACTGCTAAAGTTCAAACAGAAAAGATCAATTTCCCCTCCTTTCCGATAAACTTCAGATAAAGGTAAAATGACCGGATACGTCGCAAGTCTTAGAACTTCTGGGCAGTTGTTTTTTCACACTCCACAAGCAGAACAATTTTATTTAAAGCCGTCTATCCTGTTACCTCTTCAATTTACTGAACTTGTTCAAAAGACGCAATTTCAAGATATACAACTTAAAATAATACAGAAGCTTTTGTAACTCGAAGAAAATGTACAGACTAATGGAAACGGAGGCAAAATTGGTTAAATAGCGAATCGTCAGGAGGAATTTAATTAAATTCAAGAGCCAAGGGCAAAATTGAAGTGGACGAAATTGATCATTTTTCCATATATTAAGCATTTCTAGTACACCTAAACCAACTTATAATCAGGACTCCTGATCAAAATAAAGAAGAAAAAAGTATGCAGATTTCCCTAGAGACAACCTTTCATTTCTCATATCCGTCCACTTTCCACTCAAATCCAGATAATGTTAGACTACTCTTTAAAAAAATTAAACATAAAAACCGAGTAGTAGAAATAATTTAATCCTTTTTGCGGAATGAATTTCGTTCCATGGAACCGACAATAGAATTTGACCTGATCCCCAATCTTCCACCTGGTGACATCTTTTCCTACAGCTTCAATAGTTCCAGAGCATTCAAGACCAGGGTACTCACTATCACCTTTAGGAGGTGGGTACTTCCCTTGTCGCTGGAGGGTATCGGCTCTATTGAGAGCAGTCGCAGCAACCTTAACTAAAACTTCATCATCTTTGATCTTTGGGTCTTCTACTTCTTGCAACTTCAGGACTTCCGGCCCACCTGGAGTCGTGATCACTATCGCCTTCATGTTTGTCCGGACTTTTGTCGAACAGGTGGTGTTTGTGATGTAAGTTTCTGTTTTCAGCTGATCAGACTTGTAGACTTGGAAATTTCTATTATAGCGGAGAAATAAGGGATAAGCATCGACTGTTTTCCAGGTGACCTTGGCAAACATGGGAATATAAATACATTATTAGCATAGCTGAATATATATATATATATATATATATATATATATATATATATATATATATATATATCTCACATATATATATTAGTTATATGCTTCTTCCTTTCTAATTTGTTATTCCAAATTTAAAAACCTAAATTACTCGAATACATGATTCAATATATTGTATGCTTACTAGAAACTATTATTTTGTGTATTATTCATTAAAATTAGTGTATTTCGTATTGCCTGTTTATAAATATAAATTTAAGAATAAATAGAATTTAGTAGGTCCATTACAAAAATAATAAACAACACTTTGAGATATTGAGAGTATTTGAAAAAGTTGCGACATGCGCCTTAATTGTCAAACATTATGTAAGAGCCACTTCTTTTGTTTTTCCTTCTTTCTTTTTATAAGTAACGTGTTTATTTGGTGTAATTTTTTTCAATAATAGATAGACAAGTTTTTATTATGACATATTTTATACACTTTCAAATATGTCTATGTATAAATGAAAATCCTTCAATAAATAAGCATGAAGATTTGATAAAATAGTATCGTGAGCAATTTGTTGAATATTGAAAGAATTTGCATTCATTCAAGTTGGTTTAAATTCACAAGTGTGTTTCTCTTTTATAGGGATAATTTTATTCCTAACGGTGTAATTTTTTCACTTGGACGGTGGTCACTGTTCTGCTACAGTGTTTTCTTACGTCTAAGGTAACGGCTAGTTACATGTGCAGCTCGGTCTTATGCACAGTAAAATATTCTAAGTTACAATATTTACAAAGTATAGCAGCTCTGTCTTCTTCCTGTCTTGTGCACTTCATCACCCAGCTCAGCACTTCTTTCTTCAGTTCTATTGTCTTCAGCTGGTCCTAGTTCCGTGCTTCACCTCAGCTCCTCTTTAGTTCAGCACGACCATACTTCATCCTTACCTCAGCTTTCCTTCAGTTCAGCACAGTCTTGAAATCTCCATCCTTTTCCTTAGTTGTCTCACTTTGTTTACTTAGTCTTATTTCTCAAGCACAATTACAACATAGATCAGATCGGCATACCTTGGCTGTGTAGCGCCCCGACTCGGACAGCGGAATCCGAACCGGTGCACCCGTCGTAGCTTACTGAGAAGACTACAAGACGTCTCATCTCTCGTGTACACATCATCAGTGACGTACGAAAGTAAAAGCGGAAACATGTATCTAACGAATATCAACCGTCAACTCGTACATCAAGAATACTAAAATCCCAACAAACTAGTCATGATGTTCACCACTCGAATCTTCAAACAAATGAAATAACTGAAATAAACAACATCTGTCTCGACTATTCGCCATTAGGCACTCTAAGCATCCCACTCAGCCCACTCGCCGTCGTCTTCAATGAAAATCATGTCATAGCTAGGCTCATCTGCACAATAAGAGCAGTACCCTTAGCGAAAACGCTAGCAAGTAACCCGCTTATAAGACATACGGGATCAACACATGGCAAGACATGAGTAATAAGTAATTCAAGGGAATGATGGGGCACATGTCTTGTAACTTTCAAATATACCTACGTGAGAAACATAATAAAACCAGTACAGCAATTTACGCGCAAATAACAATTCATTGGCAATCAAATAACATTCACATCCATACCACATTGACTCTCGTGATGCATGTCAAATATGCACTACACTACACATTCACAAATGCATGAACGCTTTCTCTTTTAAAACAGTGCAATGCATGTCACAATGTCCGGTCACTTCACATAACTTTATACCCTGTAACGCGCCCCGGCTTATATTTCCATCCCGGTTTACGTTACAGTCTTTTGTGCCCTACAATGCGCCCCGGCTTATATTTCCATCCCGGTTTACGCTGCAGGTCACCTTCGCAAATCTGTGCCGTAGCACCTTTCTTTTCAAATCAATATGCAATGCACGTGCCATGATGCAAGACTCCTCATATCATTCTCATTTCTCATTCTCGTATGCAATTCACATTCATATAAGTCATTCATGTACACATGCGCAAGTACAAACACACACGAGTTTTCGCTAACTTACACGTCATCACTTAAGCTTCGACTATCGCGTCAACACTTAGTCATGATACCAAGATCCATAACCTAAGACAAATATCCCTAACCATTTCTCGTTGAACTCTCAATCACCTCGTACGTTCATCTCCTAACCCTTCTAAGTCATCCACGTTGAACTCCGATTCGAATACCCTTCAAATTCTCCAAACTTGATTCACCATCTTAAGTCATGTTCCCAAGACTTAGACTAGTCATAATCAGGTCCTAAGAAGTCCCTAAGGTCACCCAAAGGATCCCCTAGCTTCCCTCTTTCTTCCCTTGCTTTCCCACAAAAACTGGTTGACGTCATACCCTGACGTCGATCGATCGACGTACGTCATACCCTGACGTCGATCGATCGACGTCCATCTGAGGCACGTCGATCTCTCACTCAATCTACGTCGATCGATCTACGTCCTTCTGAGGCACGTCGAACTCTCACTCATCCTACGTCGATCGATCTACGTCCTTCTGAGGCACGTCATACCCTCACTTGCTATACGTCGATCGATCGACGTACGTCATACCCTGACGTCGATCGATCGACGTCCCCGTTCCAGAACACCATTCTGCAATTTTCTGCAGAAACCGCAGAAATAACCCCCAATTCGACCCCAACTTCCTTCCAAACCATTCCAAACCTATTTCCCACTATCCATCCATCCTAAAATCACTCAAGACAACATCTTTAGCATACGATTCACGGATTCAAGCCTAGCACTCAAAGTACTTATCAAATCAACCCAAAGATCAAATCTTTTCACTCTCCCTCCCTTCAACCACCATTATTAACAAAGTAGGGTTCAAGGGATTGGGATTTACATGATCTCATATAAACAACAATCAACGAACAAGATTTCAACATATAATGGCCAAATCTTAAACCAAAACACATAGATCTCACAAGTAGATTCACATAAAGAAATTACTGCATGGTGATCCAAATTGATATCAAAATAGGCCCTTTCTCTTTCGCAAAACGTAGGAACTTATAAGTAGATTACTTGCCTTTGATTACTCGAAGACGAAATAGGGAACGAATGAAGATTGGATGGCTTTGTGAAGAAATTCTTCTCCTAGGGTTGAAGGGCCTCCAAATCGCCTAGGGTGATGATGAAGCGTCGGTTTTCTCTGCGTAAGAGAGAAAACTGACGTCTGTCAGTTTTTTTTATATGGGATGGGGGAAAGTTTGGTGTTTCTAAATTATATCTTATTTCCCTATTTATCTTAGAGGATAAATCCTAATAATTAATTCAAAATTAAATCCTCATTAATTTCAATATTTAAACCCTCAATTAATTCTCATTAATCCTATTATTTAATTCGTAATTAATTACGGTTGACCGTCATTAATCTCATTTAATTCTTCTTTATCTCTTAATTATTCTACGGAGGGTGCGGGGCGTAACATTCCACCCCCCTTACAAAAAGTTTCGTCCTCGAAACTTGTGTGCTACGAAATTAATGACTTAGTATGGCCTTTCATAAATTATTTACTAAGGTCATGACCGAAATTAGTATTCCTTGCGTATTCCGATATGGTACTCATTTCACTTCCTCGGTACTTGACTAAGTTCTCAAATCATTCAGTGTGTAAGCACACCCTGTACTCTTTAATTCTATTGTCCTCTGCCTAATAGATCGTAACCTATTCTTGTATAGTCCTCGAATCAACCTTAAGGGTAACGTCAATATACATGCTTCATGACTTAACCGTCGGTCTATATCGAACTTATATTGGTTATCATGAACAACCCTCTAAAGTTAGTTCTTAAGTGTAGCCCAATCTTTAACTTACGCCCTGCTCACAAGATTCATCTCTGAAGCCATATGCATTTTTTTTTTCCAAAATAGATGTACTCTAGTACGATTTAATTTAGTCGATACTACGTCTCTCAAGGTGCTCTAGCCCTTATGCGATTCGATCCTTAGTCCTCGCCAATGAGTGCTTACAATCTTCCACTTACTCACTTGACGTGTATCACCCAGCTTATCGCAATCTACGATCCCCGATTCATAAACTTATCCCATATGATTTATCACTTAAATACTCAACCATACTAACCTCCTTTGTGTATGCCAATACGGTAACCGTTACCCCTCCTTAACGCAACTAAGTCTGCAAAAGCAATTCTTATATACTTACCAACTAGCTCTATGATCATGCTCTTAATCTCTCAGATATACCGTCATAAACCTAGTATCCGAACTATATGTATGGACATTCTTCTTTTTTTTTTAATAAAATGCAGTTTAAGTGGCTATAATTCAAAATATAGCTTTAATTAGTTATACAATATCTCTAATTTTTTTTTTGTAAACATGTGAGCTAAAGTATTATAAAATCGTCTTCGCAGAGGTTGATTCACATGACCTCTTATAAAAAAAAAGGACTAACTTGTTCGCAAGAATGTCTCAAACAAGGAAGAAAAGAATATATATGAGTATATCCTACTCTCAAGAGTGTTTCAGGTAGGACCTCCTCAAAACCATTTGAAACTCAACGACATAAAGATTTACAAAATAATTTGGAAGTGGTATATCTCTTTCCAAAAAGAATGTACGTTTTGTAACTACTTTTTGTCTCGCAAAATATTAGGTAACTTCGTGGCAAGCAGGTGATAATTCCAAGAATAAAATGCTTGCGATGTCGATAATCAACAACTCACATTATTTTTTCAAAATAAACATAGTTAAACGAAAATTTGGGGAAATATATCAGAAATATATAGACATATTGTTTTTCAAACCCTCAACATTTTGAAATGTATCTATTTTTCAGAGCTTGTCAATAGTAGTTGAAATTCCATCAGGTTGGAATACGAATACGGAAGAAGATATAACATGATTAAGGTAGCATACTATAAATAAGCAAGCTAGTTAAAAAAAAAATTGAAAAATCTTTGAAATATAGGGTATATCTTGGTGTACGTGCTCATGTATAAATATTTAACCGCTTGAAACATATTTATCCATACTTCGTATAGTTTCTATAATCCACTCTTACGGTCAGGAATAAATCTTTCTAAGTACCGTATCTTATAGGTCTAATGTTCGTCTACCCATGATAACATCTTTAGCTGAGACACTCCAATCCTAGCATGGAAACTCAATATTATTCGTCTTAATGTATTCTCATTTACCGTACTTCCGTGCGCCACACTAATCCATCGCACTTCTTACTGGGTTATTTTAACCGCTAATTCTAATTCAGTTAGTCTCACTTGAACCGTAATTATTACTTGTTCAAGCTTGCTTCCTTGCAACTCCAAGCCTACTCGACTCAAGCCAAGTAACTCTAT
The DNA here is from genome assembly GCA_036186865.1 of Eustoma russellianum. Lineage (NCBI taxonomy): Eukaryota > Viridiplantae > Streptophyta > Magnoliopsida > Gentianales > Gentianaceae > Eustoma > Eustoma russellianum. The sequence goes on along the minus strand of AP025066.1, from coordinate 31,469,560 downwards.
GTTTCTAGGGGTTCATCGCTTAGCTACAGATTTTGTGACGCTTTATCGTTCCAATGTGTATCCTATAGTAGGGTTTCGTATGTCACTGCCGATCCATATCGCTAATAAGGCTAATATGATCGGCATATGTTGGTAATTCTAAAATTAGCATCTTAACTGTAAACTATAAACTCCGTTGACAGTATCTTTCACTAACTCTACTGATCATAATGCTCATAAATCGTTGCTTAATTTCTATCATGCTAATATAAATCATCCCTTAGTATTTATTCCACTATTACTTTTCATTTCTTAGTAGCTATGGTCCCAACTTAGTCCTAAGCCTAATATGGTAATACCGTCCAGGTAAGAATATGGACCTTCTCTAATTTACCCTAGTGGCGTCAAGTACTATGTTGCAATTATGATAAGGTAGCCGAGTTACTGCCTGACCCGGTAATATTGATCTAAGGTTTGTACTAGAATGTTCTGATTAACATCATAATTCATTTGAATCAATTATATAATGTTCAACTAGGGTTGCTAAGATCACGGCTTAGAGAGTTGTGATCAGCCTTACATAAGGGAGAAGTGCATGGGGTATCTTAGATATATGTGTCTCCAAAACCGTTGGCCCTCTATAGTTTAGGATCATATCTTATCTCTAGGATCGTTCCTAGCATCACCCTTCTTACCTCTAAGATCGCGTTTTATCTCCCAATCATAATTAGTACATAATCAACACCTATTACTAATTCCATATTTATGTCTAAAGTCAGCTCGTAATCAATATCATTACTTACGTCTAAAATCGTGACTTATGTCCAGAATCATCGCTTATAACTGGGGTCATTGCCTATGTTCATGATCATCGCCTTAAGTTCAAGTCATCACTTAGGTCTAAGGTTGTGTCTTAGGGCAAAATCGTAAGTCATTTTCTAACATCAGGGCCTGGAGAAGCACGGAGTGCGGTGGAGCCGCATCCTCAGAGTGGTTCCCTCAAAGGTTGGGACATGCATCCCTCACATCTCCTTAGTGTAATATCTTATGTCACGCCGAGGCGGTGGTAGAGTAGGGGGGTTGCTGCTGCTGCTGAGCAACACTTTGCGCTACCACTGTGATAGCGTCTATCAATGCTTGGGGAACTAAGACAGGAGGTGGCGGTGGTGGAGGGTCATTGTTCCCATTGCCACCGTTTCCTTGGTTGTCACGTCTGGGAGGCATCTTTCTGCAAGATCACGCTTATTAGTATCTCGCAATTCCAAAATAAGTACTTGGGTCCATAACATGTTATAAGACGGAATTTATAAATGAAAATAACTACAATCCTTGATTACACTTAATCGCGCTCGTACACACACCCCTCCCAATCAAACTTAAATCTAAGATTGCATGCTTAGACTTAAAGATAAACTTACGGTGAAAATCGTAGCTTAAGACTCTACATGTCATAACCTAGGTCTCCGAGGTAGATCTGAAGCCTAGGCTCTGATACCACCTGTAGCGCCCCGACTCGGACAGCGGAATCCGAACCGGTGCACCCGTCGTAGCTTACTGAGAAGACTACAAGACGTCTCATCTCTCGTGTACACATCATCAGTGACGTACGAAAGTAAAAGCGGAAACATGTATCTAACGAATATCAACCGTCAACTCGTACATCAAGAATACTAAAATCCCAACAAACTAGTCATGATGTTCACCACTCGAATCTTCAAACAAATGAAATAACTGAAATAAACAACATCTGTCTCGACTATTCGCCATTAGGCACTCTAAGCATCCCACTCAGCCCACTCGCCGTCGTCTTCAATGAAAATCATGTCATAGCTAGGCTCATCTGCACAATAAGAGCAGTACCCTTAGCGAAAACGCTAGCAAGTAACCCGCTTATAAGACATACGGGATCAACACATGGCAAGACATGAGTAATAAGTAATTCAAGGGAATGATGGGGCACATGTCTTGTAACTTTCAAATATACCTACGTGAGAAACATAATAAAACCAGTACAGCAATTTACGCGCAAATAACAATTCATTGGCAATCAAATAACATTCACATCCATACCACATTGACTCTCGTGATGCATGTCAAATATGCACTACACTACACATTCACAAATGCATGAACGCTTTCTCTTTTAAAACAGTGCAATGCATGTCACAATGTCCGGTCACTTCACATAACTTTATACCCTGTAACGCGCCCCGGCTTATATTTCCATCCCGGTTTACGTTACAGTCTTTTGTGCCCTACAATGCGCCCCGGCTTATATTTCCATCCCGGTTTACGCTGCAGGTCACCTTCGCAAATCTGTGCCGTAGCACCTTTCTTTTCAAATCAATATGCAATGCACGTGCCATGATGCAAGACTCCTCATATCATTCTCATTTCTCATTCTCGTATGCAATTCACATTCATATAAGTCATTCATGTACACATGCGCAAGTACAAACACACACGAGTTTTCGCTAACTTACACGTCATCACTTAAGCTTCGACTATCGCGTCAACACTTAGTCATGATACCAAGATCCATAACCTAAGACAAATATCCCTAACCATTTCTCGTTGAACTCTCAATCACCTCGTACGTTCATCTCCTAACCCTTCTAAGTCATCCACGTTGAACTCCGATTCGAATACCCTTCAAATTCTCCAAACTTGATTCACCATCTTAAGTCATGTTCCCAAGACTTAGACTAGTCATAATCAGGTCCTAAGAAGTCCCTAAGGTCACCCAAAGGATCCCCTAGCTTCCCTCTTTCTTCCCTTGCTTTCCCACAAAAACTGGTTGACGTCATACCCTGACGTCGATCGATCGACGTACGTCATACCCTGACGTCGATCGATCGACGTCCATCTGAGGCACGTCGATCTCTCACTCAATCTACGTCGATCGATCTACGTCCTTCTGAGGCACGTCGAACTCTCACTCATCCTACGTCGATCGATCTACGTCCTTCTGAGGCACGTCATACCCTCACTTGCTATACGTCGATCGATCGACGTACGTCATACCCTGACGTCGATCGATCGACGTCCCCGTTCCAGAACACCATTCTGCAATTTTCTGCAGAAACCGCAGAAATAACCCCCAATTCGACCCCAACTTCCTTCCAAACCATTCCAAACCTATTTCCCACTATCCATCCATCCTAAAATCACTCAAGACAACATCTTTAGCATACGATTCACGGATTCAAGCCTAGCACTCAAAGTACTTATCAAATCAACCCAAAGATCAAATCTTTTCACTCTCCCTCCCTTCAACCACCATTATCAACAAAGTAGGGTTCAAGGGATTGGGATTTACATGATCTCATATAAACAACAATCAACGAACAAGATTTCAACATATAATGGCCAAATCTTAAACCAAAACACATAGATCTCACAAGTAGATTCACATAAAGAAATTACTGCATGGTGATCCAAATTGATATCAAAATAGGCCCTTTCTCTTTCGTAAAACGTAGGAACTTATAAGTAGATTACTTGCCTTTGATTACTCGAAGACGAAATAGGGAACGAATGAAGATTGGATGGCTTTGTGAAGAAATTCTTCTCCTAGGGTTGAAGGGCCTCCAAATCGCCTAGGGTGATGATGAAGCGTCGGTTTTCTCTGCGTAAGAGAGAAAACTGACGTCTGTCAGTTTTTTTTATATGGGATGGGGGAAAGTTTGGTGTTTCTAAATTATATCTTATTTCCCTATTTATCTTAGAGGATAAATCCTAATAATTAATTCAAAATTAAATCCTCATTAATTTCAATATTTAAACCCTCAATTAATTCCCATTAATCCTATTATTTAATTCGTAATTAATTACGGTTGACCGTCATTAATCTCATTTAATTCTTCTTTATCTCTTAATTATTCTACGGAGGGTGCGGGGCGTAACAGGCTGAGTTCGACACACCTTTGCTGTACTTATTCCCACACAATTTTAATTGAGCAAAAAACCGGATATAGTCGCTTAAACTTACAGCATCATGATAGAGGAAACATATAAACATATATTATTGGTGTCCATGGAAAAATAGTGGGAGTATGATGCACAAGGTCAACTTCCATTGTGCTAATATGATGTGTGCTTAAGAACACCAAGTAGTTCTGATGAGGATTACTGCACTGTGTGGTCATTGGGGATGGTCCTATTGGAGTGGAATTCAACAACAACAACACATATCCAGTATATCCCAACGACATCAACAGATATCATAGTGTGAAGAGTAATCAATTCTTGACCTTCTTTTCTTCCTGAACAGGCAAACGAGATTTTGTCATCCTTTGATGTTGGATTGAGACAATATGCAACAAAGCACTTGAGAGAGGTTCTATTAGTCGCTTTCTTCATTGACGATCTTATCCTGTGATTCTGACATTAATAGTTTTTCTTTGATCAGTGTGGAGTTCGCCTTGTACGCGGTGTTGTAAAAGAAGGGCACCCAAAGAAAATAGTTCTAAGTGATGGAAGTGATGTACCATATGGACTTCTTGTCTAGTCTAGTGGTATTGGTATATCAGAATGTTGGGTTGTGGAGCTTTTTATGCTATCAAATTTTTTGGGATGTACCTTTTATTATTCCATGTAATTGAAAAAACACTAGTCATCGATATAAATAGTTGAAACCGCCGTGGAGTTTACTCACGGGAGTTACCAAGTAAATCATGTTATCGACTCCTTCTCTTTTTCACTTCAGTTTTCATCTTGATCAAAGGGTGTGTGAGTTTTTAGATCCTAACACAGAATTGGTAAAATCACTTGATCTTCCTAATTCCCAGGCTGAAGGTACGTTAACATTAGTTTTCTTGATATTCTATCATTATATCCTCTTCTTTTTTCTGGCAAAAGGTTGAACTCCAACCCAAAGGGCCTCTACTGCCCCAGCCCCAAAGAGCTGCATGGAGGATATAAATCAGGAGTCCAGCGGTCTCCTAGATTAGATGAGACCTTACGCAGTTACCCACATAAGGTGTCTCACACAAACCAGACTTATATCCTGCTTCTTTTTTGCTTCCAGTGCAAATGTAGGGGGGGGGGGGGGGGGGGGTTTCCTGTCTAAGCAATATGCTGCTCCTCTTTTACAGAATTGTGTCGATGAATATATGCGAGTCCCTTCTGTTGAAAAATGTGTTTGCACTGGGAGATTGTGCTGGTGTCCTCGAACAAACAGGGAGGCAAGTGCTTCCAGCACTGGCTCAGGTTAGTCATGTTTAGTTTTTCATGTTCTTGGCATTGCAGGAAATTGGTTTTTTGCTTCAAAATACTGGTCAATTTCCTTCTGATCTGTCATTCCGGCGTTAAAATTTGGACATAGACAATATGTCAAGACCTCCCTCCAAAAGGATCTCCAGTCATACCTCCAGAAAACTTCACCAGCATCGCAGTATTTATATTTTTCATTAATCTGTTTTTGTCGATCAATCTTGCTAGCATGGCTTCTGCTATGGAACATAAATTAAGAAAAGGAAAGTAGGTTTCTTTTTTGGTTTGGAGATGGGTTGGGGGTGAGAAAGATGATTAACAGAGGGTTTGAACAAGTGATCATAGCGTGAAGGACTCTGAGAATGACGATGCAAATTGGAAAGGATGAAAGCTTGTATGGAGTATGGGATACATTAACAATTGCATGATAACAGGTCATTCGGTAAAAATCCACGAACCTGGCGTGCATACCCCCATTTTAAGTTATCTAGACCTAGTCGCATAAGAGTTACATCCCTTATATCATTATCATCATCATCATCCGTACCCAGTATATCCTAACGAAAGCAAAAGCTAGCGTTAGGGTCTCGGGGTAAGTGGTAGGCAGACAATACATCTGTCTCAAGTGATAGAGAATCTGCTTCCAGTGAGACCACAGCTCTATATGTACCTGCATAAATGACGTAATAATAGAGATATGATGTGCTAGTGTGTTAGTGAGGGTTTGTTTCCCCTAATTCCGAAACACAACAATCAATAGACTTTTTTGTCATATAGGAAATTCCCTTTGATAGCGGTTCTGATCGTAGATAGAGAATGAAACTAAGACTGAGACAGGGAATGCTACTAGAAAGTTTGAACTTGCACTGGTTCGTTTGGAGAGGTTGCTTCCTGTGTATCACTCATGATTGTTGCTGAAGTTAGCTGATGTGTATCTAGATCATCATTGTTCCTCTTCACAGCTTGATAAAGTTAGGTTTCTTAGTCTTTTGAATTCCACAAACAGGTCGCAGAAAGAGAAGGGAAATATCTTGTTGAGATGTTCAACAAAATCAGGAAGCAGAACGGGGGCAATGCAATGTGTATTTGTAGAAATGCACTGAATGGTAGGTATCCCAATGGAGAAGAAAATAACAGTATGATTTACTTATAATTGTTGCTACTAGTTAACTATCTTTACATTGTGAGCTGAGCACTATATATACACTTGGAAGAGACCTCCAACGGTCATATTGACTGTAACGGCTATGTAGGCTGTATCTAGTATATATACTATACAAAATGTAAATATACTGTACAAAATGTAATAACATCTAATAGTGTGTAATTTCTTCAGTATTAAAGATGCTTCTCTTGGAGAGCCCTTTGTATACAAGCATCTGGGAAGCATGGCATCTGTAGGCCGGCACAAGGCTTTGGTTGATCTCCGACTATCCAAGGTAATCGGGCCAATCTCTTCTTCTTGAGTTTTCTTTACATAGATAAAAGATGTTAGCATGTAAAGACAGCTAACAAATAGAGAATCTTGGCATTTAGGCCACCCCTAAAGTGATCAACATTTGTGTAAGTCCTGGTTTAAGTGAATAAGTTAGCACTTGCCAAGATACCAATATTATTCTCCTTCTCATTCACACAGTACAACATAACCTGTTCTATTGCAGTTTTTCGACTAGTACCTTTTCTTTCTTTTTCTGAGGGACTTTAGACAAGTACCTGCATCAGTTTTAGAATCACAAGTACCCATGAGTAAGAATGAGGCGTTACACCTGGCAGTAAAATAATTATTGAAACAGAAATTGACCACCAAACTGAACCACGAGATCTGAAGAGGGGATGAAACTATGTCTTGCTTTTCACCATCAAGCTGGTTCAGGGTACATTCACTTAGTTGGTGTTTGGTTGGGGGTTTAGGAATAAGGCAATGGGTTTGGATTCCTCCAAACCAATTGAAGTTGTTTGTTTGGAAAAATGGTGTATGAGTTTCACTTTGATATCCAAGTATTTAGTAATGAATATCGTTTTTTGATACACTAGCCCCCTTGTATATCAATATGGGGGAGTGAGGGGGAAATGAAGGGTATGGCCGGTCAATGCCGCTGGCCGGTCAAATTTTTTCGGCCGCCCACATTCGATAATCATTTCAATTCCGATACGTTCCAAACACCATCAATGTCTATCATACTCATTCCTACTTCAATATTAAACAACTATCACTTTTAGGCCCAAACTCATATACTCCAAACTCATATTCTGTCATATCCATTCCGATTCTGATTCCGATACCCAAGTACGAACCAAACTCTACCTAAATGGACATGTTCTCTTAATGTGATTTTGTCCAATGGACATGTTCTCTTAATGCTTACACCACCAGATGCACACAGTCCACATTTTTTCAACCAAAGTTATAGTCCCCTGGCTTTGTGCCTTAAAAGTTATTTCCATTACTCATGAACTCTCTCCCCAACAAATTATCTGCCTGCAACTTATGATCAATCAAGCAAAGAGTTCTTAGAAATTTACCTAGGACAGGAGTGGTATGTAGACAATAATTAAACTCTACATATGAATCACAGAGTCTTGGATCATTGCTTCAAACAGGACGAAAAGGGCATCTCGCTAGCAGGATTCCTTAGCCGGTTTATTTGGCGATCGGCTTACCTGACTCGGATTCTTAGTTGGAGAAACAGATTGAATGTGGGCATGAACTGGGCTGCTACACTTGTCTTTGGCAGAGACAATTCAAGAATAGGCTAAAGTTATACAATCAAGTTTCCCTCTCAAGAATTTTCCACTAAAAAGCTAGTCTTTTCATCGACACTTTGCTGGAACCACCAGTTCTGCAGGATTTCCTATTGTCTAATTATCAAGAGTCAAATTTATAGCAGACACTGGAGGCTGCAATTTTTGTGCTTTATGTATCTTGTTGATTCTTGAACAAGCTTGTCCCAATAAAATCACAAGTTCCTAAATACATGGAGATATACTTATGGTTCTATGTATCTGAAGTCAACTTGGCTTAACCATTTTCGTATAAGTATGAACAATGTCAGAAAAGTTCATACCCAAATTCTATAGCCTTACAATGTATCTCATGCTTGTTTGAGAAATAGCTTCTGGGCATTACAGTCTTCTGCGCTTCCTTGTTAAGTACTTCATCTAACAGATTACAATCAGATAAAAAGGCAGTTTGATGCATCAAAGCATATATGTAAAGGATACCCTTTTTAGATTATGAGTATCTGATCTTAGATTAGAGAGTTGATGTAAATATGACAAGAGGAAAAACTTAAACTAATAATGAAACATATCATTAACTTGAAAGATTTACAATGAAATTGGTGGTGAGAGATCAAGAAGTAGCTCCAATTCCACAATTAGCCAAGACTTGAACTTTGAACTGTTCTCTCTCATTGGGAAGAAGATTGGCGACGAGAACTAAAAGAGAAGAGAGAAGAAATAGAATGAGCTAATCCCATCACTATAGCCACCTTCACTTGACCTCTTTTAGGAATCGGACGCCTATAAACTTGCCTCCTTCTACACATCAAATCTCTACCGTTCATTTTTTTCTTTGCTCCAGCCATCTTTTTTTGACGTCTGAAGAAACAAAAATTCCTTCTCAAAACTTGATCTGAATTTCAAATTGCCCAGTGGTTTTTCTTGAATGTTCTGAAAGTGTATCTTGCTTTCGATCGTCTTGTGTCTAAGTTCACATATCTTGCTTACTTATATATAGATACCAAAAGGATTTTAGTTGGTATTCAGATGATAAATTATAAAAAAAAATAAGCTTTTGATTCGATTATTGACAACAAAAAGAGTCATGTTATCAACTTCTTATACTGATACGGGCTTAGTCTTGACAAAAACATTCCACCTAAAGAACTGTTAACCGAATCTCATTTACAGCTTCCGTTTTAAAAAATAGGACCTTTTGCTCTATGACATAATAAAGGACAGAAAGGGGCAAAGACTTGATATTTATTCATAATGGCATTCATGTTGGGTTAATCTTTGATTAGATTCTCCACCCAAAATAAAGCAAATGCAAATTAAAGATGGGGGGCATCCCCCTGATAATGCCTTTTTTTTTTTTTTTTTTTGAGATTTTGACGTTCCCCGCGTTCATATTGTCTTTTTGTATGAACTCTTTTACTTAGTTAGGTGGGCATTTTATTTAATATTTGCTTATGTTTTGTTCACATTCAGCATTACGAAGTTTAAAAAAACAATATGTTGTGGGTATCAGATTGCTTTGCTCAGGTAGAATCTCATACTATTCTTATAGTGGGTGTGCACTATGTCACCAACGTTATTTATTTCATTTGTTATTACATAGTTCAGATATTAAACACGTGATTATACTTATTATATGAAGGGCACTTAGATTAAAAAAAAAAAAAAAAGTTCTTTGAATCCGACATAAATAGTAGTTGAAGACCATCTATAATAATTGAACACCAATTCCTCGATTATAGAGTCAACCAAGAATCATATATATGAAGAACGACACATGGTGACTTCAAGACATAGTCCAGTTGGTATTCGGGTTAGGAATTACCATAAAGAGGTCATGAGTTTGAATCTAGGGACGCGCACAATATGGGTGTTCCTCTGCTGCTAGGTCTAATGTCTGGTTTGTGGGGGCAACTTATGTGGGTAACTGCGTAAGATCTTACCCAATCTAGAAGGCCACTGAACTCCTGATTTACATCATTCATGTAGCTCTTTGGAACTGGAACAGTAGGGTCATTTGGGTTGAGTTCAACTTTTATGCCAGAAAGAACGCCACATGGTCTTCTTGCATACGGATCCTCACAACGTCTTTGTCATGGCTTGCTTCCATGAGACTCTTGCCCAAGTGATTGGGTTTCTATGGATATCTAACACTTTTAGGCCGTTTTTGTGGCCTTTCTACATTATAAAAGCATCTTTCCGATGCATTAGACAATCGCGTTTGTATAGGATTCGGAAGGAGTCGGATCGTTTTCCAATTTTATATACGTAGGTTTACCCCCACACTTTATGCAAGAAGATGTTTCTGCGGCTCGAACCCGTGACTTCGATGTCACAAAGCAAAACCTTATCAGTTGCTCCAACGCCCGTCTTCGGCCTTTCTACATGATGAATTAATTAAAATATACAATATGCACATTGTCGATCTGTATAAAAATTTCAATTCAAAATGTTAACCAATGTGTTAGATGATATTATAAAAGATATTTTAGAAAATAATCATAAAGGTTATACAACCACCAAATTTCACACGAATTACGTCATCGAAAATATCTTATTTTCAACAGAGGCTAATTTATTAGGCCACCAGATAACCTTTCACCAGATTATTCTGCAGGTGAAAGGTTCATGCATCTACACAAAGTCATTTTGTCATCTTATTAATATAAGTCTTTAATCTTCCAGTTAGTGACGATTACTGATTTGTTAAATAAACTTAGCAACGTGATATCATATAGAAAAAGACATGTGAATAGAATTGATCAATTACAACAACATTACCACATTGTCTTAGAGGCTCCCACCTATAGCGAGGTATATAGGAGGTCGGATGTACGCAACCATACTCATGTCTTAAAAACACGCAGAGGTTGTTTTATAATGATCCATAATGAAAATTGCATCAAACTGTGTCGATCAACTGCTACTTCACAATATAAGAAGTACGGTCAATTTAGTAAGTCATTTTGCTTTATTCCATCATATTCCAAAGTCAAGAATAAATGTGTCTTTGACTCCATTAGAAATGGAAACAAGAATTGATCAATTAGACTCATGGGAAGAGATCAATATAAAACACACTTATTTCCATTGACCATCATATTATAGCAATCTAAAATAATCTAGATGTGTATAAAATATTCATGAGTAAGAAACTTGTCCAATTTTTCTCCCCTCTCTAATTTTCTCAGTACTGTATTCTCATTCATCACCCCACTACCAACATATACTTCCATAATTATTTCAACTATAATTAACTAGTGAATGTTCTTTTTATTAGAATAAACCATTACAATACTTGTTATAACATGGTGAAATTAAATTACTATAAAGTAAAAACAACTATGTATTTGTAACAATTTAAACTTAAAATTTTGTAGTTTTAAGACTTTAACTTTAACGAGCTTGCTAGAACAGGATAAAAGGCTGTTATTTAATTTGATAGGTGAACATTTAAGAGGCACAAAACTTTGGACGATAGGTTCTCGAAGGGGGGAAATAGATCTGTTATGTCTATTTTTTATGTGTCATCTATATGTTATAGACACATTGACTTTGTATGACCAAAAAAGGAATTTTGATTCTACCATCTTATCATGTTTATGGCATACCTATGGTACACGGGATAGGATCAACTCACCGCAAGGGAGGTGCAGTGACGTGTGACCGCACGACACGTAACAGCAAAGGAGTGAAGAAAGTTGGATTGAGGATATCCCAACCCATGGTACACGGTCACATAAGATCTCATATGGTCGTAGGATTTCGGAAACCATTTCAAACCAATAAGCAAGGAAAAGAAAACCAAAAAAATAGTTAGTGGAGAGAAAAAAGCCAAAACTTAGAACCATAGTTTATTATCCTATTTAGTTTCACGGTTATTTGTTGGTCACCTTTCATCTAGTCTCTGTTATTTTTTTTGTCATATGTCTCCGAATCATTTCTTTGTATTTCTTGAAGCTACTCACTAACACACTAGTACAACATAGTTCTATTATCATGTCATTTATGCAGGTAGAGCCGGGGGTCTCACTGGAAGCAGACTCTCTATCCCTTGTGATAGAGGTATTGTCTGCCTACCACTTACCCTCTCCAGACCCTAACGATAGATTTTATTGTCGTTGGGATATACTGGGTTCGGATGATGATGATGTCTCCGAATCATATATCGTCGCTTTTGTTGTGGTGAAGGGATCCAGAATTCACTAGCCATGCCCTTGCATATTAATCACGTGGTATTAGTTTTAGAAAATGTATAACGTTCATGCACTAAAATGAGTGGTCCAAGGTGGCTTCCTGTCAATTTCATTAGCTTCATCCTTTTCCTTTGCTTTATATTATAAGCTACGTGAAGGTGCGTTTACGATGCATTACGTTTTTTGTTTGCGCATGATCTTAGAAGAGGCGTAGCATTATTATATATTTTGTGTAATAACCTATTTCTCTTGTTCGAACCCGTGATCTCAAAGTCATAAAGTAACAACCTTACCAGTTGATACAATGTATTAAAATTCCAATAATAACGTTTCCAGCTGATATAAGGTATAGATTCTATATATGTGTCATATCTCAATGTCACTCTATAGTTTTTTTATTTAAAGCCTTTTAAATGGATGTTCTTTTTATCTTTTCAGAATATTACATCTTTGTGTGTTAAATGTTATTGTTGTCTGATTATACATATATGTTTGGTTGTTTTTCTTGTATCTTCGGTCATTTTCGCTATATTGTATCATTTATGTGTATTTAAAGATAGACAAAAAAAAACACAAACAAATACACAAGAGGAACGGCAATGAAATTAAAATTAATATGTGTCACACTAACACAGATTTCGTGATGTATCCTTTCTTCCAATATATAGATTATCGACCCATATAGACCACTTGTTAGAACAATTGGGGGGGGGGGGGGGGGGGAATACATAGAAGTCTTTTTTTATTAAAAAAAGAGAGAGAGAATAAATAGATCGAAATTAACATGCCTTATTTCTGCTTTTTTTTTTCTTTTTTACCAGTGACGACCACACTTTTTGGGTTGGGATCTTCTCACTCCAACTTTCCTCACCCCTTTGTGACCACGCGACACGTGGCAGTAAAAGGGTGGTGAGGCTAGATAAGGGTGACTTTCATCTAGCCTCACCACCTCCTTTGCTGCCACGTGTCGCGTGGTCACGCATCACCGCATCCCTCTTGCGGTGAGGTGATCCTATCCCCACTTTTTGTGAAGTTATAGTTGTCAATGATTATTAAACGTGAAACTTTACAATCTCAAAAAAAAAGGTAACAGCTTCAATGTTAGTTATGATTAAATGATTTTAGAGCACATATGTAATGTTTTGCTTGTATTTATCAAATTCCTTCACTAATACAATGCCACGTCATATCCTTATTATTCTGTCATTTATACATGTACATATAGAGCTGGGTCTTAATGGAAACAAACTCTGAATCTCACTCTTCTCAGATCTTTATGATAACTTTTGATGTCGTTGGGATATAGTCGGTGCATGTTGTGTTGTGTGCATATGTAACGTTCTACTTATGGGCCTATTGGTGCTATGATAGTCATGTTAAAACCAAATTTCAACTTCTTGAGTTCTACCATTTCTGGCCACAAATTGGTTAGTCTAAATTTATATTAAAATATAGTTTATATTTATATATTATGTATTTATTTCTTATTTTTCCAATCTGATACGAGGTATTACGACATAAATAATAATTTGGAGCACATAAAAGAATTAGTTGACGCTTGAGTCATACTCTAGACGCATGGACAGTCAACCTGACATTGAATTGACTTTGTCGTTTCCTAATTTTCACCTCGAATTTATTTATTTTAATTTGCTCTTCAAATTGAAAAGAAAATAACTTTGTTTGACAAGGACAATGGAACTGTTTGACTAGTCAATCCTGCCGGCTTGACCTGTATTTGGAATTATTATAGTTTCATCTGTCCAGGTAAGATATTTGATAAATTTAAAACACTGTTTTATAGGGATATGATCCCCTCACTGTAAGAGGGTGCGGTGATACGTGACCGCGCGATACGTAACACCAAGGAGGGATGGTGAGGCTAGATGCAGGTGACCCTCATCTAGCCTCACCACCATTCCTTGCTGCCACGTGTCGTGTGGTCAAAAAGAGGGTGAGGAAAGTGGAGATGAGGTGATCCCAAACATGTTTTATAAGATTAACCAGTACAAGTATCCTTGTGAGTTTTAAAAGAGCATGGACCTTTGCAGTAATATACTAACAAATAGTCCGGGCCAAAAAACTCTATACTCACTCCATTTAGTGATACGGGTGTTAAACGAAACTAACAGTTCGCAAAATGTTCGAGTTCGATTCGTATTTGATTCGAATTGGTCGTTAATTTTACTTAAACGAGATGAATTCGAAAACTTATTTCGATTCGTTTACTAAAACAAGCCAAACAGTTCGCGAATTATTCAGTTCGTTTAAACAGTTATAGTGTTATTGAGGTGAACTTGAACCAATTTTAAAACTCGTTTCAATAAACGACCAAACCGAACAGTTTTTTTAGCTAAACGAATCTGAATTCGAAAACCTAATATTCAATTCAACTCGGTTCGTTAACACCCCCAACCAAACTGTTCGAGTTCGATTCGTATTTGATTTGAGTTTGTTTGTTATTTTTACTTAAACAAGATGAATTCGAACACTTATTTGGATTCGTTTACTAAAACAAGTCAAATAGTTCGCGAATTGTTCAGTTCGTTTACACAGTTATAGTGTTATCGAGGCGAACTCGAACCAATTCTAAACCTCGTTACAATAAACGACCAAACTGAACAGTTCTTTTATCTAAAAACGAATCTGAATTCGAAAACCTAATATTCAATTCAACTGGGTTCGTTAGCACCCCCAACCAAACTGTTCGAGTTCGATTTGTATTTGATTCGAGTTTGTTTGTTATTTTTACTTAAACGAGATGAATTCGAACACTCATTTGGATTCGCTTACTAAAACAAGCCAAACAGTTCGCGAATTGTTCAGTTCGTTTAAACAGTTATAGAGTTATCGAAGCGAACTTGAACTAGTTTTAAAACTCGTTTCAATAATGACCAAACCGAACAGTTCTTTTAGCTAAACGAATCTGAATTCGAAACCTTAACATTCAGTTCAGCTCGGTTCATTAATACCCCTAACCTCAAAGTTTAAGGTTTGATGTCGTCTGTTCAATTCATGTTTCACTCAATTCTCTAAACAACCTTCTTATATGTTTTTATATAAATTTAAAGCACGTTTTAAACGAGATATATGTTTTTGTTGTCGATGGGATATGCTGGGTATGGTGGTTGTTGTTGTTGTTGAAGCACGTTTTAAAGTACTTTATACTTTTTCCAACAGTTACAATATCAAAGAAAGAGCAACTGGAATACAAACACATAACCAACCCAAACATGAATGAGAAAAGAATGACTATTGAGCAATCAAAATCGATTTAGTAACTGATTTTTGCCTGCACAGACTAAGAATCCTACATGGTATACATAGGCAAGCTCTAAATGAAGATAAGCGCGTTGTATAATAACAGTAACAGCCGCCGAAATCTTCACGCAGATTGACGTTTATTTACTCGTCTTCTCCTACGTTGTTCACTTCCTTTGTATGGATCCCTCCAGTACCTATCCTCTTTCACTGCTTTCTCCCACCGGTCCTCAAACTTTTGAAGCTCTGCTGTGGATTGTCTCCTTATCTGCAGAAAGGCAAATTTGATTGTTACAACAACAATAACATTACCTCATTGCCTTAGAGACTACTGCATATGGCGGTATATGGAGGTCGGATGTGCGCAACCATATCTATGTGTTAGAAACACACCGAAGTTATTTCCCGATGACCCATAACGAAAATTGCGTCAAACTATGCTAACAAAGTCAAAGAATATGTGCCCTTGACGCCATTATAAATGGAAACTGCAAATTTGATGGTTAATATTCTGCAATCCCAGTAAAAGAAACGCAGAGCAATGTGATACTAGCATATGCAGAGCCTAAACTTGGGCCTTGCGAGTACAAGTCTGATGTCATTGTCTAATTTTTCCAGCTTCGTCATTTTTTACCCGAAAATAGTTAACCCGAATTTAGATACTTATATATCAGTCCACCTTCAATTATTTCCTGTGTAACAAGGGATATAAAGATACAATGATCACTTCTCACCTCAGCACGCGGATCGAAGGGAAGTCTCTGCGATTAAGTAACAGGAAATATGTAAGGCATTCAGTTTCCAACACGAATAAAGAGGCAAAGATCAGAGGTAACAGACACTTAAAGAGCCAAAGACTGAAAGCCTGGAACTTACCCTTGTGGATACTGGCCGTTTCGTAACCTGCGCAAACATATACAATGTCAGTACAAGCTGACAAATACATACATATCGACCCTGTACTGGGTGAAGAAAGAATAGGAGTCCTTTAACAGGAGGGGGTTGTATCGAACAAATAGCTTCAACAACAATAACATTACCCCCATTGTCTTAGAGGCTCCCGTCTATGGCGGAGTATGGGAGAGTCGGATGTATGCAACCATACCCATGTGTTAGAAACACACAGAGGTTGTTTGACACATAATGAAAATTGCGTCAAGCTATATCGATCAACAGCTACTTCACAATATAAAAAACGCAACCAATTTAGTGAGTCATTTTGCTTTATTCCATCATATTTCAACAAATAGCTTCAAGTCCGCTAATTCCAACATCAATATATAGTTGGGTTGGCAGAAAAAAGTGCTTTCAGATCATAAGCGAACGCATGCAACACTTCCACGGTGGTTGCCTTCAATGTAGAGAAGCATATGACAAATAGGAACTTAAGACCATATCAAGGAGGAGACAGGACACTACAAATCTTTTTGATATCACCTAGTCAAGGGGCTAAGAAAAATTAAGGGGCTTACGTTTCCAATTTAGATATTTTCCACAAGTGAAGCTCCAGACAACAACAACAATACATACCCAGTGTATCCCAACGACGTTAAAAGCTATCGCTATGGTCTGGGGAGGTTGAGCGACAGACAAACAATACCTCCATCCCAAAAAATAGAGACTTTGATTCCAATGAGACCCCCGGCTCTATATGGTGTGCTAATGTGACAAACAATACATCCATCCCAAAAAATAGAGACTTTGATTCCAATGAGACTCCCGGCTCTATATGGTGTGCTAATGTGTTAGTGCACAAAAAGAATCCCATTGATACATGTACAAGCAGCAGTAGATAAAGGAATTTTCACCGCCAAACATGGTACTTAGACAAAGTTCCCCTTACATCTCTAAACAGTATCTAATGCTTATGTGAACCAGAATAGAAAAAAAAAAATTCTCTTCAAAGCAAACATACTATTTAACTGAAAATTTTTCAAAGAAAATCAGATTATTATGCAATTAGTTTGCTAACAGTCTCCCTGATGTCAATCTCGCCATGTACAAGTCATTTGAAAATCAGCATAGTTAAATTAGCAACATTAGGAGATTCTATTTGAATTCAAAATTTTTCTTTCTCCCAGTGGGGAGACATGCCCTGACAGGAGCATCTGTATATCAGCAGGTTTAGCAAGTAGTTAAGAAACAAACAGAGACATCAAACAGTAAAGGACAACAAATCCCACAGCTCGTCCCCATAATAAAAAAAATAGAAAAGGCACAAAATAAAGGAGGGCACAGAGGGGAACCTCACAACCCACCTTCGCAGATTGACCACCCAATGTCTGAATACTCTGATGGACTATGTACTCGCTGTCAACAACTCCTACATTTTTTGTGCGATCACCCTATCAAAGCAGAAAGTTCACTTAGAATCAGAACAAAGGAGTGTACATTGCAAATACCGGAAGAATACTAGACAAGAAACTGATCCTGCTCCGAAAAAATACTATTGGGGGAATGCCCACGTCTCTCCAAACAAATCATATGTAATCTATTTAAGATGTATTACAAAGAAAAAGTAAAACGTTTTCGCACTTACGGTGAAGAAATTCAAAAGCTTATTGGCACTTTTGGTAAAGAAGGTGGGAGATTTCTAAAATCCAGGGATAAGCAAAGGAACAGTATTGAAAAGTCAAAGGAACAAGGGATTTGAAGAAACCTGCCTTATATTAATAAAGGAGATTCATCATGTCATTTCTTGAATGATCCATTGAAAACTTTTGATAACTATTTTACAATTCTGTAATCTTTATTCCTTAATTTTTTATTTTTCCGTTATAGCTTTGACATAATGACGATTAATGGTATTGACACCAAAGGTGAAACATTGCAGAAATTCACTATGTACAAGGTGGCAATTGGTTGCATCAGATCTGTTTCTTAAGACCATCTACATTAACATCTTATTTTAGATGCAACAAGAACGGTTCAATGCTTGTAGCTATCCTTGCTCAAAAACCAGGCCGAGGAAACATTCTAATTTAATGTTCCACCAACAGTAACTGAGACCAGATAATTTAGGATTTTCTTCAGACTTCATTTAGTATTTTCTGCACTACGAACCATACTCAAAAGTAACATTAAGTTTCGTTTCTCATACCGCCACACAATAAAAAGTAACTGATTCTTTCTGTTGCAGAAGGAAAACTTTACAAAAGGGAGAAGTAAAATAGAGCTTTAACTTTGTCTAGAACCACAAGAGTATGATTTATTTGCATACGAGCAATCATAAAAAAGCAAATTGCATACACACACACAAATGAAAAACTCAGACTAAATCTATGTTTAATGGTCTGAACAACAACAACAAATAAATTGTTGTTGTATGTTTAATGGTCTGAACAACAACAGCAGATAAGTTGTTGTTGTTGTTGTTGTTGAACAACAACAACAAAAACAACAACAACGACGACAATAACAATATAATAAGCACTAGATTGACTTAGACTTATATGCCAAGCTATTAACGGGATATCCCATAGTTATCGAGGGATGGGAGCTTCCATAAAATATAATTGAAACCGTAAAGTATGTAAAAGCAGCAGCAGCAACAACATAACCACAATAATAACAATGATAATAACAATACAATAAGCACTAGATTGACTTAGACTTATAGGCCAAGCTATTAACGGGATATCCAATAGTTATCGAGGGAGGGGAGCTTCCATAAAATGTAATTGAAACCATGAAGTATGTAAAAGCAGCCACTCTATGCAAACTTAGCAAAAAGCTTGGAAAGAATTCCATGAAGCTGTCAAGGAGGGAAAATGACGAAAAGCATTTAGATTACCAATATAGCATGTTACAAAAAATTTTGAGACGAAATGAAAACTATGTTGATATCTTTGTGTCAAAAGAATGAATGCAGAACAGCACTGTAAAATATCTCACCTGTGCACAATAACCAAGTTTCATGTCCATTCCCCATCCATGAACAAGATCACTCTGCCACAAGGGTGATCCAGTAAACATATTAGAAGAATTGAAATTAATTTAATAGAACAATCAGATTCCAGGAAAGGCACGGAAACAGTAAACTAGTATCGCTCCCATTTGATTAGAGAAGTGACAAAGCAGTCGGGGGTAGCATCGAAAAATAAGCTGGAAATCAAGAAATAAACACCAATTAAGCATATGTAGCAAAGGTAACATCAGGAAGTGAAAATAAATCTAACATGTATAAGATGCCAGGCGCAGTGCCAAGCAGCTCTTGAAAACACTGGAGCCATTCCTTCCACAAATCTGCAAAAGAACAAAAAAATTAAAATAGAAGTCAAGTAAGTTTAACTTCAACTCCAAGTGATTAGGATTTCAATTAAACCCTGCATGCGTTTTGACTTTTCCAGCAACTAACCACTAATATGAAAATAGAAATGGATGAAAACATTGACCATGGAAAGGTACTGTCTACTAAATAGAGGGCAAAAATTACAAGACACAGGACATACCCAGTACATGGTGGACTATCACTCGCATCTGAACATTTTGCATTACCGCTGGAGTCATAGACTCGTCTGCAATAAGCAACGCGTATTAGGAGGTTCTTTGGTTCAAAAATGCACATTTGAATGTCAAATTGCAGATACCACCCAACTCAACTGTGAAACCTGTTTGTTCTTATACGAATCGTGATTCTGTGATGTATACCAGTAGAATTAGGATCTAAAGCTGGCTGAGATATTTCGAATCCTTCCGATTTTACTATCTTAAGGTATCTGGAAAAAAATATTATACATGAAAAACATTTAGCATCCTCCAAACTAATATTCCTCCCTATACTTCCAAGCAGATAGCAATTTATGCACACACAGTTGCCAAATATATAACGCAGGCATAGGGGTTCCAAAACAAAAGGCATAAACTACAAGCACGTTAGGCAAGAAGATAGTCTGAAGTCACAGAACTTGATTTTGGTGCTCCACAGACCACTTCTCAATTAAATGTGAACATACATGAGCAGCTTGTCTAGGAGACTAGTTTGAATTGCCCAAATCATTTAGCAGGAAAGTGTTCCTGATCTGACATCTCAAACGAGAACAAGGATTGTTTAGTAGAGTGCAAGGACGAGAAGACCGGTAAATTAAAGACACTGGAAGTTGTGAGGCATGCACACAGATTTGCACAAGGGATAAACATGAGAAAGAATTGATTTTTTGTTGTTTAACTAGGAACTTATCTGACTCCTGTATTACTAACCACCCAGTTCCAGAAATATAAAATCAAGTACTCCTCATAGTACACAGAAGAACATAACCACATCGAAAGAAAAAATCAGAGGTAGAGTTTGGGAAATATGCTCAGAAGTCCAAAAATCTAACCTTCCAGGGTGAAAATTCTCCACACCCAAATCTTCATCCCAAAGAAAAATGTAATCATATAAAGATACCACATCAGGGTGTAAAAATCGCTTTGCAAACCACCTGAAACAATAAATTAATGTAAGATGACTGAAGGAGAGAACCGCAACAAATTTAAGTGCACAACCTCAGTTACTGTAAAGAGAAGTCAAGGAAAATAGGATTGCCTATGATTGAGATCTAAATACATACAATCCAGCTTAAGCCTCATCAATACCCAGCTTGTGAATTTTTTGTATTTCACTGTGAGCGTGCAGATTAAAACAAACCTACATCTCCCTTCTCCTGTTGGCTTTGTTTGATCACTAGTTTCCCATCTTAAGTTTGACATTATATAAGACGAAGCAACTCACCATTTTGTTTGGTTTAAAGCAACTATGTGTATCACCTTCTTACTCCATTCAAGATCCCACCATCCATCCACATTGTCATCATAGTGGAACAGAATGGCTGTAAAATTTTCTGGAAGAAACTGAAGTTTACTCATGTAAGAAAAAATATACAATTCCAACCAAAGAGTCAAATCCACAAGACATCCCCTCTTTTTTTTTCGTCAATCAAAATATCATACCTTACGAATAATTGCATTGACATTCTGCTTCTGCTTAATACCAACTGGAATTGCCAATAAGTTATGAGAACTGGCAATGCGGACCTGATTGAGAAAAGACCTGCTAAATTAGTATTATAGCAAAGTCATCTATAAAAATAGGTTATGTGAGCAGTTCAATTACATGCTTAACTCTAAAAAAAATTGGAAAGTAGAATATTCATCATTGTAAACATCGTACTGAATGGAATGGTAAGTTACTATAATGGAAATAGAGGATTAACAGCAGCAAACATGAGGGAAGCCATTCCATTGTGGGAATAAATTACTGCAATGGAAACATAGGATTAAAAAGCTGACCTTTGATTTTGAATTACTTGTCAACCAAAGAGGCTTCATCTCCAGATCGGATTGTGCTTCAATGATGCCTCGGGGCAAGCCATTGAAACCCAGGGATGAGATGTTCTAAAAGAAGCAGGAAAAAAGTTCATAGGTTAACAAAAGATACTCCACAAGATACGCACTCAAGGAGCATCGAAATCGTAGAACATATTAATTGCAGAATGCTAAAGGACGACGCAAAGTCTCGCCAACGAAACTATACCATCAAAAGTGTTACCTTTATCTTAATGGGGAAAAAGAAGTATTACCTTTAATAGGTAGAAAGGATTCAATCTCAACTCCATCTGAAAGGTGAGGGGAAAGCAGAATCAGAAGATGCCATCGCAAGGAAAAAAGTGAAAAGTAAACCCAAATAACTCAACAATAGTTTTTAGAGCACCTCGAATCATCAATCAACAATAGCATTTTTAGACCACCTCAAATAATCAATGAACAGAAGAAGCGTATAATTCAGCTTACCTCTGCCAGCCGGTATTGATCGTTGGTGGTCCTATATATGATGAACAACATTACAATACAAATGGCCACCAGGAATGGTAAAGTTTTCATCTTTGCTAGGCATGTTCGCTGCAACACCATAAACACAAGCAATGAAACTCAGATAGTCTTGAAATTCCTTTCTCAGAATCTAAATCCACAACCACACAAGTAGGAATAACATACCGGATTAAATAAGGTATCCCTTTTCTTCACCAGGGACTTCCATGGTTTAAGTTCCTTCATAGACAACCACTACTTTAAAGAGAATCTCATGATCCACTACCAGAAATGCAAAGCGACGAAAAACGATTGTCACAACACAGGCAAAAATGTGTCGAATCCGTTTAAGATAGAAGCAATAAGTTAACTGTATGCGGTCATGCTAAAGTTCATAATTAGACTCTCACTAAAAAAGAAGCAACAATTAAAGTAGTAAAACAAAGGTTATCGAAAATGTGTGACTTCAATTCTGTTGCATATGTTCAGTCACGTCCATAATCAGTCTAGCAAAGCGTGCAAAGAAGCCCCCACCTGAACGTGCTGATCTTATTCACAAGCTTATCTCATTAATGGTATTCTGCCATCCTGGTTTCAGTTTATTTTTGTTTGATGCCAAGTCAGGTGGATACTTTAGTGGGATTGTGGAGGGATAGTGTATGATTAATCTGATATGTTTAAATTCTCACTTAAGAGTTATTGTAAGATATTTTAAAATATCTGGTACTCCTTACAATCAACGGGGCGGAAATGGAGGACCATTGAAATGTAAAAAAAAAAAAATCCTGAGCATTCCGCTTCAGCTACTCCTTTTTCCTTGTCTTTCCTTGGAAGAACAAAATTTTAGTGAAGTAACTATGTTCGCGCCTCTGCTCTCAGATCAAAGAAACCGAAATAAAAAGAGTGAAGTCTCAATTCGATTTTAAATATTCCAGCTGAAATGCTACAATGAGGAACCAACAAACAAACAAAAACAAACAAACAAACAAAAAGACATTCAAACAACTGGTTTACTAATGGCCATTAAAAAAGGGAAAGAAAAAGAAAAAACGTGGCTTTAGCTTAAATAACAGCTCATGCAAGAATTTTCACCAAAAAAAAAAATTCGAAACCAATAATCATGTAAACTAAAATAAGATTTCCTATCGATCAACCAGCGCTATAATTTTAATAGATCTTAGACACAGTTATCATGCACCAATTTCATATCAGGAATACAAAAAAAAAAAAAGTAATTACACAAAACAAGTGCATAGAGCTCCTAGGATCCACGATACCCTTACAGAAGTTGAGAAATGCCGTCCGTACGTGATCGGAAAGTCACTCCAGCTTACTTTTCCAGCAACCAAAAGTAAAGCTCAACCTCACCACGTATCTCACAAACACGCGTCGAGGCGAAAGGTAGTCGGGTAAATATGTTTCGGCGGGCGGTGGGTTATCGGCCGGAGGTGAGAAGGGAAAGGTGGGAGGAGAGATGCGGAATTGCGAGTGTGGAGCTCAGAAGTTATTAGGCGAGAAGCTACTGTTCCGACCAAAACAAGGCAACAGCTGCTCAAAAAAAAAAAAAAAAAGGCAACAGCTGTTTCACTTTCTACTATAAATTTTTTCGCTCGGCGTGTACTAAATTTCTTCTTTTATGCCGAGTCTAGAGATGGATCGAATCGATTCACGATCTGATATACGTCTGCATTTTGTGTAACTTTATTCTTTTTATACAAGAGGCTGTTTCCGCGTACTTTCTACAGCTTTAACTGTTTCGGCTTAATCATTTTTCAATACACGTATATATAAGATATTGATAGATACAAACCTTTTTTTTATAAATATAAACGTTATTGCTTAATCAATGGTTAAGAATGAATAATGAGATGAAATCAATTGTGTAAAAATAATAAAAGTGTGTATTTATCATTTAGGTATATATATGTGTACATATGTATATATATGTACATATGTATATATATGTACATATGTATATATATATATATATATATATATATATATATGTATATGTATATTGATGAAGCCGGATCTTCACCAAGGGTCTAGATGACCTCGATTCAGCTCCGTCAGTTGACGTAAAGAATTTGTCAACTGGAATTGAGAATGTATAGCTGGAATAGCGCCAAATATCCTGCACAAAGTAGCACAGGTCAGAGGTCCTGGGGGGTTGGCCCTGGAAAAAACTCTCCGATGCTCAAGTCAGTTTGGGTCATATCTCATTGAGATTATAATGTAAAAGGGTGAGTTAGAATTTTCTCACAGTATTTGCCGAGGAGCAGAAAATATAAGTATACTCTGAAGTAAGAATGTCTCAACTACTCTCCCCCTCCGCTTCGTCTTGGTTCCCTCGCTTTTATAGACTTTCCCGTCTTTTTTTTCTGATTGTAGATAATAGGATAATATCTTTGCTTGGGGCAGAAAGCCTAAGATGCTGTAGGTCTGCTGATGTGATCAATAGCCTGTCTGATGTAATCAATAGGTCGGCCTGATTGATGTAACTAGTAGTCCGGCTATTGTGACCTTGGCGTGTTATATAAGAATAGCCAGCTGTAGTCACTATGTTTAAAGAGTATCTGTCTGAGGGTCCCACGACATAATATATTGGCAAGGTAGGTTTGTTGTGGTACACAGTCGAACCTTACTGAAGTGCGTAACTTGCTGTGATACACAGCTGACCTTTGACAAATCCCGAAGCATTCGTCTTGCTGTGGTACACAGCTAAGTTTTGTTGTAGAATATGATTAAATAGTGTCTGGATGAAGTGGTCCGAGGTGTAGTATTTGAGCCATATGGTGAAGTTGGTGCCGAGGTGAAAACCTTGGCATATTTTTTAGTGAGGGTGTTGGGTTGTTCTACTAAAGTGCGGCTGAAGCTGAACTGCCATATTTAGGCACTGAGCGGCCGAGCTGCTGGGCTGCTGAGCTGCTGAGCTGCTGAATTGCTGTACCATAATATCTCAAACGCCAAGCCTACTGAAGTTGACTGTTATTGACTAACAGATGGTTCAATTGTGGTTTATCATATATGTACATGTATAGATAGATAGATATGTATGTGCATATGTATGCGTGTGCATTCGTGCGTGTATGTATGTGGGTGTGTGCATGTGTGTGTGCACATGTGTGTTTGTGTGTATACATACGTGTCTATGCATACATATGTATACATGTGTAAGACTCATAACCAATAGAAATTATATGCAACATATATATATATATATATATATATATATATATATATATATTATCATCTATTTTGGAAAGAAAGGTACTTGGCTATATGTGATAGTACAGGTGTGAAATCGAAAATTCGAAAGGGTCGAAATTCGTAATTCATTTACTTTTATAGTAAAATTATTCATAAATATATCAACTCACGAATATTGAAAACAAAAAGAATATTCATTAGAATATAATGTTATGGGACTTTACCCTTGGGGACTTACATGAAAAATGATGGCTAAAGTCATTTTCTTGGATGCATCATGATTTATAGATGGCCTATTGATTAAGACTAAAATTATTTTTATTAATTATAATTCAGTTGATACTTAAGTTGTTGTTGTTGATAAATAATGTTGTTGTTCTCGTCGTCATTTGATACTTCAATTTATAAAAAACTGAACTTACTTGATATTCACGTATGAAAGTTACAGTTGTGATCAACTTCTCAATATAATAATGTCAATTATGATATCGCATCTGGTCCACTGCATCACAATAATCAAAGAGTGTAATATTATAATCAACCAGTTTTTCGGAGTGATTATTCGGTCCTAGAATAAATTAGTCATTTTGCTTTATTTCGTGTGTCCTTGACCCACTTTCCCATTAAAAACGTTGTTTGATTTTTAATTATCATAACTATAACTAGTAAAAATTAAACGGAAAAGGTGGGGATCAAAAGTCATCGTAAAAAACAGAAAGGAAGAATGCGTGGTCCGAGGCGAGGGATGAGATGATTGTCTCTACAGACATTTCAAAATGAAAAAGAGAACATTTTTCTAGCACTGTTCTAGAGTCTTGTTGGCCACGTGGCCAACAAACACACACCGCTCATTTGATATTTGAATTGGGAAACTGTCCTAAGAAAGATTGTAGGTTCAAACTAGGAGACACTGTGTATGTAATACTATCTGTACCAATAATGATTATGTCATTGTATCCGGTTCAATTAGTTAATAGGTTGCTGGCTGAATTTACAGAGGCACCTTGTGTGAGGTTTGGCAATGACTTACCAAATTAGTATGCCGTTGAGCTTCTGATTTGTATACATCTCCATAGAGCTGGAACAATGGAAGCCTTCCAAGAGTTCAAGCCCAGCTGGTGACGTTAGAAGGCCAATATGTTAGCTCAATTTCTTTCCAAAAAAAAAAAAAAGGTCAATAAATAGTTTAATATCTTATACGCCTAATTGGAACAGATGTTTGAACTTCAAGTGTATGGCAATGTCTCGGCTATATGTGTACTAAGAATATATCTTATAATTTGCTTAGTAGCCGTAGCATAGGATTTCTATACTAGACATGGCGTGATCTAGAAAGGTGAACCCTTGGGCACTTTCTAGTTACAAAACTATTCTTAACATATAGTGTTTCTTAATAACGGGTTCTCTCTTCGATACTTAGGAAGGGTTTGGTTTAAACTTGTAAATCAAAATGTAAATGATAGATGTTGAAATCGAATGGATATGTGTATATCTCTATAGTGTACCTAATCGATTGTGTGATCTTCTGGACAATGTGTTTATATGTCTATATATACATATATATGTATGATATGTGTGTGCATATATATATGTGTGTGCGCGCGCACGCATATGCATATGCATATGTATATATGCACTTACACACACACATAAACACATATACATACATACATACATATATGTATACATACATACATACATACATACATATATATATATATATATATATATATATTGATTAGGTTTCGAACTCACCCTTCGGATCTGCATTCGATCCTGGTTGTGAAACAAACAATTTGATAGAATGGATTCAAAGCCGATGAAAGATCCCGAAGACATCGACATCTACAACAGGAAAATTCATGAATAAAGACTGTTCCAACTCTTTACGGCCATAGATAACAAATTTGAAATGGTAAAAAGAGAAATATTGAAAAAAGAACACTTGCCGCCAGTACAGGCGGTGTATGCTGCTATAGAACCGGAGGAAACCAAGATGGTTGTATTGAAATCAGCCCCCTCAATTGAAATAGGCACATCATGGAGGTTGGGTTTGACTTGGCTGCAAAGAACACAACAAATCGAGGACGAGGGACATCAACTCGGGACGGCCTCGCTCAAAAACTTCATCATGAAGTTCAGAAGACAAGTCTCATCTTTATTGCACACATTGTTGGGAGAACAACCATAGGACACCGAGAAGCCAAGGGAGGATAGCCACCGCCGTGGACATCTTCAAGGTCACCGATAGCAGCAACGGTGTTTCTATGGCTGGAGATGGAAGCAGCGGTGGCCAAATGGCCAAAAGAGGTGCCAACATAGGTGAGGTCGGAAGCGGCGGACATAACAAGTAAGAAAGGCCAAAAAGAATGTAGGAAGAAGGTAGTAGGGTTGGATTTTTAACCCCAACCCCTTGAAATCTCATAAATATTTTCCAAAAACTGCATATCTGGCCCTCTAGGTTTTTGTTTTTGCAATTACATAATTTTTTTTATCGGAAGAAGGATCTCATTAAATAACAAAATAAGAGTGTCAGTACAAAATAGTCCTACAGCATAACCAGGGTATATTTACATCACTACTACCACCTCTATGAACTGCTAATAATTTATTGACTCTACATATAACTTCATCACAAACAGAACGAAGCGGGGGAAAATCAGACAAATCACCGTGAACTATTTGATTCCTCCAATACCAAATACTAGCGACTGCTTCTCTAAAATAATAACGTCATTCATTATTCATTTTCTGAGAGCCCCAAAGAGGTTCTTCGGGCTTACCTGCTATCACACATCCGGTTAAGGCAATTACATAATTGATTGGATATTTCAAAATGCCTCCCTACGTCATCCAGAAATTGCAAAAACTCCTCAAATTTGGTTGAAACTATAA
Organism: Eustoma russellianum; assembly: GCA_036186865.1. NCBI lineage: Eukaryota > Viridiplantae > Streptophyta > Magnoliopsida > Gentianales > Gentianaceae > Eustoma > Eustoma russellianum. The sequence continues at coordinate 31,441,277 of AP025066.1, read as the reverse complement.
CTATTCTCCCAAACTTTGTAAAAACTGTATATTTGCTCAAAGCACATCAAACCCAGTCTACGACTATCCAACCTCTCAGTGAACCCACGGAGTGGGTTTACTGTATATGTATTCGAGAAGAATGTTGGTTGATTCTGTCCAAACCTCCCCTCTGTCGGACGTGAATTTATTTCTTTTGTATGTTTTGACAGGCCAATGCATGTGTGGGACTGTGGGGTGCTGTCATGTGTTCTGTCTTGTTTATGCATGGCTGCCAAGTGGTGTCACGTCTCATGTTACACGGTGAAGCCACTGACATGGTATGAGTTGCCTTAGCCAAACCGATGCGGCTTGGCTTAGTTTCTATGTATTTGCGAGGGGGCAGACCTGACACTTACGACCGAAGTGAAGGCAGTGACCGAGGTGGTTACCTTTAATACAAGTTTCTAAGGATGAATGGTTGGGGATCGACCTGACAGTCGTGGCTGACTTGCTTGTGATGTCGGCTGTGATGAGACATCCTACATCCTCTGAGCACCTGGGTAGCTGGGTGTTTAGGCCTGAGTAGCTGATGTAAGCCCTAGACTACTTGCGCCTCTATGGAGTCAGATGGTGTTGACTGTAGAAGACCAAGCTGGTTGTACATAACGTGTTGATTTTGTCCTCGTCATGGAAGGAAAAGAACAAAGGTAAAATATAAAAAAAGGGGGAATTTGAGTTAATGGTTTATAAAGAAGAAAGAAGCAGTGGGTTTTCCCCGCACTTTTTCTTTCCGTCATTTTTAAAGGGGCGTTTGATTGAAGTTTTAGGAATGGAGGAATACGTATCATTTAATACCCATTTTTGTGTTTGTTTGAATGGTATAAAAATAATTCTATGGTATCATTGCACCTCAAACCTATAGATTCTATACCCAAGATAAATCGTGGGTATCAGATTTCATTCCAACGGGTATCAAAATTCTATCTATCCACAGTTGTGCCAAAGCGTGCCACCACCGTGCCCCCCGTGTACCACCACCGTGCCGCCTCTCGCCAGGAACATGCTATAGAAAAGGCAAATCCCTTCGGATACACCAGATCCAGCTCGGTTATTGATAGAGTGAATAGATTTGCCATTTCTTGAAATCTCTTTTCTAATTCAAAATCGTGGTATAACGTGTATCTCCCCTGTTCCGGTCATGGAATAGATGAAATAAAGAAAAAAATGGATTTTTGTTCAATAATGAAATCTTATTGAAACTGTCCATATCCGGTCAATCTCTCGGAACTATATCACATCCCGGATCTGATGAAATAGGATGAATTGAGATGATATTTTGTAAATACGTAATTATCTTGAACATATTAACCATTTCTTTACTTTCTGGTCGTCTGGAAGGGACAAAAGACAAATCTGGCTCTTTCTTCTTTAGATCTCTAGTGAATCTCTCAGTAGGATTCGAACAGAGATGAAGTTCTGACCATCTGTGTGTGTGTGTATCTATGTGTGTACGTGTGTTTTAATTCGAACAGAGATGAAGTTCTGACCATCTGTGTGTGTGTGTATCTATGTGTGTACGTGTGTTTTAATTCTCATTCTTTTAAATGTGCTCTAAACATGTAAGTAATGAAATTCATTTTAACTTCAATACCAAATGTATATAGATTTGTAGCTCAAACTTTCCGCATATATCATTCCGATTCCGCTATCGATACCTAAAGTCAAACAAATGCAGTAAGAAAACTATGAACATTACTACCTCCGTTTAAGTATTATGATAATTGACATTTTGCAGTATCCATCAAAATATTTTTGGGACGGATGCAATAGTTTGAAGATAAAAAATGATTATGATAGTGATAGCAAGCTAAAATCTGACTACAAATTTACACAAAAAAGGTGGGGAAAAAAACACACAAACAAAAACACACATAGAAGGCTAACAAAGCTACTATTCTGGGATAAGTACCTAGTTCAAAACACATTCTTTAATCAACCACTCGTAAACACAATCTACAATCATGGCAATGAAAGGTATCATGAAGCCTTAGAGCTAAATTCAAGAATAAGGCCTAGCTTGGCAACATAAAACGTGATATTGACTCAATTAAACCAAGTCTATCTCTAATACAGTAGAAGAAAATTTGCTGCTATCCATCAATATACATACAACAAAACATGTCTCTAACCATTTTCTCATTGGTCCTGTTCTACCATATGCTGGAGGTTCTGCACGACCTGTGACATTGGTGGCCTGAATTCTGGCTCCGGCTGCCCAAGTTAGACGTAAAACCTTAGCACTTATGATTCATAAAAGGAAAGACAAGAAGCTAAAGTCATCCAAATGCTTTCTATTTTACTGAAACAACAACAATATTACTTCACTGCTTAAAGGCTCCCGCCTATGGCGGAGTATGGAGGGTTGGATGTATGCAACCATACTCATGTGTTAGAAATACACAGAGGTTGTTTCACGATGACCCACAATAAAAATTGCGTCAAACTGTGTCCATCAACTGCTACTTCACAATATAAGAAGCGCAGTCAATTTAGTGAGTCATTTTGCTTTATTCCATCATATCCCAAAGGTAAGAAAGAGTGTGTCATTGACTCCATTGAAACTAAAAGCAAAATGTATAGAGGAAGTCCATTTTATCAGAAACTTGCCTGAATGCACGAGAAAATTATATCAGCAAAGCGCAATAGTAACTTTGAAGGATATGCACCATTGAGAGAAGGATCAACCATTCTTGACAATGCATTTCTATCACGAAGCTGAAGAAGAGCCCATCTAACTAGCAATTGCTCCTCTTCGGGACGTGACCTGCTTAATAATTTCAGGTTACAACTACAAAATTTGCTTTTGTTTTTCTGTTCCTGGAAAATAAACATATATAGCAAGTTCATGTTTTGATCACTAACTCATCATGAGGTTTTCGTCCAGTGAGAAGCTCTAGCATCACGACCCCAAAGCTGAAAACATCACTTTGACTTGTATACCTTCCAGGTTCGAGTTCAGGAGCCCCATAACCATCACGTTGCAACTGACAAACACGTAGAAGTTGTTGGGTTGCAGAACATCAGAAACAACCACGACAATTGTTAACAAGAACGCACAATCACGCTGTTGCTCCACAAACGTGATGAACAATAATCAAAGAAAATAATAAACGAAGAAAACACATATTTTACGTGGAAAACCCTCAAGGGGAAGAAAAACACACGGCAGCGGCGGCAAGCCAAAAATTCACTATCAACCCAACTGAGATTTCGGTTACATCAATTCTACGTCTAACAGGAGATTTTATAGGGTGAAAAGGATCAGCATGATTTATGGAATTCCCCTTTTAGACGCTACATTATCATGAATAGGACTCTATCATATATTCCTCATAAAAGATAAATATGGAGAGTTTGACTTAGACCAGGATTCCCTCCAATCAAATATCCAATCAAGGAATATTCCATTCCGTAAACTTCTGATGTTATGCCGAGCTAATGCACTGCCGAGCTGAGATCAATGCACAGCTCAGCTCGGCGGTGCTGGTGTCTAGCTTAGCATGGCAATGCTGTTGTCCAAGAGAACCTTTACTGTGAAGATCAGCTTGGCACTATCCAGCTCAGCACGGTATCTGTTTACTTTTCCAAGTTCTGTCCAGGTAGCTTAAGTTCAGCACGGCAGCTCAGCTCGGCTACTGACTTCAGTTCCACCAAACTTAACAAAAGTAAGAAAAATCGGCATACATGGTATACGGACCAGAACCAAAAACCTTCACAAGTATTGGAATACTACTCTTTGATTAGCTAGAGACACAAATAAGCACCCAAAAAAAAATGTGTACTTTGCATTGTTTAGTTGCTATATGAAAACAGCAGCAGAGAAGAACTGTTCCAACAGATCTCAAGATCAGTAGCTACATCAGGGTTTCTTAAAACCTTCAAAATCAGGATTACACACATTTATAGAATCTTAAACTATTTGCAATTTTCCACCACAGACTACAACAACAACAACAACATTACCCCATTGCCTTAGAGGCTCCCGTCTATGACGGGGTATGGGGGGTTGGATGTACGCAACCATACTCATGTGTTAAAAACACATAGAGGTTGTTTCTCGATGACCCATAATGATGCGTCAAGCTATGTCGATCAACTGCTACTTCACAATATAAGAAGCGCAGTCAATTTAGTGAGTCATTTTGTTGTATTCCATCATATTCCATCATTTTCCACCACCGACTGATTAAAATGAAATGCATGCAAATTGTATAATTGATTCACTTAGAATTCACCTAAATAACGCGTACATGTTTGTCCACATTCCACAAAAGGCAACTTGAAACAGTCCAGCCACCAATTCAAACGCTATGGCCAAGGCTTGCCAGATACCTGCAGTTTCTTACCTATCTTGTTTATTACAACTCTTTTACTAATTGTGGAGTTAAATATTAGTTAATGGAGGTTACTCATATTCAATGGCCTCTAACTCCTCACTAAATCTTTTCACAAATCTTTTTTATTGAAGGGAAATCTAATGAGAAGGAAACACAGAGGGAAGTGATGGAAAATCTGAAGTAAATAAAACAAAGTCGCACGTGGAAAATTAGCGTAAACAATACCCGAGCCATTGAAAGCGATGGCAGTAGAGGAGCCAAACCACAATCGGAAACGCACACAGTCAGATCCTCGTCCAAAAAGATCTTTGCTGCTTTGAAGTTCTGGTGGGTGACAGGAGGCTGACTTGTCTCATGCAGATACCTTAATAATACAACAGCAAGAACAGTATGAGTCACATGAAGATTTTAGAGGTTTGACTGGTAATGTGTAGTCGACGTTGTCAGGCAACGAGTAAAATTAGCACTAAGCATAGAATATGAAAAACAACTTCAGTAAAATCAGTCTAAAAAGAAAGCAATATTGTCAAGGATACACTTAGCATCAGTCTAGTCAACTCACTCCAAGGCTCTTGCAGCTTCAAGAGCTAATCTTGTGCGAGTACTCCATGTAAGCTTTGCCCGCATCTCGTCATCCACATGGAGAGCTTTGTGAAGTGTCCCGTTTTTGCAGTACTCATACACAAGCAGCCTTTTACTCTGCCGCGAGCAGTGACCAACAAGTTCAACTACATTCGCATGTTGAAGTTTTGAGAGAATGTTGACTAAATTCAGAAATGCCTCGTCACTCTGACGCCTGGATATCCCATGATGGAGTTTCTTGACAGCCACCACCTAATATTCATTAACAACACCAAAGAAAGTAGCATCCCTTGGTAATTATGCTAAGGCAAAATACAGATGAAAGTAAGGCAACAAGTGAAGACAATGAACATGAGATTTTTGATGTAGATAGAGAAAGAATTAAAGAACATAAATAGATTTAGGAAAAAGAAGGAAGAAAAACAACAAAATAGATTCTGAAATATGAAGAAGGGAGATATTAAAAAAAAGAATAAAAGAACATTCATTTCTCCCCATATCTCATTCTTTTGTTGTTTTTCCCTTTTCTTTTCACTTCCTAGTTTAGGAAGAAGTAATCTAAGACTAAAGAGAAATTTACAAACAGAGATAGAGGACTACCGTATAATCAATAACGAGGATAAGGAGACATGCTTTATTTCCTTTCAGTACCTTTTTGGTTAGCATTTGCAGTCTATCAAGCTTTACATTTTAATGATAGAACAGCCAATAGTGGCCAAAAGATTTCAAGACGTCATGGCCAAAATTAACAAAAGGTTTAAAGAGAGAATAAAAGGGTAGCAACCTTTACCTCATACAGATTAAAATTTACTGATTTTCAAGATAGAAGTTCATAAATCAAAAGGACTTATGAAGAGAAAACTATCAAATCATCAATGCTGGTTGAAAAGAGCAGTCTAGAAACAGCATAAATCAGTCAAAGTAATAGAAGCAGCTCAATAAACTCAACTTTTCCATCAGGAAGTTCGGCTCTATAAATAGTGCCCAGCAACCCCCTTCCAATAAGATTCTCCCTTGAGAAGTTGTCTGTATATTGTTCAAGAGATGTCACAGTGAATGACCTCGGAAGCTCAACAGATTCCTCTGAATGTTCTCCTGAATTTAAGAGCGGCAAAATTGGATAGTGCTCTCACAAGAAATATGTGGAAAAGGTGGTGGACGTGGAGGTAAAATACCAGAATCCATCCTTTCTCTGTCTATTTTGTCATCCTCCTTCAAGACTACAGGCTTCTGCCGGGAGTCATCAGGCTTCGGGTTAGCGTGGGCGCTATCATGGGCATTTCTTCCACGACTCCTCTTTATTACTGTACGAACTGGCTTTTTGTTGCACCATGACAGGACAATATATATCCCAAAGGTGAGTGCAATAGCTGACACCAATCCTATCAATACCCACATGATAATTCTGGATGACTTAACAACCTTTTTCTTTCCCGTATCTGATGGTAAGACCATTGGTGGTGCAGCAGCTTGACGACTTTGGGGGACTGGTTTGGGAGAAGAGGATATTATAGGAGGTGGAGGTGGAGGAGGAGATGAAACTGGTGGCGAGGGAAGTACACTTGTGTTGAACGGGTTTCCATCTTTTCTGTAGAGTTGAGTTTCCTTGTTACAAATGAAGACTAAGCAACCACCACAACAATGAACATCAAAAGGAATTCTTAAAAGGCCAGTGTGCTTATCAGATCTTGAAGATACTGCAGCATAGTACTGGCTCTTTGCAAAATAAAAGAAATTTTCATCTTGCAATGTACACAAAATTAACCAGATTACAGTGTGATGCTTTACACTTTTTGAGACAATAAGTAAATATGACTATTCGATGAAAAGTCGAGTCCAAAACTTCAAGGATTGCTCCTCTAGGAAATAAAATGCTGGCAACAGCAGTGAAAACCTCCTACTATGTGATTTTCTATTATTGATGCTAAGAACTATACAAGCTAAGAATCAATAACTTGAAGCTTAATCTCACACAATACTTTAGGAATACTGCAACAGTTATCTGAACAATGAGCCATTTTGCAGCAGAGGCTTTATTACTTTCCAAAAGGTATATTCACGTTATTAAGTTCACCAAAACTTGTCTTAGAAACACCATATAACGTGATCCTACAAAATGAGATAGAACTATAATGAGTTGCACCTGAAATTGGGTATAGTCAGCAATTTTTCAGGCACTGGTCCTGAAAAGAGATTATTCTCTATGTTTCTGTAGAACATAACATGTATTAGAAACCATGCATTTCATAAGTGCAAATCTGGAATAACTTCTAAGTTTTCGAATATTTTCATGAAAATTCAAAATTATACAAGCACAACAAAATTACAAATCTGTCAGGGGAAGATCTTCTAAAACATCAAGAGTTCCAATTAGCTGATTGTTTTGCAAGTGCCTGCATAAGAAATAAAACTTTCATAAAGAAGCAACACGTTAATTAAACAAATTTTCCCATTATAATTCGATACAAGTAGCTCATCAAAAAAAAAAACTGAAAGCACATATGAATTTCCTAAAGAATCTTCATTTTCTCCAATTGTATATCAAACTGCATGCAGCATATTTCTGCTAAAGCAGAAAATTTCCCTATTTCAGACCTTATTTGCTCTTTCAGTTATTCTTGGTCTCAGGCAAGAACACTCCTACAAGTAAGCAACCTGTGTAACCGATTTATCTGACATGATGGACCACAAAGAAGACACTTCCCTAAAACCTTTCGGTGGATTACAGAAAGGAATTTAAGATGTAAAAAAAAGTATAGTAAAAACTGTATATATAAAGAAAAACATTTACTATCTTGAGAAGTATCAAGGAGTAAAATAAAAAGAACAAAAAGCAGAAGAATAAGTACAATAACCATATAACAACAACTTGGTATGACTTAAAGTCCACAAAACATATTAATCGATTTTCACTTTTAAGATACATAGCATAACAAACTTACAGTTTAGTGAGGGAAGTCAAGTTTCCCATTGAATATGGCAGCTGTCCGCGCAATTTATTTCCAGAAAAATCTCTGGTGTGGAAAGATATTAGACAATCTCTTTGATACTGACACACTGGAGTAGTTGCAAAAACAAAAAACCAAGTGATGCCTACATAGTAACCAATCCCTTAAGCTGCTGGAAGGCATCCGGAATGACTCCAGTCATAAGATTGTTATTCAGATACCTGCAAGATAACAGCTACCACTGAAAGTACAAAACAAAAAAAGCAAACCAGGAGAAGATCTTAATCATGGTAAGGTTGAAAGGAAAAGGCCAATCCAACTCACAATTCTGATAGCTGGCCTAAGGAGGAAATAGTATCGGGAATGCTTCCCGTGAACCTGTTACCAGATAGAAACCTACGGTAGGGAAAAAAAAAGATCAAACAGAAAGCACCATCAGTCTACCTGCTTAAATGTCTTGACCAGTCATATTCACAAGTCGGTCTTATAATCAAGTTCGAAGATCAGAGGATTCAGGCGTACAAGATTCTTATAGTAGGGGGCAGATTGGAAGGTACAGGGCCTCCAATGTGGTTGTCATTAAGATCTCTGGTCATACAAAAATTACATAACTCATATGGCTCAGACAAATCCAAACAAATTCAATTCAATGCAAGATCATTCTACTTACATTTGTATAATTGAAGAAAGGTACCCCAAGTCCTCAGTCAGTTCACCACCCAAATTCGAATCGTTAAGAACTCTGGCAATCAAAAACTTGAGATGATAACGCAAAAATAGGCCAATTACTATTACAATGTCAAAAAGCTAGAAGAATTTTCGCACATGCCGGTAATGTTAGAATTGACACACTGCACTCCTTTCCAACCGAGTCCACACGGGTCACCTCCAGTCCATCCCAGAAATTTGGGGGATCCCAAAGCCACATAGAGGCTGTTAATTGCATAGACTAGCACAAAAAGCAGATGCCACATTAATGATCGCCCCTATTCCCTTTTGTTACTCTATAAAATTTATTCACCATAAACCATTAAACGCATGTCATTCTCCAAACATCAAATCCATAAATAGGCATGCATCTTCACAAAACCAGGAGTAAAATTTAAGCCTCTGAACCAAATTTGATAAAATGGGCTCCAAGAAACACACAAGAATGAAAAATCCAAGAAAACAATAACATCACGTGCCACATTATAAATGCTTCTGGTCCCTGTTGTTACTATATAAATTTATAACCATAAACCATTCAACTCGTGCAATTCGTCAAACACTAAACATCCATAAAAAGTCATGCATCTTCAAACATCCAGGAATGAAATTTAAGCTTCTGACCCAAATTTGATAAAATGGCATCCAAGAAACACACAAGAACGGTTACTCCAGAACAACCTACCATCACGTGGGTCAGTAAATGCCCAGCAGGTTGGAGCTGCAAAAACTGTACTGACAATTAGGAACTGCAACAAAAATCCCCTGGAACTGAAGTAACCCATTTGCAATCACCACAGAACGCCAAGATTCTTGCCGCTTTTCCACTGTTTTCACCGAATTATTTTCTCTTTTTCGCCAGAAGCCAGACAAATTCAGTAGAAACTCTAAAATCTGAATTCAAGAAAAGCTATATAAGCAGAACAATTTTAGCAAAACAAAAACAAATGTTCATCAGGGCTTGACATGTAAAGAGTTATTATCCCCAAAACAGTAGAAAGAAATCAGAAAAGGGCATCACTGACACTAAAGAACATGCATATCTGAGAAAAATCAAATCAAGAAAACATAGACACAATAGATAGAATGAAAAATGTTACACAAAACAGTGTGAAATTCCTCAAAACTTGCAGAAAGAACTTAAAGAAAAGAAGAAATTAACTTCTGCAAAGAGGAGAAATGGTTAAAGTGAAACGCATTGTAGAATCGAAATCACATTTGAGTTGTTCGTCTTCTGTTAATTTTCTTGAGGGAAAGCCAACCGTCGTGCATATCACCTAGGCGAAAGTGTACGTTTATGCTGTTTCATGTTGTAGGCGTACGTTTAAATGAATATTCATACTTTTAGAGCAACAGAATATTTAAGGCTTAATATGATCAGCTCATTAAACTTATATGACTATTTTTGTGGTGACATAAGGGAGAACTGTTGTGACTTATAATCATTTATTATGTAAACCATTTTCACACCACTTCATGAGCCGTGGACCCCCCCCCCCCCCGGGGAAAA
>AP025066.1:31291153-31431161 GCA_036186865.1 Eustoma russellianum | reverse complement strand
CCCCCCCCCCCCCCGGGGAAAAAAACCAACCAAGCACCACCCACACATACGAAGACATGTTTTGCGTGGTTGTCTGTGTGTACATATATGTGCGTGCGATCGCTATGCATATAGGGGTATTTAACTAATGGTATTTTTCGCAAACAGTTCGAGTTTGACTTGTGTTCGATTCGAGTTTGTTATCAAATCTTAATTAAATGAGCCGAGTTTAAACACTTAATTAGATTCGTTTACATAAACACGCCAAATCAAACTCGAATAATTTTAATGAATTATAACGTTATCGAGTCAAACTTGAAAACATTAACTTAAACAAGTCTGAACTCGAAAACCCACCACTTGGCTTGGTTTGACTCATTAACAGCCATACACACACACATATACATAGACAATATATATATATATCTATATATATATATGTGTGTGTGTGTGCGCGCGCATATACACATACAACGTACGTGTGTTAAAAAATCAACTGCGAGAATTATTTTGGACGAAATTTTTTAAAATTCTGATTTTCAACCAACTTGTTCATTACTAGTATTTGGTGGGATGAGATCCCCTCACCAAAATCTCTCACCCCTCCCCCCACCGTACGACACGCGGCAGTAGGGGTAGGGTGGCGAAACTAGATGCGGATGACTCTCATCTAGCCTCACCACTCTCCCCTACTGCGGTGAGGATAGAGGTGAGAGATTTTGAAGTGAGGTGATCCAAATCCGGATTTGGTTATGGAATCTCTAACGATGTATTTACATGAAAGATTGAAGTCACGTTGATAGAACATGTTTAAAAGTGAGTGATGGACTAGAAACTCTTGAAGATATTAGTTTCATTGAAAATGTACGTAATTTATAGCAAACATGAAAACAATTTACATCATTTGTTTAACTTAATAATCTTTTATAATTATATACTCCATGATGATACGACAACAACATTATTCCATTGCTGAGGTCAAATGTACACAACTATATCCATGTATTGTAAACACAAAGAGGCTGTTCTCCTATGACCCATAACAAAAATTGATCAAGCTGTGTCGATCAACTACTACTTCACAATATCATCATCATCCGTACCTAGTATATCCCAACGACAACAAAAGATATCGTTAGGGTCTGGAGAGGGTAAGTGACAGGCAGACAATACCTCTGTCCTAAGGAATAGAGAGTCTGCTCCCAGTGAGACCCCCGGCTCTATATATACATGCATAAATGGCATAATAATAGATATATGATGTGTTAGTTCACAATATAAGAACTCCAATCAATTTAGTGAATCGTTTTACTTTATTACATCATAGTCCAAAGTAAAAAAAAATAATGTGTCATTCACTCCATTGAAAATAATAAAAAAAATATACTCCATATGATGATATGTGCCTCAAAAGCAGCTTAACACGCTTTCATCTTTGTTTACCAATGCATTTGGAACCACTATAGGATGTCATGTGACCTTTTGTTTTAAAAATGTTTTGGTTTATTTCTCGAACTCTCTTTTTCATATATATATATATATATATATATATATATATATATATATATATATATATTATCAACGACCAATTGGTTGTTAGTTAAGTGGAGTTTTAAAGTTCAAAAATTTTGAACTTCAGAAGGGGGTTAATTAAATTAGCAAGATGTACATATTTTCCTCTTTTTTTCTTTCCCCTCTTTTTTTAGTGCAAGGTTTTTGAGCTATAAAATAAGTCCTTTTTTTTTTTTTACTGAAACTTCAAAAAAGTCCCAGTAAATTGGTTCCTGAATATATATATCATGTTGATTATGCGAATTGATGATGATCTGATGATAGAAAACACAACAGAATTGGGCTGATCTGCTGTCCAGAATTGGGCAGAACAACACACAGTACACCTATAAGTTGCATGTGTAGCACAAAAAGTTATATATCAAATCGCGTTTTTATTATCACGCCTAGATGTTAAAATTTCATATTCTCATACAACAACCTACGACAATCATATCCAATATATTTTAACGATAGCAAAAATTACTTCTAGTGTCTGGAGAGGATGAGAGATATGCAAACAATACTCCATCCCGAAGGATAGAGAGTTTGCTTCCAGCGAGACCTCGGCCCTATATGTTTATATTCTCATATACAACCAAAAAAAATCTGTCTACGTTGCATATTAAATAATCCGGTATAGAGATACAGATAAAGTAGTGTACTTAAACAACATTGTTTTATAAAGTTGAATAAAGATAACTTATATTATCCTAAAGAGGCATTGAATTTGGTAATGCAACATTGCATAATTTTTCTGGTTCATGTTACTTCATTTTCCTTTTTCCTTTTTTTTTTTTGGTTTGGAGAAAACTTTATTACTTCATCTTGCCGGCTCACGTGTGGTTGGACCAACTTATTAAGAAAAAGCAGCATATCTGGAAGATAAAATTAATAGTTTATTAAATCAGATGATTTAGACGTATCTAAATCAAACATAAACTTATATTAAAAATCACAAATCCTAATTATAATTACATGATATAATCATATCTCAAACCAACCACATTATCATGGAGCTATGACCCAATTGACCTGGTGTTAACGGTTAGCAACACACATTAAGAGGCAAATGGTTAATGGCTAGCAACACATACACAATTACGCCTATTCTAATGTCGGAAGCTTTCCATTTGTATTTATTAAATACCTTCATTAACACATTAGCATACTATATCACTATCAGTGTATCATTTATGCAGGTACATATAGAGCTGAGGATCTCACTGGAACCAAATTCTTTGATCATTTGAGATAGAAGTATTGTTTGTCTGGCTCTCACCCTCTCAGACCTTAGCGATATTTTTTGCTGTCGTTAAGATGTACTGTGTATGTGTTGTTGTTGGTGGTGGTTATGTAAAGGCATGATTGTTATTTGTTGGAGTATTTAAAAAGGATAAGGAGTTAATAAGATACTATTGTACAAGTCAGGGTAATAATTTTGTATTACAAGATCAATCAAAGTAAAAGATGTCATTGCTGACTTTTGAGGATTGTAACGTTTGAATTTGTATTTAACCAATTGATTTTTTATTTTTTTGGGTTACACAAACCAATTCATAATTGATTTAAATACACAAGCTATAATACATCAACTATTAACTTTTTATGGTCCTTATATATCTAACACTTTGTCACATATAAGGTGGTCCAGAAAAATATAAAGAAAATAAAAAGTTTGTTAAGTTTAAATTCAACAGAAAGAGTCAATTTGAGTTTGAATTTTGTGCCAAATCAATCATTTAAAAGTAATTTTGCCTAAAAAAAATAAATTTTCTTTTCTTTTGTCAAGGTTGGTTGAACGTAGTTTGACGTTAATTTTTTTTTTAAAATAAGAATGACTTTAAACTTTCCATTTTCTTAGACATGAATATATGAAAATATATCCATATTTTTCGTCATATTTTTTTATACTTCATTTTTTCTATTGTTTCTCTCAAAATAATGTTAGACGTTATGTGCAGAATATCGAATGTAAGTTTTATACCTATAATTATAAGTTCATAAATGAGAGCATTAAGTCACATCAATTACAATAATAATACATGCCCAATATATCTTAATGACAACAAAAACTACCGCTACCATCTGGAGAAGGTGAGAAGCAGGTAAACAATACCTCCATCCTAAAAGATAGAGAGTTTACTTCCAATGAGACCCTCGTCTCTACATGTACCTGTATCATTTTCATCTTCAATTACGGTTCATTATTACTCTTTTCAGTGTAGTTGAAAGCCTCATTGTAGAGGGGAAGCGGAGTAAATGCATGTCCAAACTGACTTGGAATGAGCGACTAGGCATGACCTACTAGATTTACACCTCTCTGAGTACATGGTCCAAGATAGGAGTTCATGGAAGTAGATGATTAAGATTAACAAGGTATAGGCAGGATATATGAGCACATTATAGTATATTTAGGAGCTTAGATACTATCTACCTTTTAGGTTGACTTTGCCAATTTTTGTTTTTATTTTTGTCGTTACTTTATATTATATGTACATATACACATTTATGAGTTTTTTAATATTGACAGTTTCCTGTTTGTATTTACTGAATTCCCTCACCTAACACACTAACACATCGTATCCCTATTACTATATCATTTATATAGGTACATATAGAGCCGAGGGTCTCACTAGGAACAAATTCTCTATCCCTTAATATAAATGTATTGTTTGCTTGCCGCTCACCCTCTCCAGACCTTAGCGATAGTTTTTGCTATCGTTAGAATATAATGAGTATGATTGATTGATATCACTCTTTTCACTTCTACACTCAAGTTAACCGACTCAGATTTCATGCTCAGAGAATTGTCTAATTTCACTATCTAATGTAAATGATATTATTTAACTGCTGCAAATAAAAGGAAATAACTTTGTTTAGTCTAGTTATTTGCTTTTATTTGTTTAGTCTAGTTTCTATTTCTAATGGAGTTAAAGACACACTCTTCTTTGACTTTGGAATATGATAGAATAAAACAAAATGACTCATTAAATTGGTTGCGCTTCTTATATTATGAAATAGCAATTGATCGACATAGTTTGACGCATCATTATGGGTTATCGGGAAACAACCTCTATGTGTTTCTAACACATGAGTATGGTTGCGTACATCCGACCCCTCATACTCTGTCATAAACGGGAGCCTCTAAGACAATGAGTAATATTGTTGTTGTAACTTTGTTTAGTCTAACGGTAACAAAAAGGAAATAGCACAATAACGGTCTCTTATTTCTTATTATGATTAAAAAGCCATTAGATGATGGAATTGAACATAAAACGTGAAACGCAAATTATTGCTTTCGCACATGGTGTATTCAAATCTAAACAAACTGCTTTGTTCGTTCTTCCTGTATGAATTTCTGACAGCTTTAAAATAAAATTTATTCATGCAATTATAACTTCGCAATCAAATAGAAGTCAAATGCATGTATAGATGCTCCAGTTTTAAAGAAAGCTGTAAAAGAAAGATCACATGATGCTGATTGAAACATGATAGTTCATCGACGATCACATGGTTATACTGCATATTATTGTTTTTCTTTTGTTTTCTTTCGATCCATTATATATATATATATATATATATATATATATATATATATATATATAGTTGTATGTCTAATGTCTAACTTGACTGTAGCTTTAGAGCTTTCAAAAAAAGAGGAGTAGAAGACGTTAAAACAGCATTGAGAAACTAGACTCACATCTTACTTGGTCTTAGTTAGTGTAAACGATATTAACATTTGAGGATAAATTGAGAGGTAAAAGACTTTGAATGGTGAGATTATTTGACAGGAGGTAAAAGCCAATTTATTCAGTAAGTCCATGCAATAGAGTGGAAGATAGAAAATACACTTTGTTTTTCTTCTGGTTTTTACAACGTTCTTCTTTTCGTCTTCGCGTTAGTTTTCTCTTTCTATTTTTGTGTTTACTTTCAAGATGGTCGGCCAAATGAGAAACACCACAACCAAAGACACCCCATCATCTTTCCAAAACCAAGGAACATGCAATCAAGCCGTACATAAGCTAAGGCAGAATCCTACGTTGGAGCAAGTTCCCCAAATGATGGCAATGATTGTCTGCCGCCTTGACATGTTCCAAGCCTGATTAGAAGACTTGGAGAATTTTTGTATTCACAGCCATTGGTATGTGAACATAAAACGACACACAAGGTATACATCCAAGGAGAGGAGTAGCTTTTGAAGCCTTTAGAATGAAGAAAAGGAGGAAGATAATGAAGATGACTTGGAGTAAAAAATGGCATACTAACCACGTCAAAATCACATACAAATTCAACATGGCGACGAGCACGAGTTTGTAAGATAAAGTAGACAATCTCTCTATTTTATTATTATAGTAATCCCGAAGCTTATTTTGAGTAAGAACATAAGGCAGATCTCATCTATTCATGTCATTTCTTTTATGAAAAGAACAAGGTATGTTCTAATGCTACTGAATTTGTTGATTATGCCTTGGTACGGTTGGATCAAATTCAAAAATTTAGAATTAGAATGAAAGACAGAAGAATAAATACATAGAAAAAAATGAAACAAGTTATGCACAAAATATTCATTCCATCTCATTGAAATTGATCATTGTTTCAAAAATTGTAAACATTAACTTAAGAAAACAAATTTGTTGATGAGTACTTTAAAGAATTGGAAATAACTACGATATAGGCTAATATGCGAAAAAAGCCCGAGTCTATCATGTCTCAATTTTTGAATAGTTTAAACATGAAAATAGCAAATCAAATCGAGCTCCAACTTTATGCTAATTTGGAGTCCATGGTACACATGGCGGAAAAGATAGAGCGCCAAATAAAGAGGAGAAGCATGCAACCTAGAAGCTTCAATTAAAGTTCATCAAATCGTCGAGTACAATTCAGGTGAGCTTTGGAAGGGCTTAAGGTGCCCCTGTCACCTGACCAACCACCCTGCCCATGCACAAAGAAAAGGTAATATGAAGGAGAAAGTATCATCCAAAAGTATGTCTACTAACTCTACTTCTGCTAAGTCAAGAGAAGTTGTTTGTTTTAAACGTCAAGGAAGAGGTCATATATCATCCCAGTATCCAAATCAACGAGCTATGTATCTAGATGGTAAGGGAGGATATGTGTCAAAGAGTAAAAGCGAGGACAAGTCTGTAAATGAATTTGATAACTTGCATGATGTAGAGGACGAAAATGATGAAAAGGTACGTGAAAGATAACGAGGAACAAAATTAGTATCTCTTTGTTTATAAACGTGCTCTCGATACTCAACCTAAAGTTGATAAAAATGAAAATCAAAGAGAAAATACATTCCACATTCATTACAAAGTAAATGACAAAATCTGCACTATGATCATTGATGGTGGTAGTTATACTAATGCTGCTAGTACCTCTTTAGTAAGAAAATTTTCATTGCCTATGATTGATCACTCCCATCATTACAAGTTACAAAAGGTTGAATATGGTGAAGTATTTGTGAATAAGCAAATCTCTACTTTGGTCCTCAAATCGGTGTCATATACGTTGGATTCTCTTCTTTCGCGAACCACTTATTTATTTTCTCGTGAATGCCATGCGTGGGATAAACAAACCCAAACGCAAAGCGTCGGTCATCCCAATGTCCTCAGAGACAACAATTTAAAGCCATTGAAGAAAAACTGAAATTGCCAACTAGTTAGATTATATTTATCTCGATATTGTTAACTCTCAACTCTGGTGAATTTGCTTTGTTCATAAAGGATATACATGCTTTTCTTCTGGGCGGAAGACATATTTTTGTCCTGAAGTGCACTTCAGAAGTTATTCCTCGGAAAACTGTTGAATATGTTGTAATAGATTGTAAAGACAATGGATTAAAAGACTACGCCAGATGAACATAACACTATTGGCCAAATTGTTATGGCGCTTGATACTGGAGGAGGATGTTTTATGGGTTAAGGTACTCAGGGCAAAATACGGGTCTCCACTAAGACTTTCACCACCGAGACAGGCCACCACGCATACATGGCAGAGTATCTTGGCGGCGGCCCCCTAGTTTTGGCCGGGCTGACGGAAACACAACGGCAACAAGTCCATATAGGTGATATTCCGATTGAGGTAACCTGGAGGGGAAAACCGAGAGAGACATTTTCTGTAAAGTCGGCATATGAGCTTCAAATAACGAAAGATGGAGTCGAGGACGCGCGAAAATGGCAGAATATATGGAGCCTTAAGGGTCCCCAATGAGGGAATTTCGTACTGTGGCAAGCTAAACATGATAGACTACCCACGAAGACATTACTGTGGAGAAGGCACTTGGTTGAGTCACCGGCTTGTGAGGTGTGCACGAATGTGACTGAAGATGGTTTGCATGCTCTATGCGATTGTCCGCGTGTTAAAGCAGCATGGATGAAGCTACTGCCCCGACCGAACCGGATGGAATTTTTGGTAATGCAGGAGGTATATCGGGGTGGATTGATCGGAATCTTGCCAATGCAAACAGTGCGAGTTATCGGGGAGAGAAGTGGTCGTATATCTTTAGAGAAGCAGTTAGCTACATCTGGCATGCCAGGAATAAAGATTTATTTGAGAAGGGAGATAGTTTATATCCAGATAATCGAGAGATAGTTACATATGTATATGATAGGGTTAGAAATATTAGACTTGCTTGGGAAGATGGTTTACAAATGAATGAGGGTGATGCTTGTAGATGGTAGAGGTAGGCACTATGTAAAGTTGCTTGTGACTTGTTTGTGAATAAAAGATCTCTTTTCCAAAAAAAAAAAGACAATGGGAAGAAGAGTGAAGGTGGATTGGTGTTTAAATAAACAAGAATAGCTTGGCACATGACATGGATCGATCTATGTCTCAGTTGGATTGATCCATATGGCTTGAAAATGAAGCTAAGTATTCTGTTGGACATAGATCGATCACATCGATCGACCGATGTCACATAGATCAATGACTTCAATCGATCGATGTACCATGAGTGTAAAGTTAAAGTACACTGTCCAACATAGATCGATCACATGGATCGAACGATGTGACTACGATCGATACATAGATCGATCGAAGTAGCTTGGTTGAAAACTGGAGCACACTCTGAGACATCAATCGATACTTCGATCGATTGATGTGGCTTAGATGAAAAGTTGGAGCTCTCTGTGAGACATCGATCAATGACATCAATCGATCAATGTGCTCAACAGAGTGACTTTTAATCTAAAGTTGCAACTTATGCGTCAAGGGACATATCCAATCACCATGCAACGTCTATAAATGTCTTACATGAAGTTCAAGAGCCTATAAAAATGCTATTGCAACACATTTCAAGATATCTCAAGTCTAAATTCATTCTAGCATTTCCAATTCTTCTTCCTACACAAAAACACTCTCAATTTTAAAGTTCATTTAGTTTCTCTCCTTATTGTTGATGTTTGAAACTAGTTAGCTGTTGTATCCTAGGAGAAAGTTTGTCGACAACTCTTCATCAACTAATGGGACAAATATTCCTTACGGCAAGTGTTATACAAGCCTCAAGCCATCAACAAATTGCTTCTTCTACTCCTTATTCTTGTATCCATCTTTGAACAGAATATGTATTGTAACTCTGTGTAAGAGCTTTTGCTATCGTCGTTTCACATCTAGGAAAGTTATAACCATGTACTTATGATCGCTATTAGTTGTATGGTTTGGACACATAATATGACAATAGTCATGGATTTTTACGCTCTACATGTCACGCCAACTCTATCCAAATATAAACATGTTAACTAAAACATGACATATCGAATCTGAGTTTTTAAATTAAAATATTTTGACATTTCTTGGTTGAACGGATCAATCCAAACATGATCCAAAACGAGTTTAGGCTTTTTTACCTAAAAGCTTGAGCCTCCAAAATGAACAGGCTAGGTTCGGTTTGGTATTTTTAGACCCACTAGTCAATGACGAACCAACTTGTACGACGATATATCTGTCACTCTTAATTTGATCTAAGTATTCTCTGTTTATAACATTAAACATAATAAAATTAGTACTTTTCGTTTTAAAAAATATTGTCCTTTAGATTTTAATGTTGAAATAGTCTTTTTAAAATTTTTAACATGCTTACACACTTAATTTTTTGACATGCTTACACACTTCCAAAAATTAAGAAGACACTTTCAAAAAATTAAGAAGATAATTTTTTTGAAACAAGTGTATAAAACAAGCGGTGGAAAAACTCGGACACTGTGTTTGCTTGTTTTCTGACTCTCTCTGGTCTCTGCCGACCCACGTTCCCTCCATCTGTATTTTTCGAAACTCCAATCATTCTCTGATGCATAACGTGCTTACTGAATTCCTAGTAATCCTGTAAAAACTCCAACTCCATCACTGAACCTACTGGAGCTCTTTGCAGCCAAATCCACCCAAAAGAATCCAGAAAACTCATTTGCATCCCAAAAAATGGGTTGCTGCAGCAGCACCACCAACAAACCATCGCCTGCAAATGTTCAATTTCACACTCAATCTAAAACAAACAGAGCTCCAATCGAAGAAGAAGAATCTATCAAAGAAGTTCTCTCAGAAACTCCAACCATTCCAAGAGCTTTTCGCAAAGGCACCCAGCCCAGAAGAATCCCACATGAATTGTTGAAATATATTCCAAACCCAGATGTAAAATATCAAAAAGATTCAATCTTGAAGAAGCCCGGATTGAATTTTCATCCTGAAGCTTTCTACGCAGACTCCTCTGATCAGAGTCAGTGTCTTTCCACAGCTTCTGTTTTTACCGATACGAACGAGATCAGGCGAATTTCTCCGGCGAGGTCACGTGATCGGACGGTTTCGGGCAAAAACATAGGCATGAAATCGCAAAGGATCAAATTGAGCCCGTCTCCTAATCGGGTTCGACCCGGAATAGATGGGTATGGACATAATGCAAAGAAAAGAGACTGTGGGGAGAGGTCAGGTCGTCGGTCTGTGTCGCCGGCGATGCGCACTGGAGGCGTTGAAGGGAAGAAAGGCATCAGCAGAAGCGTTTCAGCCGGTAGAAATCGTGTTACTTCGGATCGGGTTAAGCCCGAAATGGGCGGGTCGATACGGAAATCGGATGATCTGAGTCAAAGTAACAGAGAAGACCAGTGGCTATCGACAGGTAACGAATCGGTTGAAAATCCATTTGTATCCTTGGAGTGTTTCATCTTTGTGTAATAAAAGTTATGGTTATAAATGTAAATTTTGATATGTAATATGGTTACATATGTTAACTTTATCAAATGATATATAAATTTTACGTACTGCTGTTCTTTTCAGTCTGGCAAAATTATAGATTCTTCTTTTTTTTTTCTCTTGAAATTTATGAAAACTTGTTACGATACAAAAGCTGTTAAAAGATTCCGTGGTACATATCAAAATGACACAACAGATCGAAGTAGGCATATATATATATATATATATATATATATATATATATATCAGCAAGAAGCTCGCCTGGTTTGGTGCGGCAATGAATGACCTGATGAATTCCATTTTAGCAATCTTGATTTGAATGTTATATTATATGTTCATCAATGTTTGACTTTACCAATTAATCGAGCCACTAAGTTTGGGAATAAAGTGGAATCTCTAGATCTAATGGGCGATTATTGTTGAGAATATTGTGGACAATTTGAGGTAAAAATACATGAGTTATATGAGAATGATGTACTACCATCCATAGACTTAAGGTTATGAGTGGATATAAGACTCATCTCATGTAAGCCCTAGTTTCAGCATGGTATGAGAGCCAGTTTTAAAAAATGTGGACTCACATCTTGCCTGGCCTTTGATTGACCATTTATGGTCTCCCCTCACCTAAGTCCAGATGTTCATGCAGGTCTTGTGATTTGTGATTGAGGGCGGATTCTAAGGCGCGTATATATGTTAAGCCACGTTGCCACGTGAGGCCTGGAATATTGTCCCATATCAGATAATTTGAGATAAAATACATGGGATTGTGATTGAAGACGGGTTCTAAGTCTAGATGTTCATGCATGTCTTATGATTTGTGATTGAGAGCAGGTTCTGCGTATGTATGTCAAGCCACGTTGCCATGTGAGGCCGGAAATATTGTTCCACATCAGACAATTTGGAATAAAATACATGGGCTTGTGATTGAGGATGAGTTCTAAGACGCGTGTGTATGTCAAGCCACGTTGCCATATGAGGGCGGGTGTTGAGAATATTGTCCCACGTTAGACAATTTGAGATAAAATACATGGGTTGTGATAAAATACATGGGTTATATGAGGATGAGGTAACACCATAATCTTAAGATTTTGAGTGGATATGAGTCTCACCTCATTTAACACCAAGTTTTAACAATTATATTTTAAAAAGATTTTTCATCGATCTAGTGTGGTTGGTAAATTACGGATCTTGGTAAACAACTATTTGGTATCATTCATTCAAGAGTGACGTATCATAGATAGAAAAACAGCATTCTATAGGGGTTGGAGCTTAGAAAATATGATAAATTGGGGGGGGGGGGGGGGGGGGGGGAATGATCTAATGCAGCCGCAAGTTTCCTTCCTTCCGTTCCCAAGTAATGGGATAGTGTTTGGTTTTTAGTAAAATCAGCTAAAACTATACATGAAAAGTATACAATACTTTTCATGAGACAATGATAGGAGCTCGCTGGATTCTTGATTTGCATCTTTCAAATATGTTCCTTGTGGTTAATACGGTACACCCCTTCACCTTATGCTCCAATTAAAAGACAATGAACTTGATAAAATTTTGATCGACCTGAGTTTGTACAAACATTGAAAAAAAGAAACTATCATCTTTTCCTAGAATGGCTCATGAAAAAGGAGAATGATAGTTCTTTAAAGAGAGGTAACTCTACAGGGGTTGAAAAGAGAGAGAGAGAAATGCTCTACAGAAGTTGAAATGGAAAATTTTCAGATTTAGCTTGAGTTTTTTTTTGGTTGACAACATTTAAGGTTTGATGTTATCGAACATAAAATTTTTAATCAGCATCCTAGCACCATGACCTTTTACAAAAAGGTTTCGGTATCGACGACCATGAATGATTTCAGCTTTGTACGACATACATGGTTTGAGTGTTGTGATATGACTTTACTTACGCTGACAATTTAGGATCTCCCTGTTTAATAACGTCGGCGTGCTGCTTTAATTCCTGCAAAGATGAACTTTCCTATTAACTTGATCATCCAGTTGGGTGATCAACTAGCTATGGATATTGAATGTCAACTTTCCTATGAACTAGATCAGCCACTTGGGTGATCAACTAGCTATGCATATTGAATGCGCCACAGCAAAATCATGATCTCTAACAAGACAGGCCCAACGGTCAGTAAAGAAATAGGAGAATTCCTAATAAAAGATGAAGATTAAGGAAGCGATGGGCCTGTAAAGAAATAGGAGAATTCCTAATAAAAGATGAAGATTAAGGAAGCGATTGGAATACTTGAAGGGAACGAAGGATTAAAAGGGAACGGACCATAAAAAGATAAGGAAAGCGAACGAAGGATTAAGAGGGAATGAACCATAGAAAGTGTTCACTGCAAATTGAGCCAGTGTCGGAAAATTCTGGCCAGTGTTATACCACACTGCAACTGTCTCGGGTTTCGAACTTACATCACTTGAAGAGCAATCCGCCACCCGAGTAACAACGGAGCTACGTCTTCTGGGCTGTTCTTTATTTGCTCGTATGAGATTTATGTTCTGTTAAGCAGGAAATGATACCTGGAGCCCTTGTTTTTGAAGGAAAGTAGTTCCTCATAGCTTCTAAAATTGTCCTATCTTACTAGCTAGCATCATGTTTGAGTGATTCTTTATTCTTTCGAACATTCTTTCCGAAAAATTTACAGAACATTTGCACAATCTACATAATAAATAGCGAAGCCTAGACAATTAACAAAAGATACAATCTACGAAATCTTAACAAAACTTGCACACACGGACAGAAAATGTACTTGTCCTCCACTGTCTCTCTAAACACTTCCAGATGATAGCTCAGAGAAATTGGTCCAAAAAAGAATGAACCATCACATCCAAATTCATGAAGTAACAATATCTGGTTCAAATAACAACCACCCCCTTTCCCCTTCCCTAAATACCCTCCCCCTGAATAGAAATATAACAAAAAGTAACTTTTTAGACGAACAAATCAGCAAAGTTTGAACTTGATTAGAAATTATATTGAATTTAAGAAGCTTTCAGGACATGTCTCAGCAAAAAATACAATCAAATGGTCAACCAAAAATGACTAACAAAATCAGCCCAAAACATATCAACTTTCAGATTCTAGTGCTAACATCTATCATTCAACCATCTCAAAATATCTCCCCTAACAATCTCAATATTGTCATCAGTCTCCCCATGCAACAAAGAATGCAGCATTCCCTCATAAATCTTGATGGTCTTATCCTCACTTTTAGCCAATTCATACAGCTCCCTACTCACATCAGGATCAGTAACCACATCATCACTCCCATGTAAAACTACAAAAGGAAGACTAACATCAACTAGCCTTCTGTTAATGTAATCTGTGACCCTCAAAAGTTCTAGAACAGTCTTCAATCTTGGCTTCCCTGTAAACCTTGATGGATTCATTCTAGCAATGATTTTCTTTTCTGGGACTTTAACTGATTTCTCCAACAAATCAGCTGTGGGCACAATAGGCAGAGTAGGGAAAAATCTTGCAACAATTGTCAAGATTTCAGGAATCGGCCATTTGGGGCTCACTTTTTCGGAAATCTTGCACATGGGTGCTATCAAGATTGCACCTTTAAACAAAGATTGGTTCTTGAAATGGATCAGCAAACAGATTGCACCTCCCATTGATTCACCATACAAGAATTTGGGGAGTCTTTCGAAATGGGGATTTTCTTTAAAACTAAAGCTGAAAAACGACAAGCAATCATCAACTACTAAATCAACATTGGGGACATAGGCCTTGAGGCCTTGGGATTGGCCATGGCCTTCAAGGTCAAGGGCAAAACAGGCAAACCCTTTTGAGGAAAGGAAGATTGCAGTGGCCTGAAATGTCCAGCTGATGTCATTGCCATATCCATGGACCATACAGATGATGCCACGTGGAGGGATTGAAGGAAGCCATGATCTTGTGAATAGCTTGAGCCCTCTTGGTGACGTGTAGAAAGATTTGGAGGATTTGATTCCATGGAGGCTGTAGTACTCTTCTTCTTGAATGTTTCCCCAGTAATGGAGATGTTGGCTTTTCTTTTCCTCCATTATTGGAAAGATAGATGATAAAAGTCTGATTTTTTTTTTCCCACTTTCTTTTTTGTCTTTTGATGATTTTCCTGTAGGGTTCTTGGAAAAGGGAATTCTGATTTAGAGGTGGCCGGCTGGCTTCATAAGGCATAAGTTAGCACAAATTTTAATATGCTTTAGAAATAATTATGGTTCTCTTACTTATATTTTTAATCTTTGTATTTTAATTATTTATATATATTTACTGTTATTACTATTTTAATATTGAAATTATTTATTTATGATTAATAAAATCTTTTTACTACTGCATATTCTTATTATTATGATATCTATTCAGGTATATATAGAGCTGGAGGTTTTATTGGAATCAAATTCTCTATCTATTGGGTGTTGTTTGGTTGTCTTTTACTTTTCCTAGACTCTATCGATAACTTTTGTTGTCGTCAAGATATAATGTGTCCGATTGTTCTGGTTAGGAATAACTACGTCGTCCTCTTCTTTCAATTTAATGTTCCACGCAACTGTACCAATTACAGATTCTAGAATTACACTTTTTCCTTTCTTTTTCTTTCTAGAGTTACACTTGTGAAGGTAAGTTTTCTCAAAGGACAAAGTAAGTTTGAAATTTCCTACCTATTTCGGATTTTCCTCGGTTTGAATGGTTCAATCCGGTTGGGATCACATGAGGTAAGAAATGAGGTAAAAAATGAGGCCTCCAATCACGCGTTGCCACGTGTACAAAAGTGGAAGAAGTTTAAAATTTTTTTGTTTTTAAAAAATAGTTACTTGTACACGCGGCAGCGTGTGATTGGGGACCTTATTTTTTACCTCCTGTGATCCCAACCGGGTTCCATTAGCTTTTAAAATCGTAATATAAATATCTGTTATGATTTGCCTAAAAAGGGAAAATTATGATTTGACTCTCTGTTTTGGCAATGCATGATTTGACTATTTTTTGAGAATATGAGTTGAAAGGGAAGAAGATTAAATACAAGATCAAAATGACTTAGAATGAGCGGATTATATATGATTTACTAGATTTTTATTTCTTTGAGGACATGTCAAGGATAGGATTTCATAGCGGCAAATGATTAAGGTTAACAAGGTTAGATAGGATATAGGGGCACCTTAAAGTATATTTAGTAGCTTATATACTATCTACACTTTAGGTTGACTTTGCACTTTTTTGTTTTTGTTTTTGTTTTTGTCTTGCATTATTTGTGCATATACACGTTTATGTCTATTTTAATATCGAAAGCTTTTTATTTGTATTTACTAAATTCCCTCACTAACACACTAGCACACCATATCCATATTATTTTGTTATTTATCCAGGTACATGTAGAGGCAGGGGTCTCATTGGAAGCAATCTCTCTATCTTTTAGGATAAAGATATTGTTGATGTCGTTGAGATATAATAGGTATGATTGATTGATTAATTGGGAAGTGCAGAAGAGATACCCTGCCTATTTTGTGAAGAGGGCAAGGTTTTTGGAAAAAATGTTTATTTTCTAATTCTTGATATTTTTAAAGCAATATATTTATTTATAATAACTATATATCATGATTAGATAGCAACCATCAAACTCAGTAATAATGCATGTAAACATATACTTACATGATAACTGGTAACAATATTAGTATCTGTTATATGTAGTTTGTGTTGGAGAATTTAAGGTTGGGCTTTGGCCCATCGTTGGAGATTGAAGATTTGGGCTTTGGCCCGTTAATGAATGTTGCAAAACTTGATTGAGCAACGTACTTTGAGCTTAATGAGTTTCCGATAATGAAATCGAAAACTAATGAATCCTTAATTATCTACGTAACGAGTAGCTAATGTTAGGATGTGAAATCACTCAATTATGGTATTGGGTGAATGTAAAATTAATGCTCAAAGTGGATGGAAAATGTTGTGGATGGGTGACGTGTCACCCTTATGGAGGAATATCATGTTGGATGTGTCCATGTGGTGTAAAAGAGCTTCTGACGGACATCGATCGATGACATCGATCGGTCGATGTCATCGATCGAAGTTGATCAGAGAGCTTCGATGTTTCTGTCTCACATCAGTCGATCACTTCGATCGATCGATGTTGACTTCGATCGATCGATGTATCGATCGAAGTTGGACAGAAAGGTAAGGAATGATTATGACGTACATCGATCGATACATCGATCGATCGATGTATACATCGATCGATCGATGTGATCGATCGATGTCGAACAGCGTGCAGAATCTCTTCAGTTTGAGTGGTTATGTTTCAAATCTGAAACTAACATTATCCTCCTGTTTAAAATAAGATCAACTTGTTTTGATCTAACGGTGGTGGGGAGGCAGCTTTGATCTAACGGCCGAGATTTAAACTGTCTTAACCGCTTAACAGAATATGGTTTCCATCTAACGTTCCAGGTTTAAACCTGATAATCTATCTTCAATCTAATGGCTGAGATTAAACCATCCTAATCTGGATAGGAGGTTTTAATCCAACGGCGTAAATTAAACTTCGGTTTTGATCCAACGGTTACGGTGCCTCCTACTCCCCTATATAAAGAGGGCTAATGGCTCTTTCATTAACACACCTTAAGCTCTTAGCATTTCAACGCATTCTGCATTCATAGCACGTGAGTCTTGCATTTCGTCCGGGAGAAGTCAGGACATTCAAAGGTTCGAAGGAGTTCAAGTTCAGCAGTGCCACTCAACTGAACAGGTACCCGTTGTATCCTGGGAGACGATTGCTCACACCGGTTGGGCACAGTATACCGGAGCAATACGTCTTAAGGACAGAGTCCTCGACTTGCCCCGGGTTTGATTTATTTTGTTGTTTCATATGCACACAGTGTACGACTGCGTCTTGGTACAGGATTGATTGTGCCAAGAGTTTGTACACCACCATTAATGATGTTCCAACTTTTAGAACTAGAAAATATTTTCTAGAGTTATACTCTGTATTTTAAACTCATCGACGAGTCCAAATATTGAAGGGTGCTCTAAAGGATCCCGTGCTTTTTTTTTTAGAAATTATTTCTTTTTGTTAAATTTGGTGATTATAATGATGTTTTGAGGATAATATTCTATATGGCAATAATTTTAGTAAATTCTTATAGACGTTTGTGTTGTTCTCAAATCAAACTGTATCGTGAAACTGTGACAATATTTTTAGAAGGAAGAGGGCAATATTCAATATGACAATAATTTTAGTAAACTATGTCTAGACGTTAGTGTTGGTCTCATTTCATGGAGCAAAAGGTGAAATCTCTCACTTTTTGAGTCTTCACTGTCCCATGCCCAATGAGTATATGTGGAGGATGCAAATCAGGAGTCCAACGGCTCCCTAGATTGGATGAGATATTGTGCAGTTACCTACACAAGGTGTCCCTCCACAAACCAGGCTTTCGGTCTAGCACTAAAGGAACACCCATACTCTACGTGTCACAAAATATACCATTTATTTGAATTTAAATCCTTTGTTGCTATCATGGTAAAAGATGCCAACTCAAATGGCATCCATTTTTCTGAGAATCATAATCATATTTATTTGCAAACAAAAAGAAGGATTAGTAATTGTTCTCAATCTCCTTTTTCTAGATTCCAATAAGGTATTTTTCCTGTACTTGTTGACTGAGGTCGTGGTGTTTTCCCTTTTAACGTGGCCCCAACTGAAAGAAAATTGATTTAAATTTATATTCCAAATTATTGGCGCATAAAAGAAAATGTTAGAATCTCATGATTACAATTTACAATAAAGAAATAATAGGGTTTTTGTGGCGAACCTTGTGCGTTATGACTCTGTAATTACCGGGTTCAGATAAGTAAAGTCAGAAAGTGAGATAAAATATGAGCATTTAATCACACGCTGTCACGTGTACAAACGACTCATTTTTAAAAACAAAAAAATTTTAAACATCTTTCCTTTTTGTACACGTCGCAGCGCGTGATTAGAGATTTCATATTTTGTCTCACTTTCTGTCTCTTGTGATCTGAACCGGTAATTACCAGTCCAAGGTGTCAAAAAGAGGTTGGGATCTCATAACCTCACTTTCCTCATCCCCTTTGTGACCGCGCGACACGTGGCATCAAAGGGGATGGTGAGTCTAGATGTGGGTGACCTTCATCTAGCTTCACCACCCCATTTACCGCCACATGTCGTGCGGTCACGCGTCACTGCACCTTCTTTGCGGTGACAGGATCCTATCCCGTCAAAAAGTAAGAGCTGATGGCAACACCCGAGTTGCTTGTGAAAAATGACTTGGACCCCAACATTATGGTAGAGATTCACGTGTATTATTATTCAAACATTTTTATTCTATTCTTGTTAAATTATTTTCAAAACATGTGTTGGTATGAACACACAATTTATCCTTTTGATCGCCTTGATCTCTCTTGTATTATATACTTGTCTCTCGACAGGAATTAACGACTTTACTAATAGAAAGATCTTTAAAATTTCATCATTCAGAGATAAAATCGTCGGGTTACATATAGATCTCTCTAGTATTATATATTTGTCTATTAACGACTTTACTAATAGAAAGATCTTTAGGATTTCATCATTCACATGTAAAATCGTCGGATTGCATATAGCTCTCTCCAGTATAATATATTTATCTCTCGATAAGAATTAACGACTTTACTAATAAAAAGATCTTTAGGATTTCATCATTCACAAGTAAAATCGTCGGATTGCATATTGATCTTTTGTTTCAGTTAGAAGAGAAATCAATGAATGTGTTTAATTCAAAGAAAAAGGCAAATTTGTCTTATTACTTGTAAGAGACTTTTCATAGAATGTGATTAATTCAGATAAAAAGGACACATAATAGAGCCTGGTTAGATGGTCTACCCACTATATACGTGGTCTAGAGAGTTTGTAAAGACAAATGATTAATGTTAAAGAAGTTTAGGTATGATATATGAATACTTAGTGTATACTTAGGTGTTTAGATACTCTCTACACTTTAGATTGACTTTGCACTTTTTTGTTTTGTCTTTCTCTTTTATTATTTGTGCATATACACGGTTATGACTATTTTAATTTGAGAAGCTTTCTATTTGTGTTTACTAAATTCTTTCACTAGTACACTAGCACACCATAATTCTATTATTATGTCATATATGCAAGTACATATAGATCCGGTGGTCTCAATGAAAGCAAACTCTCTATCCCATGAGATAAATGTATTGTTTATCTGCCTTGCATTTTCTCCAGACTCTAACGA
The DNA here is from genome assembly GCA_036186865.1 of Eustoma russellianum. NCBI lineage: Eukaryota > Viridiplantae > Streptophyta > Magnoliopsida > Gentianales > Gentianaceae > Eustoma > Eustoma russellianum. The sequence goes on along the minus strand of AP025066.1, from coordinate 31,411,220 downwards.
TAGCTTTTGTTTTCGCCAGAATATATTTTGTATGGTGGTTGTTGTTTCAATGTCATCTAAGCTTCATCATCATAACGACCTCGTCATCTTTGTGATAATGTCGGAGAGACAACTATGTAGTGAATTAACAATAACGTTAAGAATATCTTTACATCAACTAAGGCACGGGCTGTAAACGAGCCGAACGAGCCGAGTATTGCGTTGTTCAAGCTCTGTTCATTTAACTTAGCGAACGAGCCGAGCTTGTTCGTTTATTTAAACGAACATATTTACTTGTTCAAGCTTGGTTCGTTTAACTCAACGAACAACATTAACGAGCCGAACACCTTAAACGAACGGTGTTACTTACCGAGCTCGAACAGAAAAAGGTGTTCAAGCTCTGTTCATTAACCTTTTATCCGAGCCGAGCTCGAGCTCGAGCTCAAACCAAACGAGCCGAACAACCGAACGACTTGGTTCATTTACAGCCCTAGGCATGACTTTGCTTGTATATTTTTTTTTTAATAATTTGAGAAATAAACATGTTTAATTAGTGATGTGTTCTGAAAATATGTTATCGTAAAAGATGTCATCAAAATATTGAATATGTAATATCATGAACACACGTGAGCTCCCGATGCTAAACTCGATCTTTGAAGAAGATGAAAAAAATGTAATAAATAGTCTAGAATAGCTATAAGACATATGTGAATACATGTCTGCGTGTGTCAAAAATAAAAAAAAAATAAAATTAAAGAGCTGATAATTTGAGCAATGAAATTCGAGAGCTATGATTATCACGATGATATAATCATGAGAATATTACACTTATTATCTGAAAGAGATAACTCTATTCCATTATTTGTGCGAATTGAATCAGTCAAAAATGTAGCTTTACAACAACACATATCTAATATATGTCAATGACAACAAAAGCTAACAGCTAATTACGTGCAAACGAATAATATTCTAAGTGGATGACGTATGAGCATTAGTTTGCAATCGATCTTTAGATACAATCATGCGCTATAAACACATTATATCAGCTTTTATTATATTAGATTATTAAAATTAATGAATTATATTAGTAAATTTGGTTTTATCATACAAAAGTCGAACCTAAATAGATGAGACTCTAATGACGGCTTTCACGAAAAATGAGACACGTGCAAATCCTGAATTTTTCGAATAAAATTTTCTGCTGTATTAACAGTAAAAGGATATGAATGAAATCTTATTCGAATAAAGGACGTTTCTAACTAGTCTCCTGTGTTTACGTATGGTATAAAAGAGCCTTCACAATTGAAATCTTATTCGAATATGGAATTTAAAATGAAAAGAGGAAAGATGAAGAGCCTTCACAATTGAAATCTTATTCGAATATGGAATTTAAAATGAAAAGAGGAAAGATGAATGTGTATTCGTTCATTATGAGATTTACTTAAATCCATATGATAATGTCATTGTCGTGTACAATAACAACAAACATATTTAGTATATTCCAACAACAACATTACTCTTTCCAAAAAATCATAAAAAAAGAAGAAAAAGAAAAGAAACAATGACATTATCGTATACAACAATCATACTAAGCATATTCCAACAACATCAAAAGCTATCGCTAGAGTCTGAGGAGGGTGTTTGTCTGCCTCTCACCATCTCTAGACCGTATCGATAACTTTTGTTGTTGTTGTTGGAATATACTATATATGTTGTTTCTTGTATACAATAATGTCATTGTTTCCTTTCCTTTTCTATGATTTTCATTCAATAATATCTCAAGTCCCAAACCGTACTTGAAGGTTTCTCTAGATATATAATTATTTTCATTTGATAAAGATATACAAATTAATGACTACTGATTGAACCGCCTCACATATGAAGACCTTTTACTCCATCTATTTCAAAATACTGTACTAGTTTTTATTTTAATTTTTCTTAAATACGTGACCCGTTTTTTAAAAATAAGACTATTTTATATCAATTAATCAAGGGAAAATAGACACATGTGACAAACGAGAAAGTAATTTGATCTTCTAGATAACGTTAGTCCAAGTTCTTTGGTCGTTGTTCTCAAGGATAAAAAGAAAAGAATATACTCTAGTTTTTGTCAAAAGAATAAAAAAACTATTCACTAACATCACGTTTTACCAACTCTATTATATTTAAATGCGAACGCTTATACGGGTGCAAAACATACGACAGCACCCCTTTCAGAGGATTAGGATGGGATCTCCTATCTCATTTTCTCCTCACCCCATTCGTCATCACGCGACACGTGACAGCAGATGTGGGTGATGAGTCTAGATGCAGGTGAGCCTCATCTAGCCTCACCATCCACCCCTACTGCCACGTGTCGTGTGGTTACGTGTGGGGTGAGGAAAAAACGGTGAAAGAATCCTAACACCAGTGGATTGGTCGGTAAGGTTATGTTCATAAACAACAGCATAATGATTTACGTGAATACAATAAGATGTTAAAGTTAAAGAATAATATAAGTCTGTAAAGGAAAGAGAGCAAGTTAGTGATAATTTGTTTTGTTTGTATCTGAAATCAAACTCTCAACCTGTTGAAACAAACTTCGAATATCAACTTCACTATGTACTGAGGCCCAAAGGGAAAAAAGTAAACCTGTATATACAAGTCCCTGCCTCATGGGTCCCTTTAATCGGATGAGATCAGAGTATGCCTCATATGAGGCAAAATATGAGGTCTCCAATCACACGATGCCGCGCGTATAAAAAAGCCTCCTGTTTACTTTTTTTCTTTTTTAAAAAAAGGCTCTTTTGTACACGTGGCGTCACGTGATTGAAGGCCTCATATTTTGTCTCATATGAAGCTTCCTCTGATCTCATCCGCCCTTTAAGTACACAAAGCTTAATTAACTCTAATATATTAAGGAGACAACGTGAAAAGCATGATATCCCACTTGGCTATGTAACGTATCTAAAAAGAGTATTTTTCTTTTAAACATCGTTTTCTCATAGTGCCGCAATCACTGAATTATGGTACGACTAAAACCGACATTCTTTAATATTCTAAATTCATACAATATTTGATTACGCATACATAGTCTTAAACGATGTAAGAAACATCGTCTGTCAATGTTAACACTGCATAACATGTTAACGGTCACAATAACTATACAAACACACTGTGATCACAGTTTTTTAAACACCGTGATCATTTTGATCCCGGTGTTTATGACATCATTTATGCAGGTAGAGTCGGGGGTCTCACTGGAAGCACTCTCTATCCTTTGGGATAGAGGTATTGTCTGTCTACCACTTACCTTTCCCAGACCCTAACGATAGCTTTTGCTGTCGTTGGGATATACTGGGTCCGGATGATGATGATGATGTTTATAACATCATTTAGTGCTTTATTAAGTCAACCATTTATGGTAGCATCTGCATTGCTTAGTATACTTCCCTCGCACTTCAAGTAGGGGTGTTAACGAACCGAGCCGAGCCGAATACTAGGTTTTCGAATTCGAATTTGTTTAGCTAAACGAACTGTTCGGCTCGATTCGTTTAACTAAACTAGCTTTAAAATTGGTTCGAGTTTGGCTTGATAATGCTATAACTGTTTAAATGAGCCAAACAGTTCGTGAACAGTTTGACTCGTTTAACTAAACGAACTCAAATAGGTATTTGAATTCAGCTTGTTTAAGTAAATTTAACAAACGAACGCGAACCAAATATCAACTGAACTCAAACCGTTTGCGATTAACAACCCTATCAAAAAAAGAGCTGAAAAAGCTTTTACCCCGCCACAATTAAATTTTTTTTCTCAACTTTTGAATAATTTCGTTTCGATAATATCGTTAGACACCATTTATCATTATATCAAATGCACTTTCAGTTAATTAGAGGATCGATTCCTCTTTGATGATCTCTATGTATCCGAATATTTGCTTATTTGCTCAAGTCTTTCTTCATTTTTTTTTATTGAAAGGAACACCGTGAAATATTATTGAGCGTTTTCCGGGGAAATAGCAGAGATAATATGCAACGGTAAGTTATGGGATGACATCTCCTTACTCTTTTCTCCTTGCTCTACTGTTAACTGTTCGACATGTGGCGGCAGGTGATGGTGAAGCTAGATGTGGTTGACCCTTATTTAGCCTCACCAACCCTCCTGCTGTCACGTGTCAGGCAGTAGACAGTGAAGTGAAAGAAAAAGAGGTGAAAAAATCCGGTCTCGTAAGTTCCAGCCCTAAAATGTATTTTCATTTTTTTTCTTTTTGATTTTCTTTTCTTTATCTTCTCTATAGACAGCTCAGATCTCTCATTGTACTTTGCTTTTCCAAAAACACATATAGGATTTGAAAACGTTGTCCATAAAACTATGTTGTTTTATTTAAATAATAACATAAAATACATCTATAATGTGGGTCACACACTGCGCATTTTTTATAAAAACAAAATAAAGTATTGCTTCCGGGACATATCTCAGTTGATACTTGGGTTAGGATTTGCTCCAAGAAGTCGATAGTTCGATTCTAGGGATACGCACAGTGTGGATGTTCTACTGCTGCAAGGTCGAATGCCTAGTTTGAGGGGAGACACCTTGTGTGGGTCACTGCGTAAATCCTCACCCAATCTAAAAGGCCGCTTGGTTCCTGATTTGCATCCTATATAATAATCTTTGAGGCTGAAGCGGTGAAGAGACTCAGGACTAAAAAATGGTCTTTTGCTCCAAAAATAACGCATTGTTACCACTGAATAGCGACTGAGTAGCCAAAAATTAGACAGCAGACAACTGTATATATCATTCTTACCATGCCACATCAAGCTCAGGATGTTGAAAACTATTGTAAACCTTATCGAATGCATGATTTGAAGCATTCACTTGATCATGTACATGTAACACCATGCATGGCCCTGTCATGTAGCGTTTTTTTTACATGCACGATTATTGATCAAATAGACAACACTAAATATGCATTTGTATTTGGGCGTATAGACAGAACTAAGTAGCATAATTTTTTTACTTTATCTTCTTCCACTTTAACTTTAAAGTGTCCATTGACAAAATAGATAATCCTCGGTTTTAACAATATCATCACGTTTTGATTTGAGCATAGTTTGTTTTTAACTATGTTCAAATTTAACTGTAACAATATTTTTAGATGAGAGAGAGTATATATTATGGATAGTAATAGATGTTTTTTTTCCCTTTGTCACATTGAATAGATGTTCAACGCCATTGTAAACTTTAGTGAAAATACATGATTTGAAGCATATATTGTGTGTAAGAGATTGTTTCCGTGGTTCGAATCCATGACCTTGCTCACAAAACAACAATCTTACCAGTTGATTCAAGTTCCGGCCTCATTCGTCCTATTTACATGCATGAGATAATTACCGTCGTAACTCTTTTTTCGTTACCAGAAAGAAAATCCCGAAAATCTCCCCCCGCGTCCGACATAACTTTTTGCTTCACTTTCCTCACTATCGATCAACTATAAATACCAAGTTAGGTCAGTAGTTAAAATATCACTCCCCATAGCTATAGCTAAAGAGCTCTTCCATATTATGGATTCTTTCGTCCTTTCCTTTCTTTTCTCCTTTCTTATCTTGAAACCAGTTGCAGAATCTAGGCATGGTTTCAATAGTAAAAAGACATATTTGCCATCTCATCAAGATTTGGTGACTAGTTTGCCTGGTCAACCTCGCGTCAACTTTGACCACTACGCCGGCTTCGTTACCATAGATGAGAACAAAGAAAGACAACTCTTCTACTGGTTTTTTGAAGCAGAAACTCTCCCTAGTGAGAAACCTTTAGTTCTATGGCTCAATGGAGGTAAGAATTTGCATTTATTTAGTCATGCTATATAATATATGTACCACGTAATATCAAATTAAGCTACAAATCCACCTGTAAAATCACTGGTCGAAAGGGTTTATATAAAATTAGTTATATATATACACACACATATATATTATTGGATTTATCATACCCTTTTGTCTTCTGCCTTGTCACCTACCGTGGATATAAAAACTTGTATTAGCGTGCGTACTTCGTTAGTTAGAGATTGTGTTATTATAAACTTTTAATAAAAATAATTATATAAGAGAAAATTAGACACTATATAAGATAAGATAGAGTATCTAATGGGTGACAGTTGGTCTACATATTTGAATCTTAGATCAAAAGCGAAATCTCTCGTCCTGGGGTCTCCCACCGTCTCTGCCGTAAGGAGCATTGTGGAGGATGCAAGTCAAGAGCCCAGCGGTCTTTTAGGTTGGGTGAGGATTTATGCAGTGACCCACATAAGGTGCTTCCTGCAAACCAGGCCTTCGGTCTAACAGCAATAGAACACTCACACTATACATGTCTCTGGAATCAAACTCTTGACCTCTTAGAACAAAACTAATCCGAGTATCAACTGGACTATACCTGGAATCAATATATTTGAATCTTGCTTCGTGCTGTTGCTGCTACCATTGCTTCAAGAATGATTATGCCTGGACAAAAAAAAAAAAACTGAGATAGAAGGATAGTGGTGTCAATAATGTGGAAGTATATATCTACAGTCCAAACATATATTCCCCCCACCCCCCCCCCCCACCAAACCCCCCGCACACATATCCATATTTTGTGCCTCGTCGATAAGTCCACATACGTGTATTAATCATTAAGTGTGCGTTATGGTAACAATGAATGCACAGTTTAAATTTATGTTTTTCACCATACAATTAGTTTTTGGTGCATTATAACTTCTAGACGAGCGCAATTCAAAAAAAAACAAAGGTTGCTTTGATGATACATAAAATGCAACGAATACAGTGAAGTGATTTTGATTGTATAAGTCAACAACATTATATGAGCAACATTACCTTATTGTTTTATAAATTTCCATCTATAACGTAGTATGAAGAGTCGGATGTACGCAATCATACTTATGTATTAGAAACGCATAAAGATTGTTTCATTATACGTATTATTCACTATATACTTCCAGGCATATAAATAACAAATGTAAAATACCTAATTACAGAAACGTGATACCACCTCATATTAAGAAAGTCAGTGGAATAAAGAGCGCAACGCATATCTTGAAACCCTACATCATAGTGGGAATAATCTTTCTGAAGAACTTTATGCTAAATTCAAAGTCAACCAAGGATTTATGTACTTTTCATTACGGTTTATCGGAAACAACGTCTCTGTGTTTCTAACATATAGATATAGTTACATACATCCGACTTCTCATACACCGACATAGACAAGAGACTCTAAGGTAATAAGGTAATGTTGTTGATGACTTTTGGCTCTCGTTATCCGGCTAGATGTATTCAGGAATCTGGACCAACAAAATGTCTAAACAATTCACACACACATACACACAAAACCCAAAAAAAAAAAAAAAGACAAAGAAAACAGTTTGTGTAGCTGCTTAATTTTGCACCATGTTCTCTGATAAGGTAACAAAGTGATATTCTTTGGCACAGGGCCTGGATGCTCTTCTGTTGGATATGGGGCAACACAAGAAATTGGACCTTTTCTGATCAAGGCTGCTGGAAGTGACTTAGAACTTAATCCCTATTCATGGAACAAAGGTTTGATTTCCTGACCTTAAATCTGTTGAACATCTTTCCCTTTTGTAAAGAAGGTAGTTGAGAGAAATACTATTGAATTGCTAGATTTAAAGAATCTTTGTATAAGTAGAATGGAAGGACACCTTCTTTCTTGATTTTGTGATGGAATAACGCTTCTTATATTGCGAAGTAACAGTTGATCGATATAGTTTGACGCAATTTTCATTATGGGTCATAAGAAAACAATCTTTGTGTGTTTATAATACATGGGTATAGTTGCGTATATCCGACCTTTCATACCTCGTCATATGCGGGAGACTCTAAATCAATGGGGTAATTAGTAATTAGTATCTGGATTATGGTATCAATTGCACATTCTTCTTTGACTTTAGAATATGACAGAATAAAGCAAAATAACTCACTAAATTAGTTGCGCTTCTTATACTGTGAAGTAACAGTTGATCGACACAGCTTGATGCAATTATCATTATGGGTTATCGGGAAACAACATATGTGTGTTTCTAACACATATGTATGGTTGTATACATCCGAACTTCCTATACTCCGCCATAGACGAAAATTTCTAAAACAATGAATAATGTTGATGTTGTAGTATCTGGATTATGGTCCAAGAAGGCAGCAGAAAATATATAAAATTAATATTCTTATAGATGGATGATAATGATAATGCAGAAGCCAACGTGCTCTTTCTGGAGTCCCCTATTGGTGTTGGCTTTTCATATTCCAATACGAGTAGGGACTATGACAACCTTGGCGATGACTTCACAGGTTAACATCCTAACCTTTTCTCATTTAAATTTGGACATTACTATGTCACCATCCGATAAGGTTTCCGGACCCCTAACTTCGCCCAAAAGCTAGATTGTAAGGGAAGGTTTGAACCCAACCTTATACACCAGTCCAAGATGTACTCCGTGGCCGATGTGGGACGCATTATCCCCACCCTCTTCAGGACCTGACTGCCTCATTCGGCGTTCTGTCGAACCCCACGAGACATCAGCCTGACCGGAAGCCCAGAGCTCTGATACCAAATGATAAGGTTTCCGGATCCGTAACTTCGCTCCAAAAGCTAGCTTGTAAGGGAAGGTTTGAACCCAACCTTATACACCAGTTCAGGATGTACTCCGCGGCCGATGTGGGACGCATCACCATCTCTTTCTTGCTGCGAAGGAATTCAAATAGTACAGGTTCGAAACCGAAGGCAAGCGTAGTCTTGGTATTTCATTGATGTCTGAACCAGATGCTTCTGAACTAATTGGAATAGGGATGCTGGTTCAGTTTTCAGTAGAACTTTATAGGCATTTCTATATGTGACCATCACATCTAGAAAGCCGTTGGGTTTCATGATTTACACTTTGGGAGTAAGGTGGTGGAGGCAATCTAGATCATGGTATAAACTTTTGCTCCAAAGTTATGTATCCCTTAATTTATTTTACTTTTTTTTGGTGACATCAGCACAAGATTCTTACACTTTTCTGCAAAAGTGGTTCCTCAAGTTCCCATCATATAGATCACGAGCCTTCTACATTGCAGGCGAGAGTTATGCAGGTACTTTTTAATATGACTTTCGGACCCGTCACTTTGTCTAGTTTTATTATTAACGAGCAAACGGCGCATTTAATTATATATGTTCCATAAGTTACGGTATCTATAAATCATTTTAATTACTTACGAAAGAATTAAAAAAAAGAGTATGAAATTAGATTATCGAATTGAGATGATATCATATTACGTACTATGAGGACGTTCTCGGTGCACTATGTTATGACTGCAAGAGTAATTAGAGCCCAAATCTGTAAAAAGAGATAGAAAAACGAAAGAGATAGAGGAATGATAGAAATTGGAATTCAAGTTCTCTGAATATTCAGAAACTGTTTACAAAATTCTTCAAAAAAAAAACAAGTTGTAATCCTACCTCTATATTCACCGCTTTCCCCCTTCTTCAAGATTGGACATTCGCCATGGATTCTGCACCACACTAACGGCAAGGAAAGAGAAGATACCCGGGCAGGCGTGGAAATAAAGACCCCCTCCCGGTTAAAACAGAATTGTAGCAAAAAGACTAAAATACCCCCAACTATCTTTTAAATTCCTAACAATACCCCTCCCTCAGACCATACTTGTCCTCAAGTATGCTTTAACTGGAAACTTAGCCTTAATGTAATCCTCACTCTCCCAAGTTGCTTCAGTCAATGGTAAAGAACTCCATTTGATCAAATAGCACACAGATGGCTTCATACGTCCCAACTGTGTTCGGGAATTAATAGCTGCTTTCGGCTCTAGCACAACATGCCCGTGTTCATCAACAGGAGGAAGATCTGGCAGCACCCTTTCCTCGGTCCCTCTAAACAGCTTCAGCATCGAAACATGCACCACTGGATGAATCCTTGATTCACTTGGCAACTTGAGCTTATATGCAACAGGATTCACCCTAGACTCTATCTCATATGGTCCAAAATATTTAATGGAAAGCTTAAGATTTCTTCTATGTTCCACAGATGCTTGTCTGTAAGGTTGCAAACGCAACAATACCCATTCTCCCACCTGGTATTGAACTTCTCTCCTCTTTTTATCTGCCTGCTGCTTTATCCGGTTTTTGGATTCCTCCAACTGCAACCTCAAGTCTTGTATCATCCGCTGCCTCTCCTCCAAGAAGGAGTTCAAGTCCACTCCAAATCCCTCCTCCAAATGCCCTAAAGGCAACACCGTAGGTTCATAACCATACAAAGCTTGGAATGGAGACATTCCAATAGCAGTGTGGAAATTGGTGTTGTACCAGAATTCAGCCAAAGACAGCCAGTCTGCCCACTTCCTAGGGTGCCTATGGGTCATGCACCGAAGATACATCTCGAGACATTGGTTCACTCTCTCTGTCTGGCCATCAGTTTGTGGATGGTATGAAGAACTCATTGCTAGCTGAACACCTATTAGTTTCATAAGGCTTTGCCAAAAGGCACTAGTAAACACATGATCCCTATCACTCACAATAGACTCAGGCAAACCATGGAGCTTGTAAATGTTTTCCATGAACAAAGTAGCTACAGACAACGCTGTGTAGTCATGTGTAATGGCAGTAAAGTGGGCAAATTTAGTGAAGGTGTCGACTACCACCATAACAGCAGTTTTACCTTTAGAGTTGGGCAAGCCTTCCACAAAATCCATTGTAATCGTCTTCCACGCCCTGTCAGGAACAGGGAGAGGATGAAGAAGGCCAGGCTGCTTCATATTCATACTTTTACACTGCTGACAAGTGACACATTTCTGGATATGGAATTTAACCTCCCTCTGCATCCCAGGCCAATAGAACAACTGTCTAATCCTCTGATAACAAGCCCTTTCCCCCGAATGTCCTCCAATAGTCCCATCATGCAGCTGCTCAGTCAATTTTTGCCTAAGCTCTCCAGTAGATCCCACATATATCCTTCCCTTAAATTTCGGTACTCCTTGGAACAAACTCCAATCCCGATATGCACCCGGATTGATCATCATCTGTTGAACTCTATCCTCAGCCCAAGTATCCTCCCGGTAACTATCCTGGATTCTCAGTGCCCATTCAGGAATGATAGAGGAGATAGCAAGAGAAGTAGCAGGGTGCCTTGACAACGCATCTACAACAACATTTTCCTTCCCTTTTCTATACTCAATAGTAAACTCCATACCTAAGAGCCTGGTAAGCCCCTTTTGCTGTAGTGATGTTGTTGCCTTTTGTTCCAACAAAAACTTCAAACTCTGTTGATCAGTTTTAATAATGAAGGGTCTGCCCATCAAATAATGTCTCCATTTTGTCACTGCTAAAATGACTGCGGTTAACTCTTTCTCATAAATAGATAAGCCCAACTCCTACGGTTTAAAGGCCCTACTAAGAAATGATATGGGTTGTCCCTGCTGATGAAGAACTGCCCCCACTCCTTTTCCACTAGCATCAGTTTCCACTACAAATGGCTTAGAAAAATCTGGCAGTTCCAAGACTAGTGAACCACACATTACCTCTTTCAGTGCCTCAAACGCTCTAGTCGCAGACTCACCCCATTCAAAAGCATTTTTCTTGAGCAGATCATGCAAGGGCCTAGTAATTAGACCATAATCCTTGATAAACCGTCTATAAAATTCCGTAAGCCCCAGAAATGCCCTCAGCTCCGTTATGTTAGAAGGGCAGGGCCACCTCTGAATACACTCAACCTTTTTGGGGTCTGCATATACCATGCCATCCTGGATTATGTGACCCAAATACTCAATCTGTGACTGCCCAAAAGAACATTTACTTCTTTTGGCATAATACTCATTATCCCTCAACAACGACAGTACAGCTGCTAGATGCTGGGCATGTGACTCCATATCCGGACTATAAACCAAAATGTCATCGAAAAATACCAAAACAAACTTCCTCAAATACTCACGTAACAAAGTATTCATAGCCTTCTGAAAAGTGGCTGGTGCATTAGTGAGCCCAAAAGGCATCACCTTAAACTCATACAGTCCATTATAAGTTACAAAGGCAGTCTTATGAATATCTTCAGGTTTAAGCAAAATTTGGTGAAAACCAGACCTCAAATCGATTTTAGAGAACACCCTGGCCCTCTCCAATTCAACCAACAAGTCATCTATGATTGGGATGGGAAAACTATCCTTGATGGTTGCATCATTCAATTTCCTATAATCAATACACATTCTCCACGTCCTATCCTTCTTCCTAACAAGTAGCACAGGGGAAGCAAAAGGAATCTCACTAGGCTGTATAATACCTTGTTGAAGCATTTGCATTACCATTGATTCAATCTCTGCCTTCTGATAATACGGGTATCTATACAGTTTGGCCTTAAAGGGAGCTATCCCTTCCTTTATATTAATAGCATGTTGAATATTCCTACCAGGAGGCAATTGGGATGGCTCTTCAAACACCATTTCAAACTTACTTAGTATGGGAAGCAGCTCACTAGGGATCATCTCCTCTGCATCAGTAGATCCCACCATGTTCAACTGACCAAATAAGCCTACGGCTCCTCGTTTGAACCACCCCTTAGTGTTTCTGCCAGAAATCATCTTAAGTTGTGCAAGTTGACCTTGGCTCCTCAATGACACCTGCTCTCCATTCTTCTCAAAGGTAACTTCCATTTCTTAAAATCAAACACCATTGGGCTGTATGAACGCATCCAATCAACTATAAGCACCATATCGCAGCCACCTAATGGCAACAACCTGGCATCATGTGAAAACCTGTGCCCCTGTATGATCCATGGTAGACTAGGACACTTGGCATTGCTAATCATCCTATTCCCGTCTGCTACCGTAACTACCAATGGGTTAGTTGGTTCAATAACACAGTTGAGTGAGCTAGCTAGGTGAGTATCAATAAAGGTATGAGTGCTTCCACTGTCTACTAACACTGTAACTGGGGTTTTCTTAATCAAGCCCTGAATCTTGATAGTACTGGAGGTTATTTGCCCAAACATGGTATTAACTGAAAGCTGGACTTCCTCCCCTTCCATATTAGGATCCCCCACATCAGGAGGCTCACCATCCTCATCATCCACCACTATGAAATTAAGATGCTTATTTTTACATTGGTGACCCGGGTAATACTTATCCCCACATTTAAAGCATAGCCCTTTAGCTTTCTTCTCCTGCAACTCACCGGCACTGATGGGTTTATACGGAGTGTGCCACTTGGGCTCGGTCTTAAGAGGGATGGGTGAAAATCTGGACTCACCTATTCCTTGCTTAGGTGGTGGTTTAGGCTTCATACACAGCAGCAGGGATTCTTGGGCTCTAGCCAATTTAAGGGCCTGACATAGGGTCGTTGGTTCCGAATGCTTAACCATGATTTTGACTTCGTCTTTCAACCCCGAAACAAACCCCTACACGAAGTATTCCTCACCAAAGTTGGGGTTCATCCCATGAACCATGGCACGCAACTTCTCAAACTGGGTTTGGTAGGAGTCGACAGTCCCCGTTTGCCTAAGGTTATGAAATTCCTCCATTATATCCAATCTACTTTTCCCTGCAAACCGCTGAACGATTTCCCTACAGAATCTCTCCCATCCTACCTCAGCCTTATCTATCTTCCAACTTGAGTATCAAATCGCAGCATCTCCACGAAGATACAACCTCGCAATTTTAACCTTAACCACCTCATCCCAGACGTCCTGCAACTCGAAATATGTATCACAACGGCTCACCCAATCCGTAGGGTCATCTCCTATGAATTCTGGAAAATCCATCCGAGGAACTTTCGTTAGCTGCTCCAATCTCGTCTTTGAGTTGCATGCAGGCTGATCAGACGACGTAACTGGAGTATCAGGAACATGCTGTGATGACTCCGGACGTTGATCTTGCGGGCAATGTTCAACCTCCTTCCTTTTAACCAAACTCTCAATCATCTTCAACAATTTTTGATTATCTGCAGTAATCTGGATAAGCTGATGTTGGACACCCTCGTATTTACTAGAAACCTCTGCAAACCTTGCATCGACGGAATGATGGAGATCTCGGAGCTCCTGGTTGAACGCACGCACCGACTCCTCCCACGACCTCGATCTCGTATTTTCTGCCATCAACTCCAAGGATTGATGGCTCTGATACCAAATGTTATGACTGCAAGAGTAATTAGAGCCCAAATCTGTAAGAAGAGATAGAAAAACGAAAGAGATAGAGGAATGATAGAAATTGGAATTCAAGTTCTCTGAATAAGAAACTGTTTACAAAATTCTTCAAAAAAAAAAACAAGTTGTAATCCTACCTCTATATTCACCGCTTTTCCCCTTCTTCAAACTTGGACATTCGCCATGGATTCTGCACCACACTAACGGCAAGGAAAGAGAAGATACCCGGCAGGCGTGGAAATAAAGACCCCCTCCCGGTTAAAACAGAATTGTAGCAAAAAGACTAAAATACCCCCAACTATCTTTTAAATTCCTAACACACTAATACTAATTATGTGACATGTATATTACAGGCAAGTACATACCCGAGTTGGCCGAAGTCATTCATGACAGGAATACTCAACCCGATCTTTTCATTGATCTCAAAGGAATACTGGTATCCATGCTCCATGCATTAAAATTATATCTGCATTAGTTTTATTATGATATAGAAATAACTACTCGTCATTATTGTAGTTACTTTTTGTCTAATAAGATTTTAATCAAGCAAAAAAAATACAATATAAATGCTTTGGATGTGTTTAAAACGGGAAGGTTCATCCGCTATACGTCTGTTTTTTTTTTGTTGGACAAGTAAACTATTCTTAGACATTATACTATTTGTTTTATCGTAATTGTTAGTTGACCTAGAGTTATTTGTAGACGGCTCGAAATAAAGATCGTTGGTCCTTTTTAATTTTTTTGGGTTAAAATGTTAATATATTAATCATAGAAATCAAAGCATCAAGGGGATGTAACTCATACAAGAGTCCTATTACATAAGCTATCATACAAGCCTATGCGTACTAGTCATGCGGATATTCCTAACCAACGAACACGACATTACCTCATCTTAGTATATGAGGGTAAAGCTTATACGTGACCCTGAGAGTATGTGTGCATGTTCTATGCGTTGCATCTCTAGATACAAAAGATTCTCTATAAAAAAATGTCCATATCCCTAGCCTGCCAAATGCAATAGATCATGGCCGCAAGTGTGATCTTGATTGCTCTTGTTCTCAATGCTTTTTTTTTTTTGAGTTTCCGTGATCCCCATGCCAGCAATCTTGGAATGAAGTTCATTCCCCTTGGCAATGCTAGCCATTCTGATAGGTAAGCCAAGACCTCTTTTATGGTCGAACACGAAAAGGTCAAGTGCTGCAACGTTTCTGGCTCTGTCGAGCAGAGCTGACATGTGTCATCTTCCAGATATCCGAGCCTGACTTTGGTAGGAAGTTTGTCCATCCCTGCTATCTAGAGCAGGAAAGAGTGCTTGGGCGTGATGGCGCAACCCCAGGCTATTTTTGTCCATCCTACTTTGCTCTGCCGTTTCTGAAAATAATCCTATGCTAGATGAGATTTTAAAACTTCATCCTCTACCCAAGAAGCGAGTGTTGCTATTGCAGGATGAACCTGAAAGTGTCAGCAATTTGTCTCTAACTATCTCTGTGACCTTCTTCAAGAGTGGGGAGTATGATTCCTGCCCAGGCCCGATCCAGAGCGTGATATTTAGTCTGTACTTCTTAATCTTTCTTCTTCTAGTGCAGTTTCTTTGTCGAAACATTTTTATTTCTTTTCCTAAAAGAATTAAAAATCCTTTATCATCTTTAATCTTTCTTTTTCTTAAACTACAATTTCTTTAACACCAATCAACATTATATCCAGTTAATTCAGCAGTTAATTTTAATTTTGAGATGCAGGTGGGTAATCCTGAAACATGTGATGCAGAAGACTGGAAGGGGCTGCTAGATTATGCATGGAGTCATGCAGTGATATCAGATGAAACCCATCAAACAATAACCAAATCATGTGATTTCTACAGCAATGATACATGGGGGAACCAAGACTGTAGTGATGCTGTGGATGAAGTTTTTAAACAGTATGGAGTGATTGATATGTATAGTCTCTATACATCTACCTGTTTAAAAAACTCATCATCAGATTCACAAGACACATCATTCCATGTTATGTTTAGAAGCAATCTGAAGTTGGTAAGTAATCTTAATTTTCCCCTACCAGTTATTTATTATATGATAGTTGTACCTTTGTTTTGTTTCCTGAAGATATCACCGTCGACAACAATGATTAATCTCTTTTGATCTATAAAACTCTCAGTTTAGAGATTTTTGTATCTGGTTATAATATGCAATACTTGTACAATGAAATTCGTTTACTAGATGGGTTGATCGTCAATCTAAGAGATTGGTAAGAGGGTTGCGCCAGTACTGGTGTAAAATGGCGTTCCCGGTGCATTAGGCTTCCGCATTTGCGCATGGTCTGGGGAGGAACCAGATCGCTTCACGATCTGATGTACGCAGTCTTACTCTACACTTCATGTCTTCGAAGAGGTGCAAATCGAATAGGTCATGTCTAATCCGCTCATCTCAAGTCATTTTGGGCCTGCCTTTACTCCTTATCCCCTCTACAATGAGGCTTTCGATTGCTCTGACATGCGCCGTTGTCTGTCTCCTCTGGACATGTCCAAACTATCTCATTCTCCCCTCCCTTATCTTATCTGTTATACTAGTCACCCCTAATATTTCCCTAAATACCTCATTTCTGATTCAGTCTAGCCTTGTATGTCCACACATCCACCTCAGCATCCTCATATCTGCCACTTCCATCTTCTGTGACTAGGCCCTCTTGATGGTCCAACAGTCTGTTCCATATAACTGAAATGTAATATAAAAAATTTGACAACTAATATATTTTTATTTTTGAAAAATAAACAATATTTTTGAGGCAAACTTAAATATAAATTAAGACAATATGGTAATTAAAGGTTTAACCTCGTTGTTTCAAACACATCCACCCCATGTGGCTTTTTTTTTTACTTATTTATATCTTCTTGGACAAGATGAATAGTAATTTCTTTTGTAACACAATAAAACTACTTATTGACCAACTTTTTATTAGCTCTTTTTTTATAAAACAAACATTGAAATTTACAGGTGATGGTTAAGTATTTAATTATTTGCTATTGCAATCAGATGCCTAGGATCATGGGCGGCTATGACCCGTGCATAGATGACTATACAAGCCAATATTACAAGCGGTCTGATGTGCAGAAAGCCCTCCATGTGACCCATGGTCATGACCTAAGGGACTGGAAATTATGCAAGTAAATATTTACAGCACTTTTATTTTATTTACGCTTGTCTTCACACCCTACCGATAGCTTTTGCTGTTGTTGGAATATATTGGGTATGTGTTGTTGTTATTTTATTTACCCATGTAATTTATAAATTCCCATGATGGACTATATGTATATATGGAATTAATATGCAGTATGTCGGTCTTCAATGGATGGTCAGATTCAAAGGAATCCATGATCCCTATTTACAAGAAACTCATTGCTGCTGGAATTACAATATGGGTTTACAGGTACATATATGCCCTAATATAACATCTTCTTTAGGGGTATTAATAAACCGAGACGAGCCGAATACTAAGTTTCCGAATTCGGATTCGCTAAGCTAAATGAACTGTTCGGTTCGGTTTGTTTAGCTAAACGAGCTTTAAAATCGGTTCGAATTCGGCTCGATAACACTATAACTGTTTAAACGAGCCCAATAGTTTGCGAACAGTTCGTCTCGTTTAACTAAACGAACCCAAATAGGCGTTTAAATTTGGCTCGTTTAAGTAAAATTAACGAATAAACTCGAACCAGATACACATCAAACTCGAACAGTTTGCAAACTGTTCGGTTCGCTTAACACTCCTAATCTTCTTGCAAGTTTCTGTTTTTATTTTTCATCCCCTCTCGAAAACAATATCTACCTTCAAGACATGCATATTCATCTTTCCAAAAACAACACAGAACATAAAGCATAGATAAAGCTCATATAAAAGGCATTTCTGGTATATTAGGCTAACGCGTTTACGTATGATCCGAGAAGAGATCGGATCGTTTTGCGATCTGTAGTACGCAGCCTTACCATATACTTTGTGTAAGAGGCTTTTTCTGAGCCTCGAATCCGTGACCTCAAGTTCATAAATAATCCCAATGCCAGGTCGTATAAATATAGAAAATCAAACGTACATATAATCCCAATGCCAGGTCGAAAAGAAAATGAATAATATGCTCATATATAAGAATGAGACATTATGTATGAAAGTTGAATTAGCAATTTTTACACATAAACAACAACAACATTACCTCATTGTCTTAGAGGCTTCTGCCTATGGCGAGTATGGGGATCGGATGTACGCAGCCATACTAATGTGTTAGAAACACACAGAGGTTGTTTCCCGATGACCCATGATAAAAATCACGTTAAACTGTGTCGATCAACTGTTACTTCACAATATAAGAAGCGCAGCCAATTTAATGAGTCATTTTGATGTATTCCATTATATTACAAAGTCAAAGAAGAATATGTCTTTAACTCCATTGGAAATGGAACTATAACAATTTTTACACATGTGATGATAAAATTCATTAAAGTTGACATTTTAGTATTGTCATATCTATAATAACATCGGTATACTTAAGTCCTGAGACATTATAGCATGATAAAATTATTAAAAATTTATTTGAGTAATTGTATTTTTATATTTTATACTTAAAAGACTTTTTGTTGCCGTTGCATGATGCAGTGGAGACACTGATGGAAGAGTTCCAGTGCTATCAACAAGATACAGCTTAAGCCTTCTGGCTTTGCCTATTGCAACTGCATGGAGGCCTTGGTACCATC
Organism: Eustoma russellianum; assembly: GCA_036186865.1. Lineage (NCBI taxonomy): Eukaryota > Viridiplantae > Streptophyta > Magnoliopsida > Gentianales > Gentianaceae > Eustoma > Eustoma russellianum. Next base: position 31,392,338 of record AP025066.1, on the reverse strand, counting down.
AAAAGCAGGTAATGCATAAACAACTGGTTTTATTACGGGACACCTACGATGTTTATATCGATCTATTATACGTATCTGTGTGGATCGTCAATTCGTGGGTATTTGTTCATTCGATGAATGGATGTTTGATATTGTTGGGGCAGGTGGCAGGGTGGATTCAACAATATAAGGGGCTTACTTATGGGACATTTAGAGGGGCAGGTCATGCAGTTCCAACCTTCAAGCCCAGAGAGTCTCTTGCCTTCTTCTCTTCTTTTCTTTCCGGAGATTTGCCTCCATCCACGCCCTAAGATTTTTATACATAAAGATCAAAGCTTACTATCAAAATTTTGTTTTCTCATATGCATTTTTGCTGGAAAAACACCAAAAGTAGAGGATTTTGATTATCAGATTGTGCTTCTTTTGTCTAATGAAAAAGAGAGTTATTTTTGTTTATATATATGTGCCATTGTCAAATTTGTTGAGTGAAAATCAAGTACAAATTGCATAACAAGATTGATATGAAACCTAAATTTGAGTGAATGGAGCTCAAATTATTGTTTGTCAAAACTAACAACAACAACATTACCTTATTGTCTTGTAGGCTTCCGCCTATAGTGAGATATGGGGGTCGGATGACTATATTTATGTGTTAGAAACACACAAATATTGTTTCCCAATGAACCATAGTGAAAATTGCACCAAGTTGTGTCGATCAACTCAATTGCTACTTCACAATACAAGAAGCGCAGCCAATTTAGTTATTCATTTTGCATTATTCCGTCATATTTCAAAGTCAAAAAAGAATGAAAACATTGTCAAATCTAAAATTTTGGAATCTAAAGCCAGTCGAAATAGTGAATAAGTGCACCATTGAAAATAATGCTGAATTTCTGCAGGCAAGATGCCGAATATTTATAATGCCCTAGTAGTTAAAGGTCAAGATAAATATGAATTTAGACATCCATTATAGTATTTAAGATATAAAAAACAACATCAATAAAGATAAAATCAAAATAAATAATGTAGTAATTAGGTTAAAGATCAATGAAGACTTTTATTTGGTTTTGAGACAACTTTCATTTGTTAAATACAATAAAACTTCTTGCGTAGAAACGTTCCCTTGAACGCAAAACTTTCAATTACATGTTTTTTCTTTTCTTTTCATTTCTTCTTTTTTTTTTTTTTTTGGTAACTTTGAACAATACATTTTCGAACCAAACTATTGATTCATGACTTTTATTTTCGACTCTTTTTTTTTTTTTCAAATCTTGCTCCTTGATTCACCATATTCTCTACATCTTTTCCAATACTGTTTTACCAGCTGTGTAACATCATTTTGACGCTCTACTTTCATTCACATGTTCACTATGCAGAAAAAAAAAATATGTTCTATAAAATATTGACACTCTCTCTCCAAACTAATTACTTCATATTATCTGCCAAATAATGTACCTATAGTAACAACAGCACAGTGAGGTTGACCGAGGACGACTCCACTGTATTGGGAACGTCTGTCCCTATGGTAACAACACCACAGAGAGGTTGACCGAAGACGACTCCACTGTACCGGGAACGTCCTTCAGGGAAAAAAAGGTGAATAAATGTCCCTATGGTAACAACACCACGGTGAGGATGACCGAGTACGACTCCACTGTACCGGAACGTCCTTTAGGGAAAAGAAAGTGGATAAATGATATGTTTACGTCTCTCTGAGAAATAATTTCGGCAGCCCATTTTCATGTTTGATATTACCATTTCAAACTAAAGAACGTTATTCTTCAGCAAACAAATCACTTTCAATAAATTGAGCATTACATTATCATATATGCTGCAAAAGAAATGCAGCAAATCTGTCAGCTCTCTGTATACAACCATCTGAACTTCCCGTCTAAATATGTAAACCAACAAAAGGAAAAGGGGAACCGAAAAAGAACTAAAACCCAACAAAAAGAAAAGAAAAAGTTGTACAAAACAAAAGGATCTAGGTATACTATAAAATCGGATCCATCAATCTTGTATATAAAGAAGAGTCTTGGAGATAAATACTGGCTGTACAAGTTCTCCAAGCTCGTTTGATAATGGATCTCATGGGATTCGACACGATTCAATTACTTCCAGCACTGTACTATGAGTCTCAGAGGAGATCATGTCTAGTGCTAAATGAAATTCCTGGAGAAACACAAAGATTATAGTCATCGATACTGAGCAGAAAACGAGCAAACAGTAATTCATGGTTGAATCAAGTAACAAAGGCAAAGATTTAGACGTGGCTGAATTGCAATCTATAACGAATGTACTTCCATACATGGCTAAAAGGGTTCCAACTGAAATTGGCGGTTGAAATAAGGAAGGAAATGGCATGTTGAATTGTTCAAACAAACAAAGTTTGGACCCTCGAAGTTCTTATATGATGCAGATACAAGGAAGCAAAAGAAACATGCTCAAAATAGTTGGATTCAAAAGGGATAAAACTACTCCAGACTTCAACTTCAATCTACTGGGATTCTTGAAAATGCTACTGTTCGTCCAAATATTGCGTTACAAGATGGTGATGAATCAAATAAGTGCTTATACAAGAGCTACAGCAAGACATACCACAAATCTTTCCAGAACAGGAACAAGAATTGCAAGTTTGTGATCCGGAAGACAATCAGCAATAGTATTACGCGTGCTCCTACTGCAATCACATGAGATGCATTCTGAGAGAGATGACCTGAAAAGCTATTAGAGAACTTATCTTTCAAGGAAAGCATACCCACCTCTCAGTTGAAAGAAACGCGAGTAGTAGCGCTGAATAAGCTTCTACAATCATTTTCTCTGCTTCTTTCTCACCCTGTGACACAACATCTTCAGCATCCTGCAGGTGAGAGAATTTTGGGTTAGAATCATCTCTTAAAACCTCACACGTGCACTGTCTTAATTAGATAGAATTCCCATCAGAACACATACGATAGAGGTTTGCACCTTAAGGTACATGAACATTTTCTAAATCAAACATCATGCTTAACATCAAAAGTCATAAATCACAATAGTCCATAGTGAAACAATTTCATTGTTACATTTGTTTATCAGGATGGATCTATTTACATTCCCACTGTGTCTTTACATGCTTGTTCACTCCAATGTCTTTGTGTTAAATTGGCATATTGAGGGAGTAGAGATACACACTCCTTATGTAATTATAGAGTCGAGCACATTTCATATCCATATATTACATGGTTGTTGCAAATATTATCTATATATTCCATCCTAACAAGGGCTATCCATATGTTTGTAGTTTTGTTACAAAACTGCAACATTTAACGCCATATTACATGACTTAACGTTGGGTTGCTCCGTTTAAACATTGTAGTTTTGTAACAAAACTACGAACTTATGGATAGCCGTATTCAATATGGAAGATAAGGATTATATTTGCAGCAATCATGCAAATACCGTTTCATTTACTTAATTACTAGCTAATTCTAGTTTTCTAAAAGATCACGGTATTGCATAAACAAGTCCAAGCTCTACACATGATGAAATTTCTTTCTTCAATATCTTTAGCAACTTAAACCATAAATGTATATAAAAGCAAACAGTTCTGAGGAAAAAGATCAATACAATACACCTACATACCATGGATAAGTGGCCTCCTTCTTCAGCTGCTTCCCCAGCACCCTGGTTCGCCAAAAAAATTGAGCACAGTAGCTGAATTAGATCTGCCTGAGTTTCCTCATCTCCAACATCCGAGTAGTGCAATGAAACACTAGCAGCTGCAAGCCGTGATCTGCAGTGAAAGACAACTTATTCTGAGTTTAGCGTCACCAATATTATAGTCCATTTGGAGACAATTAAACCGCGGAACCATGAGAAGCCATGCCGAGTCATAAAAATGGAAATACATGTCATGACTAAGTTGTTTAGAAGTAAGAACGTTCAGGCCCAAATAATGGCATAAATCACAGAGAGCTTGTTCACTCCACTTTCTGTGATCAATTAGTCCATGATAAAATACTTAATAAAAAACTTTTAAAATTAAACCAAACCATAATCTAAACGTTCAGTAAGAAGTTCAGTTTGGACAGCCAAATTGCACCAAAGAAAATGTCAAAGAATACCAAGTTTATTTTCCATAGTCTGAAGGCTCAGCCATCATGTACAAGTAAAAGCCAACACACAAACAGATTAGACTAAATGTTAGCTCATGGAGGGGGGTTGAGAAATCTAGGACAAATTGGGAAATCTGTGTAAATAGTGTATTTTCCACGTGTATTCTATAAGAGTGTATAGGAGATAGAAACAAAGTGTAAAATCTGCAGTAGCAGAGTGAAGGATGTAAACATTGAAAGTATAAATGAAAGAAGACAATAAGAAAGTAGGGTAAACAGCAACTTTTCAATGAAGCCAAAACAGAAGTAATACATAAGAAGGATTGTAATCGTATTTGATCTAGCCCTAGTCAAATGAAAATATGGTCGAAAAATGATCATTCTTGAGAAGTACATGAATGCATAATGAGTAGTAGCCATCTTCAATTTATAAACTATTCCACCATCATCTTCCCACTCCACTCCCAACCAAAAAAAAAAAAAGGAGAGCGGTTGTTAGTTTGATGGACATCTGTACTTGAAGATAGATTAGGTAAAAGGTCAAAAGTCAATCTCCTGCTAGGTGAAGACTAAGAACCAACTCAGATTATCGCCTTATCGAAATGCATGAGCAAATAGATTCTACTTATCCTTCAAAAAGAATAAATAAAAAATACATTCTACTTAGGCAATGGTGTGATTCAGCTAAAGATATAATCCACCAGAAGGACAATGCAAGACCTACAATCAGGCTATGGTTTATTGATCTATGCATGTCATCCTGGGCGATGCTGATGAACCAAAGAAGACAAAAACATAGAACGAAATATCATCCCACATCCTCAAACAATGCAAGACTAGAAACTGCACAGAGCAATAATTACCTGTTTGTACTGTCCTTCTCAACCAAGTTCACTAGCAATCCAAGAATAGCAACAAGCAAATCTAATTGCTGATCTGTTAAACGTTTATCGTTTTGACGATCGAGTACAACACTTGATCTTGATGACATGCTACTTTCTCTTGGACAGTCCAAACAAGGTAAATACAATCTGAAAGATGGAAAGTGAACAGCAATCAAAGAAGACAAAGTTTCCAACCCTCCACAGGCAGCAATTTGCTGACATCCAACAGGATTATCATTTGTTAAGTTCATAAGAACCTGCAAAATGACCAAAAAAATGCAAAGGGCAGCCCTTCATCAGGTGGATACTCCGTCAAAATTAAATAAACATAATAAAACCAAATCATATAATAATGCCAACGACTCGGACAGATACACTGCACTCTCTCCACTAATAAAGGACTCAGCCATTACCTTCACAGATGAAAGAAGACAATCCGAGAGAAGACTGGACATTTCTTCAGCAACAGCAGCGGAATGAAGGACCTCACCAGTATCGTGCTTTTTCTTGCACGACTTGTCTTTGCTGGACTGAAATAACGGTTTGCTTCCACTTTCACAATAACTAACTTTTGCTCTAGAATTTTGAGTTAGAGAAGCTTTTGGGCCCCCGTAAAGTAAGTCCCACTTGGAAGGTCCGAAATCATCCTCATCAAAAGCAAAAGGATCCTCACTGTCCTCCATATAGTCAACCTTGGTGTTGTCTAACACCTTAATACTACCAGTGAAATTTAATTGCGTATCCTTAACAGATGGCTTTTTCACATAATTTCTCTTCTCTGGTACTGCGCTGCAGGAGACATATGAGGATGAGTCGAGTCGCATTTTCAACCAAGGATCAATTGATGCTTCTGATTTGGATTTGGAGGATCCAGGATGGCCAGAAGAAATCCCAAAATTCTCTTCAGACATACTACAACACTTCTCCGCAGAGGTTTCCTCTGTGGTACAGCACCTTGAAGAGGAACTGATGGACACAATCTCCACATCGGCAACTGTAAAAAAAATATTTTCTTAACATATAATCGAAAAAAAAACGCTAGTTTCCCAGACCAAGTCAATCAGAAATCATAGTAACCAATTATAACTCAAACTTCAAATGCAACTATAAACAAACTCTGTAGCTCATGCCAATTACCCCTGCAACATTGATAATCACATATATGTAGGGCAAAACACCATTTATTGTCGCACTGAAGGGATTTTTGACATTGAACCCAAATTCACCGTATATGCAGAGGGATATAGAATGGGAAAGCCACCTCTTTCTGGAATGAACCCTTGGAATGAACCCTCGCGCACCCATAGGGTATTTTAAGTGGCCATCCATAATAAAAAAAGGAAGCTATGCATTGCTGAGGATGTTAAAGTCTCAACAGTGTTAAATGGGCAGGAGTGTGGATTACCATATGGCCGGGATGGGATGACCAGGTCATCCGATTCAACCTTGTATGCAGAGACATCAAAATTAGGAGTGGAGAAGACTACTAGTTCTGGAAACCAAGTGTCAATTTGTCTATTAAGAATGTTGTGCAAGCATTCCAGGACCCGATGCCATCGGTTGTATGGGATAAGATAGTTTGGTGTAATCATTTTCATCTAAAATATGCAATCATCATTTGACTTGCATGTTATAATAGAATGAATACATTAGATAAGCTATTTAATTGAGGTATTGTCATTAACACGTGTCTTGTCATAGGTTTATGGAGGACCAAGATCACTTATATTTCCAATGCCATTATTCAACTAAGGTGTGGAATGCACTTCTGAAACAAATGAATATCAAAGGTTGGATCAATGGCTGGCAAAATATCCTAAACTGGCAGAGCTCCAATACCACCTAGGAATCCAAGTTTCAAAAGGACATTACTCTATTTGGCTTCTTAGCAGAGCTGTATACCACATTTGAAAAGAAAGAAACTGTACGCTGCATCAACAAATGACCAAAGACCACTCAATCATTTTCAAAGACACCTTCAAAGTATTTGCTACTCTGCTTGTTCCTGGAGGAGATACAGTGCAAGCTGCATCACTATGAAAGTCTTCTCCAAGACAAGATCTTCTGGCTACTCTATCCCCTTCTTTTTTTCAATGGAAATCATAGACTGTAAAAGTGGATTCTCTATATACCTCGCTATGTTGTTTGTATGGTTCAGATGCAAATGAATTGGCATCATGGCACACACAGAAATGAGGGAACTCACTCATTCAAGCTGCTTTCTACTTCTCTTCCTATATTTAGAGTCCATTAAATGCAATGTAGCTGCCTCCAGTGGGTTGGGTTGGGCAATAGAAACCGTAGGCACCATATTTTTGGTGCCTCTTTCTTCATTGTCCCCTTTGTTTCACCCAACCTCTGCTACTCCTCAAGCTACATTCTTCAACTCGCCATCAACATGAAGACATCAAGAAACAGGTTTTGGTTCATTATTTTAGTCTAGATGTTTTGGGACTATACAGTTGGAGATAGGAGAACTTTGACATTAATCTAGGAAACCCCTGGGGGCGGTATTGTTAATACCAAATTTTCCTATCTTCAACCTTGGTTTTCTATGCTATTCAAGCGTACCGTGCGTAATAATACTCCTTTTTTTAATTTGTTTAGTTAGATGAACAATAGCGGATATTAGATATCTAGAAACTTGTTTGAGCCACCTATTTTATTGTTGCCTCGGACAACTTTTGTACACGTTGGCAATAGCCGTTGGCATTTTGCTCTTAGTATTCTTAGCTCATGTTGTCACGCTATGACAACTTTTTGTAAAGGTTGCACTAAATATAGAAATTATATTGTAAGCCATCTATATTTTACGCAAACTAAGCTAGAGGTTGCACTCATTTAGCAACATCTACCATAAATTTACCATTCTTGGTTTTTATATAAAAGTTTGACCCAAAAAAAAACACTATATTGAGTGCTATACCTTTTGCATCAGCACAGAGAAGATACGAAGGGGCAAGGGGAAAGAGCGACCTCAGTACATGCAGAAGTTAACGTACCTTTACCATCAAAAGCACGACTTGTTTCCCGAGAATGACTACTAGTCTTTTCATCCTGGGAAACGGCCAAATTAATCCAAAGTAAAGAAAGCCCTACACACCAAAACATGTTGTATCAAGCAAATGATAAGCTCTAGGTACAAAGCACGTGCTAAATTTCAGCACATGCTCAAAATACTTCCTAGAAACATGACATACTTGAAAAATTTTTGATGACACTTAGGATGAGTTTTATGAACGAACGCGGAGCCTTCTGACTGTCCAAGTTCCCTTTCATTCCAAGTAAATGACTCTGCAGAAAATAAAAGGGCAACTACTGAAAGTTACAAGATGCCTTATTATAATACATTATAACACAAGATAACGTAGATACGATGATTCAGTTGGCATGGGATCCTGCAACTTTTTAAGCTTGCCTGATTTCCCTGGCTAAGAAATGTGGCATTCTCCATGATTTGCATGCACTTCAACAGCAGCACCAGATTTTCCTTAGCTGCAGCATCCTTAGGGTCCAAGAAACAAGCTGGATCCCGTCCTAACCATCCCTAGTAAAAACAAGCGGCAAACTAAAACGGTCAAAACATAGCAGGCAGTTTACCTTTTTGGATAACCTCGAACCGACTAGGAAAATTAACAATCTTTGACACCCAGTGATTTAAGCAAACCTCACAACTAGTTATTTTAGTGGCCAATACAAGTGAGAATTCCCAATTACAGAATTATACAGGTAAAGGGGCTGTAAACAAAATCTAGGGAAAAGAAAGAAAAAAGAAAACAGAAAGGCAATCCAGCATTTTATAACCTTCTTACAATTACATATCGAGATAAATAATTTGAGGTTGACAATGGCTCATTCAATTTTAAACAACAGAAGATACCATAAAATCTATTGTCGACTGACAAAAAAGGAAATCTAAAAAAAGTATAGAACCAATTAAGGGATAAGTTTCCCAAAGATTAGCAAAAGAATACCAATTTGTCATGGAAAGATAACAATGAAAATTTGTCGGACAGTACTTCTCTTACTCTGATCATTTAGAAGTATGAAGTTCTTCCACATGATCGCTCCTACTTATCATGCTCTCAGTTTCACTAACAATCACCACAGACACTTCTAGAAGACAAATTAATAAGTTAACCTTTAAAATACACAAAGTTGTCCGGTTTTCAACCTTGATTTTATGTGCATGCTGAGATGAAGGATACCGATTCTTAACCTAACAATCCTCTAAGGCCTTATTATATTACTCGCAGATGATCTGTGGCATGAAGAGTGTTATTTCACAGGGGGTTTAAACTATCTCATCCAAATTCTGACTAAACCAATTTAGTCAAAAGCGTTCAACAAAAAGAAAGACATACAGGCACACACCTCTATGATGCAATGGCAAGTTCTTGCAATTTCAAACACTGCATTAAGTCCTCCCAGCTCCCTAAATTTCTCCTTGAAGTTTCCTCCACTTTTCCGCACTCTGCCAGAAGTATCTGGTAATTCATATTACATGAAGAATTAGATGTAACGAAAAATTAAGAAAGAATATGCAACAAGCGTCAAGCTTCAACAAAAAAACACATATAATGATTATAATACACCCGACTCGTACACTCAAAATTGCAAAAATCCCAGCAACAAGTAGAAGCAATTGTAAAGTCTGTAAGAGTATGAATTACTCCTCTCCCTAACAGCTTAGGCTTTTAGATGAGATATACATCTTCGCACTTAAAGCAAAGCAAAAGACAGCCAGCCTAGTACTACTGCTATTGTCTGTGACTCCTATTATTGTGCTTGTGGCTTGACTGAAAAGTTAACAGCTTCAAACTACTATGACCTTAGGCTGCTGTGAATTACTATACATTTTTGCCTAACTGTAAGAATATGGCATCAAAATACAAATATATTCTTCTCTAATTTTTGTCATAAAGGGATAGACTTTTAAACTAGCAGAAAACATAAACATATAAAAACATGAAGACTGATATCGACGTCGAAACAATAAGCTTCTTAAGACTTGACAGAAAAATTAAAGCTTCCGTGCTACTGCAACCTCAAGTCTGCCAGTTCAACCAGTGATTTTTTTTATCATCTAAAAAATACATAGAATGAGAATGGGGCATCAAATCTTCTATATATCTTCAAAAAGGAAGTTCTAAAGCATTATTCTTAGGTAATAGGCAACAGATGGATATCAAACAAACCCAGACAGTACGCAAACAGTATGAAAAATTGATTCAGCTGATACCTTCAATTGAAATAGTAGACAAACATGCTTTCTCCATGGCAAGCAAAGAAATCCATTTAGGAGTCAGCTCAGGCCTTTCAATTCGGTCGTCATGCCCATCCCTTGGTTTCAAATCCTTGCAACCGATAAGAACTTCCTCAACCTTGAGACTTATTTCAGAGTTGGAAGAACCAGATCCTCTTGTTAGGTCTTGTGAGGTGTCAGCATCCACACGTATTGACAGAAGTTTGCTACCAAGACTAGGTGCTTTGGCTTTAACAGTATCATATGTCAGTGGCTTCAACAGTTTCATCAAAAAGCGGATGCGAGTTGATGAATCTAGAAGACAATCATCTTGACCCTGAAATAACAAATACGCACCTCAGCAAATGAAACCGTCCATGGAGCGTTTGTCAATAACTTGAATGCAAAAAGAAGATAATGCAACCACGAATTTTAAAACTGATTAAGACAAACATTGCAGAAGCGGTAGAAATTCATAGTGAAATACATACTATACATATACAAATACACATACACAACTTGTATAAATACATACACATAGTATTCACACTTATTTAGTTCTGTACATTAGAATAACCCATCAGTTTGATGACTTAGAGCAATAGAATCGTTGGGAACAGGATTAAAGCCGTTGGTAATGTAGCGGTTGGCATCCTGGGCCACTTGTGGCTCTTGTAGGCTTATAATTCTTGTCAGGAATCAATTTGGGACCACTATTAGAACCCTTAGATCAGATAATGACACTGAATATCTAGACAAAACAGTTAAGAATTTTATGAATAAAAAGAGAATACATCATCCGGCTTCTTGTGTATATACCCCACAATAGAATGGAGTGACTGAGAGGAAGAATAGGCGCTTGCTAGAAGTAACTAGAACAATAATGTTTTTCATGAATGTTTTTAAGTTTAATTGGAGAGAAGCAATCCTTACAACCATAAATTTAATTCATAGAATGTCTTCTAAGGTGTTATCCAACAAAACTCCTAAACATGTATTGTTTGAACACTTTTCTAATATAAATATACATGACTTAAGAATTAAGTTGTTTAGGTGCAATGCATACGTGCATGTGCAGTCCCACTTAAGGAGTAAACTGGACCATAGGTCAACTAGGTGTATCTTTTTTGGATATTCTGGAACACAGAAAAGATATAAATGCTGTTGTCCTACCACTAAGAAGATGTTTATAATCCTCATGTCAAGATATAAATGCTATTGTCCTACTACTAAGAAGATGTTTATAATCCTCATGTCACATTTAATGAAGGAAATGCACATTATTCAAAAATTACTAGCACAGAAGGTAGTATAAGTGAAAGAGTTTTTAGAGTATCATTGATGTTGTGAGTTCAACTCCATTAGGGAATGACCTTCACACAGGAGAAAATGGAAAAACTAGTACAAGAAAGGAAACTGGGAATATGGATAACACACAGACAATGACCATGTTAAATCTTCCTATAACTAGGGTATATACAAGGACACAATTACAGATAGATGGTGATCAACTAGCCACAAAATCAGAAAGTTACCATGAACCTGAACCTTCACTAGATAGTAGGCTCATTGCACTTAGCAAAGGTGTCAAAATGCATTAAACACTCTCTTTGAAACTTCCTGACTTAAAAGAGATTTGGTTTGTAGTCTAAGACGTATACCACCTCTTTAGATAATCAAAATATACCAAGAGACATTCAAAAAGCAGAACGCATTCGTCACTGAAAAGAGGCCGTGTATGAGAAAATGCAAGCACTACTTAAAAATAGAACATGGGAATTCGTATCCATACCTAAGACCACTTAAACTGTGGGGTTGCAATGGGTATTCTCAGTTAAATACAACACCGATGGAACAATAAGCAAGTATAAAATCAGATTAGTAGCTAAGGGATTTACAGATATGGAATAGACTACTTAGAAAACTTTACACCTGTAGCTAAGTTAAATATTGTTAAAACCATTTTTTATCTTGCTGTTAATATCAACTGGAATATAATTCAGTTAGATGTTAAAAATGTTTTTTTTCAGGTTTTAGTAACAATGTTAATAAACATAAAGTGTATAGACTAAAAGAGTCATTATATGGTCTGAAACAATCACCTAAGGGTTTAGAAAATTTGCAGAAGCAGTTTTAAGCATGGTTTTAAACAAACGGAGTGATCACACATTTTTCACCGAATGTACTGATACAGGAAGACTAACTATTCTTATTGCATATGTAGATGATATAATACTCACTGGGAACGATTTACAGGGCATAAGGCAAATAAAAGAACAATTAGCTAGGAAATTTGAACTTAAAGATCTGAAAATCTAAGATACTTCTAAGCAATGGAAGTTGGAAAGATACAAACTAGCATGAGTATAGCACAAATGAAGTATATTCTAGATTTGTTGCAGGACACAGGAATGCTTAGTTGCAAGCCAGCACTCACTCCTATGGAACCAAGTCATAAACCAAGGGACCGTGGGATAAAACTCCCACTGACAAGCTAAGGTATCAAACGCTAGTAGGCAAAGTGTTTTATTTATCTCATACTAGGCCTGATATATGTTATGCGATGAGTTTTGTGAGTTAATTCATGTATGATTTTACTAATGAACACCTTAAGGCTACTATAAGAATCCTCAGGTACTTAAAGATAGCATTTTGACAAGGGTTATATTTCATGAAGAATGAAGATAGAGACCTTCAGGTGTTTATTAACGCAGATTGCGCAGGACCAAAGGTGGATATGAGATTAGCAACTAGATATGGGACCTATCTGTGAGGGAATTAGTCACTTGGAAGATCAAGAAGCAACCAGTCGTTTCAAGGAGTAGTGGAAAGACAAAACTCAAGGCATTGGCATTGGCATTGGCATTAGGACACTATGAATGTTTATGGATAAAGAGGGTGATGAAACAATTAGGACAGTCAGTATCTCTTTCAATCAGGATTTGTTGTGACATCTATGGCAGAGAGCCTTGTTCGACATGACAAGTCCAAACATGTTGAAATTGATAGGCACTTTATGGGGAAAAAGATTAAAGATAATAATATCAGAATTGATCATGTTCCCCAAGAGTTCAAGTAGTAGACATCTTCACTAAGCTAGTTTCTATACAAGCATTTCAGGATTTAATCATCAAGCTTGGTTGTATAAACATATACACCAAGCTTGAGGGGCAGTGTAGAAATTCATAGTAAAATACGTAATGTACATATACACATATTGTACACGTACAAATACACATACTATACACGTACAAATACACACAGACACACAGCATATGCACTTATTTAATTTCGATACATCAGAATAAGCAATCAGTTTGATGAATTGAGCAATAAGGCCGTTACGGACAGGATTACAGTTGTTGGCATCCTGGGCCATTTGTGGCTCTTGTAGGCTGGTAATTCCAACCTCTATAAAAGGAGATCAACCTTATACATTTTTAATCACTTGATGAATAAAATACCTTCAAGTTTATATAGGCACATTTCTTTTAGAGGTATTTATTTGTATTCCAATACTAAAACAACTCAATAGCTCTTGCAGATAAAGTCATTTAGTCCAAAACCCTTCAAATATTTTGAGTAGCAGTGTAGGATTCAAGAGGAACCATGATAAGATTTCCATATATTCATCGTTGAAACATTATCCTACACAAAGTAGTTTTACTAGCAACTGTTACAATCTCGTTGCTCAAAAAAAAACAAAAAGAAAAACTAAAACCAAAAGAATAATAATAATAAATAATAATAATAATAACAACAACATTAAAAGGCAAATGAAAGAGATAAGCTTTCTCTAAATAGGCATGAAAAGTACTAAATAGACGAGACCACGTTCAATTAAGAATGACATGTGCAGTGTAAACTGGCTACGAACTAAACAATCATCATCATGTAGCACACAGGAATGATTTAACAGAAAAATTACATCATCTTATTCATTACCTTTTCCAATGAAATAATAAGTTGCAGTCAAATAGGGTAGTTTCATGTCTAATTGACAGATCATGCTTAATCTAATAAGAAAAGATAAAAGGTGCAGATAACTCTGCAGGGTCCATAGTAATTTGAAATAAAATGCAGGTTAGCCATAGCCATAGCCATAGCCATAGCCAGAAACCAGGCTCAGAATAAGAATCAAGGCACCAAACATAACACAATGCACAACATGACTGACTGAACGAATCAATGAATAAGAATTTAAAGACAGCAAATGAGGAAAAGAAACATACTTACATCAGTCGTCAAAACATAGAACAGAGAAACAGAAGCCAGGTTGCTGAGTGGGTCATCAAGGGTGAGCCCTAAAACTGCATCAAGTATAGTTTTTGCTGTCCTGAAACCAAACAGTGGGCAAATTATACTGTGCAACACAATACAAAAAGCCAAGATGGCAATCAACAATAACAACAACGCATACCCAACATATTCCAACAACAGCAAAAGCTATCGCTATGGAAGATGGCAATCACCACAGAAAACTAAAACCTGTGCTTGTGGATGGCTTAAGTATGCTTAATCATCCGCTCAGTCAACATTATGCTATTTTTAATAGAGGAAATGTTGTATTCTAAATATTCAGTGAGTCGTGCTTTACACTTAAAACTAACGAAACAGGGACTATTGGGACCTAGTTCTTCCGTTTCTAGGACTAGGACAAGTGGGGAGGAAAAATTGGAATACACTAGGCTTGCTAGCATTGCTCGTTAAGTCAAGTTTTACAGTTTAACTACCAAAAGAAAACATTATTCCCTTCTAGTTCCGCAGTTCCTAAGACTTGCACAACTGCAAGGAGGAAAAATTAAAACACGCTAAATGTTGCTAGTATTGGTCAAAACCAACGCTATTCACTTGACAGTTCAACCAATTATGCACCAAAACAGGACTGATGTCAAGTAATCAGTCAAAAGGAATGGAAATCCACAGCTATCGTACGAATTTCCAACGCTCGTCTCCACCCCACTTTTGCCCCCTCTTTTCTTGTTTAATATCGTAGTCAGGCTCAGCTTCATCCTTGACCTTTCAAAAGTTTCCTCCTTCCATTGACTCCTGGAATGCCCACTAATTTGCTGTTCCGGCATTACCTAGTTCAAAGAACCAAGTTGACAATGGCTCGATAGCTAGCAAATTGCAGACCATTGTCAAATCATTTGGACTGTGAAAATGCTAAACTACCTAGTGGAGAATGACCCCTGAAACTAGCCAAGAACAACAGTCAAGCCTTCTCCCACTATGTGGAGTCGCCTACCCTTGAAACCAGCCAAAGTCGACAGGTATCAATAATCACCTGAATGATTTCCTTACCCCCAAATTGTCATATAAAAAGAAAAGGCTCTGTTCCATATCCTAATTAAAAAGGGATAAATTTGAACGGCAGCAATCACTGTCTGATGATTTAATTTATGAAGAAACATAGAAGCACCAGATGTTTGTCTAACAAAGATTCTCCGCCATACTAGGTGCAATGATCAAGCAGATTAATAGTCTTATGTTGCTCGTACATCTACTCAACAACCATGGCCCCAAGATATATTACCAAACGATTGGTTAGAGTTGAAGCCACCAAGAACAGCAGAGATGAAAAATAAAATTCTAGATCCCTTGTTCCTAACAAGGAATATCAGTTTAACATAGAGAAATGCTATCTTACGGACCCAACTTCTAATCTCCCTAAGGATTATAGTTACTTAATTGTTCACACACTAACAACAAAAATGCTTCCAAGGGTTTCCCCGTCTTTCTCATAAACTCATGTGACTGGACAAAAACAGATTTAAAATCTCCCTAGTAAAATACTTGGACAAGAAAAGATCAAAAGGTGGAAGATCATGGCTAAAAGTTTTAACCTTGCCTTATGGATTCTCATATGGCATTAATCCCTTGATTTCTGAAAGCTAAAGCAGAGCCTGAAAGGAGATTAAATCTCCTTGCTTAAAGCTCAACAATTAAGAACCACAACCAGCTTATGCCAAACCATAGACATATATACCTAACTCAGGAAAGTAACAATAAACAACAGCTTCAAACTCTGCAATCCTAAAAGTTATTAGTATGAACTTCCTCACTCTCGAGATAACAGGGGTGCGTCAAATACTTTGACATCATCAAGTTCTGATGGAAATTGACAAACTGAATGTAGCATTTCCAAGTAAGATATTCGGAGTGCCAAGACTGCAGTGATTCAAAAGAAATAAGAAAAACCAAATAATATTCAACATATATATTTCTGGAATGTAAAAGAAAAATCAAAATGCAATACCCATGGGCCCGCAACATTCGCCTTTGCTGAGCCGTGGCACATAGAGATAACAAGGAAAGTAGACTCCCTCTACGAACACGCACTGGCTGGCCCTTCCTCAGCCCATCCAAAGCAAAGTTTACCTCATCTTCATGCTCCATCATCTCCCCAAACTCTTGAGTCTCCATCAAAGTGGTAGTGAGGGCTGCTGGAACTGACATAGTACCATGCTCCTTAGACTTCGCCTTCTTCTTTTTCAAATCCCCATTTTCGTTCAATTTCTTGTTGTTATTAAAAAAACTATCAACTTTTCCTCTCTCCTTTTCACTCCCCGTCAACGAAATGGACAAATCATCAGACTTCTGCGATGAATTCAATGAAGAAGGTTCTTGTTTCCTCATTTCACCAGCAAATCCATCTGAATATCTAAACTTTTCTCGTCCCCTGCCCTTCTTTGAAGACAAAATAACTACTTCATCCGATTCCGGAGATGAATCCAAGGTAAGCGGGTCCTCGCTGATCTTCACCTTCTTCGAAGATTTCCAGAGGACCCCGTCACGACCTTCAAGAACCCCATCTTCTCTACCATCTCTTGACGCCGAAACACCCAATTCAATAATATCCTGAGATGATAGATTGTCAGACAAACCCTGATGCTCTGCGGACCAGTAAGTGGAATCTTGGGACGAATACGTAAAATTATAAATATCCTGAGGGCTTTCTTCAGAAAGCGATTCCGAACCACCCCCATTCAATTCTGAATCCATAAACCCTCTCGTCAAGCTCCTACTCCGCCGGCCGTACCTCCGAACGATCATATTCTTGCACCTCTGACCATTCAAACACAAATTCAAACAGAATCACCCAAAAAATTGGAAGGAAACGAAATCTTAATCGAGTATTAGGTGAAAGAAATTTAGGGCTTGCAAGAGAAATCCTTTTCAGCTGCGGAAAGGGATTTGAAATCCAAGATCGGACCACAAGAGGGCTAAAGGTCAGAACAAGAATCGGAAGAATAATTTTCCTCTTTCAATTTATACGATGTTTGTAATTTTACGTTTTTTAAAATTTACGGATATAAAAAATATACGTTATTTGTCAAACAAATTTTAATACGGGAGTAAAATTATAAGATTGCTCATGTCTAATAAAAAATATAATAATATAAATGGATTTTACACTTTGTACATTAATCATTGTGATATGTTAATTATTTTTAATATTATTGGTTAATAAATGTTTATTGTTTACTGATTAACCATTATAAAAGTTATGTATTTGTATGAGAATTTGGAAGGGTATGAGCCGTTGGATTTGGAAGAGACGTTGAGATTACCACATTTTTCAAATTTCTGATGCAAAAGGGCGTATCGAGGTTTCCGTGCAAGAGGTTATTTTCGCAATTCGAAACTAAAAAAACAATTTTACCAGTTGTTCCAAGTCTCTTTTTCTTTAAATTTTTGAGATAATTGGATAAAGGGGTGGCCCGTTTAATTTACTTGGCTTTTAATAACCCCGTGGTTAATTTGGGGATTGGATCTCCTGCCCCTCAATCCCCTCACCTCATTTATGACCACGCCACATGTGGCAGCAGAGTGAGATGGTGAGTCTAGATGCGGGTGACTCTCATCTAGCATCACCATCCCCTTGCTGCCACGTGCCGTGCGGTGACGCGTGGGGTGAGAGAAAATGGGTGAGGAGATACTATCCTGTTAATTTGATCACTTGTTATATAAGAGCTGTGAAAGTGCCAAGTGTTTGTTGTGATGGAAGTCCGTTGTGTTTATGTCCTCTGCCTTGGACCTTTGCCTCCAGTAAATTTCCTGCATATCTTCTTGCTTTGCTAAAGTTGCTGCAATTGTATCAAGAGATGCCACACTAAATGCACATGGCTTCTCTCCACAATATGCATCAAGAATGTATATATTGTTACTTGTAGTAGACAACAGCATCGATTTACCATGTTTGCTAGATTTAATATCGCATACTTCAGCTGTATCTCTTGTTCCATAGTTAAAGACACACTCTTCTTTGACTTTAGAATATGGTGAATAAAGCAAAATGACTCACTAAATTGTCTTCGCTTCTTGTACTGTGAGTTAGCAACCAATCGATACAACTTGACGCAATTTTCATTATAGGTTATCTGGAAACAACCTCTCTATGTTTCCAACTCATGGGTAAGGTTGCGTACTCCGACATTCCTCTACCTCGCCATTGACAGGAACCTCTAGAACAATGGGTAATGTTGTAATACTCCAGCTCTATCTCCCCCAACCAGGAAGTACTGAAAAATCCCTAATCATATGATCGAGAATCAAAAAGTTTGATAGCGCCTCCTTCCATTGCCACCTCAAAGACAAGACCTTGTTGATCATAAGCAACTGCAGGCCTACCTCGTAATACGTTGGCAAGCATAAGGTCCCGAGTTCGAACACTGTGGTCAAGAGAACCAGACATGAAGCTGTCGTCCACTGGAGACATGCACATCGAAACAACCCTTTTCCTATGCCCCATTAAAGTAGCGAAGTCAGCGGTTATCGTATATGGATCGTTGAGAAAGTATTTGCTGGATTGATAAATCACTAAATTGGATGCGCTTCTTATATTGTAAAGTAGCAATTGATCGATACAGTTTGACGCAATATTCATTATGGGTCATTCAGAAACAACATCTGTGTGTTTCTAAACCTGTACATCTGACTTCCATACCCCACCATAGCTGAGAGCATCTAAGACAATAGAGTAATATTGTTTTTGTTTGGTGGCAGGAATGTCTTGGTTACTGCTATTTGTGGATTATTTAAAAGTTCGATTTCGTTTGCTTGTGATGCAGTTTTGTACGTCATGTACAGTATGCATTGATTTCCAGATTTTGATGCTAGTGGCGATGGTCTGGTTGGATCCTCCCTTTATGAGCAAGGATTTGCACACTGAGGGTCCGTTGCTCGCGCCAATGTTGGTATCGAGGGAGGAATGTTTTGCTTTGGGTGTAAAGTCATTGCTGCTCAGCCGGTCCCTTGCAGCAGCAACATGTATGCCATGTTGGATTCTCTAAAGGAGATGATGCTGTGTGAAATCTTTTTTTTTTTTTTTTTTTTGGGGGGGGGGGGGGGGGGGGGATGGGCTTAGCACAATTTTCAATTTGGTGTGGAAAGTTCTCTAACGCTGGTCAGTTCTCAGATTATGGGGCAATTCGCTGTTGGATATACTATTGTATGTTGTGTTGACC
The DNA here is from genome assembly GCA_036186865.1 of Eustoma russellianum. Lineage (NCBI taxonomy): Eukaryota > Viridiplantae > Streptophyta > Magnoliopsida > Gentianales > Gentianaceae > Eustoma > Eustoma russellianum. The sequence continues at coordinate 31,372,666 of AP025066.1, read as the reverse complement.
TAGAAAGTAAACCACTGGCATCAATTGGTTTCTCCAAGAATGGAAGGTGGTTGGGACTTGCAAAGAAGTTTGAGGCTGATCCCAATTGTCTTGAGTGGCTGACTACTACAACAACAATCATATGCAGTATATCCCAACGACACCAAAAGCTATGGCTAGGGTCTGGGGAGGGTGAGAGGCAGATAAACAATACCTCCATCCCAATGGATAGAGAGTTTGCTTCCAGTGAGACCTACGGCTCTATATGTATCTGCATAGATAGCACAATAATAGGAATATGTACTAGTGAAGGGATTTTATTAAACATAAATAGCAACCTTCCGAGATTAAAATAGTCATAACAGTGGGTATGTACAAATACTTGAAAGACAAATACCGAAACAAAAAAATACAAAGTCAACCTACAGTGTAAATACTATCTAATCCATTAAGTATGCTCTAAGGTGTCATTATATCCTGTCTACCCCTCCTTAACCTTAATCTTCTGCCTTCATGAACTCCTATCCTTCAAGAAAATCTCTCGATGGGAATCTGCATTATTTCCTCATTCTCCAATAGACAACAAACTATGAGCAGCCAAAAGCAAGTTTAAAACTCTATGCTCTCTGTGTGTGCCTTTTTCCTCGTTATATACCCAATGAACGATTAATTAAAACCATTCAAAAAGATGGTCCTGTATAGATTAGGTGATATAAAACAAGGGTTAATTGCACCTGGTATCCATTGTTTTCCACGAAGTTTTAAGTAGCATCCAATGTTTCACTAAACACACTTGGCATCCAGACTTATAGGGTTAATAGACACCTGGCATCCTGCAACCGGGAAAGCACCTGCTATAGGCGGTTTTTAGCAATTTTCCTTTTATTTTTCACTTTTCTCCCACTTGGGGCCCAAAATTTTCAAACCATGGTTAATTCCACTTTCTTTCAACTATCTTTCTCTTCCTCCTTTTTCGTTTTCTTCTTTCGTCTTCTCCTTCAAGCACCAAAATAGCTTATGAATTCTGGTGGGTTTTCTGTTTTTAACTTGGATTAGTAGATGTGTACTACAACAGTCGAAAATAGCTCGATTATCAGGACTTTTGCTTTTTGGGTTTTCAGTTACTAGCTTTAATTGTAGATTTCCGCCATGGAAATTTGATTTAAAGAATGTTGTAACTCAGACATGAGTATTGTAGATAAATAGATTGAAGAAATTTGAGGGATTTTGCTTATGAGAGAACGAAAATGCCTTTTCCAATGAAGATTCAGCCGATCGATTCGCAGCAAGCAACAAGGGAACAATTTAAGGCACCGGTGCTGAAATCCGGGCTGAAACGGCTTTTTGATCGGCAATTTAACAGTGTTTTGAAGATATCTATGGAGGAAGAATAGGAAGATAGAGGAGGAAGAAGAAGAAGATGAGGAGGGAGGTCGATTGTGGGGGTGGGGGTGTGGTGGAGGTGGGAAAGGGAGGAAGAAGTTTGGTAAAGAGAGGAAAAAGTTTGGTAAAGAGAGGAAGAAGATGAAAGGGGAAGAAGGAAAAGGGGAAGAAGATGAAAGGGGAAGAAGGGAAGAAGATGAAAGGGGTGGGGATGAAAAGAGCAGAGGAGAAGAAGAAAGAAGTTTGGTAAAGAGAGGAAGAAGATGAAAGGGGAAGAAGATGAAAGGGGTGGGGATGAGGTGGGGTGTAGGTTTTTTATTGATTTTTTAATTTTTTTTATTAAACTTTTAATTTATTTTGACTTTATTATTTTATTAATTGTAAACTGTGGTTAAAGTCAGGTTAAAAGTAGGTTAGGTCCGGTCAAAGGTCGATTTCAGCGGTCAACGGTCGTCCAGCCGGTCATCTGGATGCCAGGTGTCTATTAACCCTATAAGTCTGGATGCCAAGTGTGTTTCATGAAACATTGGATGCTACTTAAAACTTCGTGGAAAACCATGGATATCAAGTGCAATTAACTCTATAAAACAATCTATCAACCATTTATGCAATAAGGTAAAATGACTACATGAGAATGATTGCTTCCCCTATTTCTGATTACACTCTACTCTCTAGTAAAAGCAACACTGCCCTGACACCACCAGGGATGACATGTACATTATCAAAGTCAAGTCATCTTGCAGCTACCTGTGTGATATTGCTCGGTGCTGCGGTTATCTGACAACTTGGAGAGCAGCCAGATGACTCTTCTTTTGAATGTGAACTGCTATGCCCTTCAGATTTTTGAAAGAACCCTGGAGCAGCAAGTTCTTTCTCATTCAGCCTTATGTCTCTCGACAGCATATCAATGACCTGACTCATTAATGGCCTTCTGCTCGCGTTTGCCTGTGTGCAAAAGAGGGCTACTTTCACATAACGGATAACTACTTCCTTGGGGTAGTCTTCCAACTCAGGATCAACTAAATCCAACAGTTTCCTTTCTACATACAGCTCCCATGCCTGTTGAAATTATATGAAACAGGTGGTCACTTAGGCATGCATTATATGGGTGATTATTGCAAAAGCATAAACTCTTAGCAGCCACCGCGCTGACACTAGAAAATAAACAATGGCTTGAGAGCAATGCCATAGTAGACTGGGGAATATGCTAATTGGCACGATACATACCCATTGCAGAAGCAATTTCTGCATTCCTCCCCAGGCAATACTCGAACTGCTCCTACCGCTGATTACTTCCAATACCAGAACTCCAAAGCTGTACACATCAGCCTTCAATGTTAAGTGGCCACCTAGTGCATATTCAGGTGCCAGGTAACCCCTGCATCCAGAGGTAACCAAGCCAAAATGAAGTTGTACTCTACTAGCTAGCAAATCGAGTCACATAGAAAAAGGTTACTATTATCACTAGTTGCTTTTTAGTAACAAATTGGGGTAACTACTCTCAAGGACGTTAATACAACTAACCCAGGAGAGCTAAAAAACCTCCTAAGGCAGCAGACAGTAAACCTCCTAACCTAGGAAATTCACCTTTTATTGTTTCTTCCGGAAAGAAAAATGGAAGGAAATTTTCCAAGTCATCCCAAACAAATAACCTCTGTCATCTACTCCAACTAGCAGTTGAATCTCAAGACTAGTTTATAGGATAAGTTGTCTAAGAATCGGGGCATTTCTTTCTACTATTTATCTTTCATTTCCAAAATAACTACACAGAGGGAGAAAATGCATAAGAAATCTAGTCGAAAAGTGCAAAAGAGGAACGCCTTCTTGGCCATTCCTCCCTTAGCAACATTAGCACTAGAACTTTAGGCAACAACTAGCGTAAAGCATATATGATTGAGCAATCGACATTGCTATCCAGAAACATCACAGGTATAATCATCAGTATCTTTCTAAGATTAAAATATAGTGCAATCTGAATAACTTTCATCAATAAGCTGTCAAATCAAATTCTTCCCCACACTGTGAGGCAACAACAGCCCATTGCATAGCATCTCCATACACACATGACTATTCATTGCAGTTCACTGCAAATACTGTAATTTGTATTTACTAAAGATGGTAAAGAAACGGGTTTTTAAGTACTCCATAGTCAGTTAAAGACTAATGCTAAGTCAAGCAAATGCAGGAGCAACTCTTAGTGACAGAAAGCAACTGTTTCTAATTCCACGGCGTCCAATTTGCCAAGGTATCTCTCTGTCAGTTTCCAAATTCAGGCAAGAAGGCGATGTTATCTTTATGCATCTTTGGTACAAAAGACAATTGCATTGAAGCAGCCAGGCCTCATATGCACCTAAAAGTACACTCAACGGTTCCAACATAATGTAACATAATAATATTTAGTCCAAATAAAATATACTAAAACATTCAAGCAGCATGAGTTGTATAATGCACTCAAGCAACGTAAGGTAATGCATGGTAAAGGAGGCATACGTTGTTCCAGCTATTCTTGTGCTTATGTGAGTTATGTCGTCTGGAAAAAGTTTTGCCAATCCAAAGTCTCCAATTTTTGGAGTATAATCCTTGTCGAGAAGTATATTACTAGCTTTGATGTCCCTGTGCACTATATGCGGCACAAGTTCTTCATGTAGATATGCAAGAGCCCTGGCAGTACCCATGCAAATTGCAGATCTTACATCCCATTCCAGCTTTCTTGTTCTCACCCTACCTGCTCAACAAAAGAAATGTCAATTTCCCCCCAAATTTTGGAACATGTCAAGATCTTGGTTGGTCTTCAGATACATACCAAGCAATGCATGATCAAGACTGCCGTTTTCTACAAAATCATACACCAATATCCTATCAGATTTATGCATACAGCATCCAATAAGCTGAACCAAGTTTGGATGCCTAACGTTTGATATGGTGTCTATCTCTGCCATAAACTCTCGTACTCCCTGCTTTGATGCAGCTGAAAGAGTCTTCACAGCCACCTTTTTTCCATTCTTGAGCGTTCCCTAATCAAAATCGTTGAATTCAATGGAGTGTCAAAGAGTAAGAGAAAACCTACATAAAATCTTATAGACTATCTTACAGAATATACTCCAAGATTCTTTATTTTTTTTAATATGCCCACAGATTCTTACAGTAATCCAATCAGTCAGTGTACTTTTCCAGGTATACAAATTTTGAAATATTACTAATTTCAGAGGTGATAAAATTTCATTTAATGTACAACTCGCAAGGAAACAGATTAACTAAACATTGGCCCCACAGAATCCCAGAACTTCGCCATTGTCTTAGATGCTTGCTAAAGAAAAGTTTGTTAGACAAAAGGAATCATGAACCCAACGTATACAATTTGCATATCCAAGAATTAGCAACTCAAGGTTTGGCAAATAAAAACTTACGTCTTAGGTACTCAGCCAAAAAAAAGGTTAGAACACCGAAAATATACCACTTCATGCGGTTGGGATTGTACTCCAAGAACATAACTTTGCGCAAAAATATGTCATTACCTTCATTAAAAAAAGATAATTTACATAGAGCTAATTTTATAGTATTTCATTCACGTCGGCTCATCTACTTCAACAGACGAGCCTTCACCCTCTTTGAGATTAGATATCAAACATCATGCATCAACTCATTGAGTTACCTTGAGTAATAGTTAAACAGCAGGAACTGATGCCGGCCATCAAGATACTTAAGAGGTAACTTACGACTCGTAATAATTCAAATACCACACGACTTGTCGCTCAAAGCATGAGACAAGAGGCAGAAAGTAGCAACAAACCACAGTAGATAATTTTTTTAGCAACTCTTATTACCTTATAAACTGTCCCAAAGCCTCCTCTTCCGATCTTATTTCTGTAGTGGAAATCATTGGTTGCTGTTTTGAGTTCATTGTATGAGAAATTATTTGTCTTTGCAGTTAAATTCCCTAAACCCAAAACAGAAGGATCAGCACAGTGAAGGATAGGATTCTCTAGTGTAGTTTCCAAGTACAAACAGAAACTAGCAAAAATTTATGAAAAAATGCCTCAGAAATCATTAAGGCACTAAATTGCCAGGTTAATCATTCCCTCTACAGCAGAAATCTCCCATTTTCTTTTGAGCACGAAAGTGGATGAGCAAAATTGCAAGCAGTGTTATTCTATCAGTGTTTAGCTATAAGATTCTCCTAGCCAGACAAATAACAGATTCCTTCAGAACCTAGACGAGGGAGTTTACACAACAAGAGTATCTTTATCCTTCCTTCCTTGCATATTTAGCAACTCATGAAAACAGCATGTGTATGATAGAGGTATTTCTCAATGAGCTGATGTTATACAGACCAATAAACTTTTAAGAAACCATCTATACTGCAAGTATTGTTTCAGAGTGCAATGCTTCAAAAATTGGTAACTTGAGGCCCAACATACGACTAACTTAAGGTCCCTTTGATAAAACTAAGAATTGAATACTGAAATTGGACAACTACAAATTGAATATTTAAACAATTAATGGATGGAAATGTTTAATGCTAAAAAGGACTAATCCTTCCTTGCCAAATTGTTTGTCCATGTCAAACTTGGACACAATTTAAGAAAATCTAGTTAAATGGTCATTGAGTGCTTGTACTTCCCACTCTAGTTAAACCACAGCCGTTAATTTGAAAAGGTTATGAAACGAGCAAAGACAAATCAGAAAAATAATTACATTTCTTATGTCATTAATGGAATGTAAATAAAGAATTCAGAATAAACACATTTGTTTTGTTTATTGGATAAGCTATAGTTGCTTACAAAATTAATAAAAGTTATATTTACACCTTTGCCCTTTTCAAATTGTGGCACATTTAAGCACATAAGCAATCGTATAAGTGGAAATCCACAAACTTGTATGAAATGCACTTTTATCGATAAAAGCCACTTGTCAAGATCAAGTGAACTTTATGAGCAAACACATAATCTAGTACATAAAACTGTTCTGCGTAAAACTGGATGGATCATTCATATCCAATCCAGTACAATTGTACATGCAATCACTTTCGTAAAGTCATGGGCGTCAACTAAATTCAAATCAATATCAAAACACCACTGATGAGTGGTGTACACCATTTGCACTTTGCAGCAGCAGCATTCATAGATGCCACTGCCAGGTCTTTTGCGATTTCTCAATTCAAAATATTCCTCAACTGGTTGAAACATCCCATTTAATTCATGCTAACTGTAATGACTTTTACCCAAATCCACACCCACGATACCCAATTTGGTTCACAGGACTATGCTGAATTCATCTAAAAGCTAGGATAAGCACCCTATTATTGTTCAACTCCAAGATAAAATGCAGAGAACAACTTAATCACCACCACAAAATTCAAAAGAAAAAAACAACCATGTACAAAATTTTCAGCAATGCATATCAAAATAATATCACCTATCAAGCACAGATGAACAGCAACAGAGATGAACAGCAGCACAGACGAATATAAATGCCAACCCCTTTGTATAGTTAAATTCCCAGACATAATAGTTAAAATACAGTCCTCGAATAGGAATTTGGAGCATTCATAATTATGTTCTCATTGTGATTAGCTTAATTAACTGCAAATGATGGAAAACATTCATGTTTATCCAGAACAAGATTATACAGTAAGTGAAGTGGGCAGATCAACTTTTCTGAGTCCTTATCTAAATTACTTGGTTCCAACAACAAACAGGAAGTGGGATAAAGATGAAGAACCCACAAGGCCTTTATTGATCTAGATAGAATGCTAACGACCAAATATTTCTTGGACCTCATACAACATCCAATTTCAAACCTTCAGTTAGTAAAAATACAAAACACTTCAGATGAATACTATAAAGACTTCGCCAGTATAACTCTTAGATGGTCTAGGCACTGTGTTTACTGTACGCAGTATAATGATCAGCCTTCTACAACAAAAGTTAACCCCCATAATTGAACTTGCTCAAGACAAAAAAAAAAAAAAGACATCAGAAGTTTGAACGACAAAAGTTTACATTACAAAACAGAAAAGCAAGAAGAACTACTTGGGATCAAGTATGATCAATCACAAAAAACTACAAGTAAGAAACTTAATAAACAAGAACATTTAAAAGACACCACTAAACATAATGCCCAATTGAACCAGAAAACCCACCTTCACCACCCTGCCTGCCTTGATCAGAGCTAATACCACCACTTTTGCTCTTCACGGAGGTACCAAAGCAACTACAACTCATGTCTGCCAATAATTCCTTGCACCAATCTTCCCAGTTCTATCTCACAACACCCCCTCAAAGCTCCTTAATATTCTCAGAAGTCACAGCTTCTATAGTGGTAAACAAGAAAGAACAAAAATAAATGTTAAAAAAGGTAGCTTGCCAACACAAAACTACATGCAAAATTGAGGGTGAACTGAACGCATTCAATTCACAGAGCAAACCTGAATCAAAACAGAACAGCTTCAGGAAGCTTGAGAACGACTTTTAAAGCCAATAAAACAATAATCAGTGGAATTATGAAACCAACAACTTCAATCTTGAGCATAGCTGGATCAAATTCGACCCATACTCCAACCTAGGAATTTCAACTTGGCAGCAAATGTCTACAAATTCCATTCAGTCATAATAACCAAAACAACACAAACAACCTCTCGAAATCACTTTGGCAGCACAAAAGAAACCTTTTTTACGCAGGTACAGTAAAGAATTTCAGCTCATAAAGTACTCAATCAATGAAATGGGAAAACCCGGAAAAAAAAACCCCACCTAAAACACAGGAAAAAAGAAACAGAAAAATTGCCACTTTCCGTTTTCTTAATAAGCCGGCTAGAAGGCTGAAGCGTAAAAAAACAAGTAGCTAATTGTAGGAAAATGACAAAAAAGTTAAGAATCACTAGATTTTGTAACTAAGTATATACATAATACAAAGTAAGTCAAATATTAGGGGTGTTGGAAGAAAAGGACCCAGAGGAGAACACCTAATTGGGTAATTTGATTAATTTGGTTGGATTAATTTTAGTGCAATGGGGAAAGCAGGTGTGGATGATGGCAACTGGGCACCTGACAACCAGGACCTGCATTCACATTTCACACCTTTCGCTATGTGTGCCGGCGGGAAAGCAAGATTGTGACACTTCTTTTAGCTGACTTGAAACAGCACACATACATGCAAGTCCATTTTCCCACTGTATTTGCGCGTTTATATATATTTTATGAGTTCTTATACATTTAGAACATTCATTGTATATACGACAGTCATTAGATCATTCGTTGTATATTTTGTGTAAAAATTGTGTTTTGTGTTAAATATACAGTAGAATGACCAAAAAAACACAATTTTTATTTACGTAACTCTCGCTTTTGACGGAGGAATGACTTTAATTACACCTTTGTCTATCTTCTCAGTATTCTCTATTGCATTATATCTATCCCCATTTTCTAACATATCATCTTACCATTTTTCTAAATACAAGCATATCAATCCCCATCTCTACACATCTAGTCCAATTTGAACCCGACTTTCTTACACCATGTATTCTCCTACATATATCCGGATCATATTCTTGATGTATAGACTCAGCCGCTTGGTGGTCTCTGGACTGATGCTCAAACAGCCGCTTGTTCCGCTGCCACCAAATCGAATACATAGCCACTGAATTAGCTAGCAGCATCAGGTGCCTTTTCTGCAACCAGCTCTGGCAATCCTGCCACAATATAGGCACAATATTCGGGTTGAGATCTCCTCACCCCAACTTTCCTCACCCCCTTTGTGAACACGCGACACGTGGCACCAAGAGGGTGATGAGGCTAGCTGAGAATGACCCTCATCTAGCCTCACCACTCCCCCTTGCTGCCACGTGTCGCATGGTCACGCGTCACCGTACCCCCTTTACGGTGAGGTGATCCTATCCCACAATAAGACATCAGTGTCCTCCACACCTTTTTTGCATACTTGCACGCAATGAATAAGTGAACTTTGTCCAAAACAAATAACATCTGAGTATTCATATTCTGATTTTTCTAGATTTTAAAGAGTCATTCTATAATCCTTTAATTCTGTACATTGTAGAGGCAACATTAGTTACTAAAAAAAGATAATAATAACATCATCCTTAACTACTTCAATTACGATTTATGAATCATTAATTACTTCTGAATTTCTCATTGTCTAGGTAAATTTACTATTCAATAGAATCACAAAAAAAAAAAAAAACATATGAAAGATATATGAGTGGCCCATAATATCCGGATATCCCTATGAGGACACTATATTTGTATATCTTATGGTGATGGTAGCTGTAATCAAGAGAAATCAATTGCGAATATCTTCCATCAACTAAAATTAAAATTGTAAGTTACAGATTGATTTTTTTTTATGAGCATTTTTTTCTTATTTGACTATTCTCAAATAAAAGAAAATGCCTGAAGTTCGTGGGAGGGATTTGTATTTTTATTTAATTCGTCAGTCTTTATCAGTCATCTTATTATTCTCAGTATTTGTGTTTATTGTATGGACTATGTCAAATGGAAACAAATTTTGTTGCTCCTCTTTCTTTTTATTTCTCAACATTATATTTATTGTTTCAAGTTATAATGGAATCAAAGATACACTCTTTATTGATTTTGAAATATGATGGAATAAAGCAAAATGATTCACTATATTGTGATGTAGCAATTCATCGATACAACTTGATGCAATTTTCATTATGGATCATCGAAAAATCACCTTTGTATGCTTCTATTGTGTATAGCTGCCCCTCATACTCTGCCATAGACGGAGACCTCTAAATCAATGGAGTAATGTAAGTATATTTATTATGCACATTAGCATAAAAGGTTAAATTCGTATATGAATGATGAACAAACGTAGAGTCATTAATAAACATTTAACAAAGCTTTTACTACACCATTTGAAAAGGACGTCCAATTATCTCTTGTTTCATAACATATTTCAATGTTTTCAACCACCATATTTCTAAAGCAATATACTAAATTGACAGCCTCCACCGTGTTAGTTACTAACTTTATATGGTTGTGCCTAAAGAAAAACTCGACAACAATAACAACCATACATAATATATTTTAACAACAGTAAAACTATCGATATGGTCTAAAAAAGGTAAAAGACAACAAACAATATCTCTGTCCTAAGAGATAGAGAGTTTGCTTCTAATGAGACTCTCGGTTTTATATGTACAATAACTATCAATAGGGTCTAAAGAAGGTGAAATACAACAAACAATACCTCCGTCCTAAGAGATACAAAGTTTGCTTCTAATGAGACCCCGGTTTTATGTGTAGAATAATAGAAATATGGTGTGGTAGTATACCAGTGAACGAATTTAGTTAACATAAATAAAAAAACGTCCAATATTAAAATAGTGATAACAGGGAAAGTCGACGATTTATATAAATTTCACATACTATGTGAAAAAAGGTTAACAAAAATGCAGGAACAAAACGACTTTGACTTAGTTATATACTGAAAAATGTTTCTAGTTCTTTATTATCCTGTCAATGTGGAATTTTTCTATTTCATATTGGCAGTACTTCTACTTTTTCATTTCTTTATCCTCCTGTCAATGTGTAAATTCACATTCTATCTTAACATCTCATGTGCAATTCAACATTTCTATTTTTACAATTTGTTCGTTACCTTGTATAATTAAATGATTTAATAGATTACAATTCAAAACTAAATGAAGGGCTGAATTCATAACAACAACCACCATACTCGGTATATTTTTACGACATTAAAAGTTAATACTAGAGTCTGGAGAGAGTGAAAGGCAAACAAACAATATCTGTATCCCAAAGGATAAAGAATTTACTTCAAGTGAGACTAGTGGCTTTATATATGATGATGTTTGCATTTCCAATGGACTCAAACACAAACTCTTTCCTGACTTTAGAATATGATGTAATAAAGCAAAATGACTCACTAAATTGCTTACGCTTCTTGTACTGTTAAGTAGCAGTTGATCGACATAGCTTGACGCATCATTATGGGTCATCGTTAAACAACCTCTATGTATTTCTAACACATAGGTATAGTTGAGTACATCTGACCCCAAAGACGGAAGCTTCTAAAACAATAGGATAATGTTGTTGGTAATGTTGTTGTTGTTGTTTTTGTATATATGATGAAAATACAGAATGAGTGTAAGCATGAAGGAAGCGTAGCCAAAAACGTTACGACTCTTTAATAGTCTGTTTAACCAATAAAGATCCTCGAACAAAAGTCCAAGAGCACACAAATTCTAGGGTCAACCTTGTATTCACCAAAACAAGTGGAGACTTGACTCTCTTTTTTTAAATAATCCGTGTGAAAATCCGACATTTGTGTGAAGAAGGTATATCCGTGTGCTTGCTTTACTTTCAACTTTTTTTTTTTACGAATTCTGAGACAAAGAAACATCATCTTAAAGTGTAAGATAATTCTTTTCAATCCTTGCGTAAACACATGAGTCTAGTACACCAAAAATAACATTTTTACTATTGTTAGTTTTGTTTATATAAGTCTATGGGCGAACATACGGGTTTTGCTCTAAAACAAAGTCTAAAGACTTTTTGGGTATGAAATATAATTTTCTACAATACATTTTTTTTTGTTGGTGGGGGGGGGGGGGGGGAAGAAAACACAGCAGAAGAGACATTCTAAAATCTAGAGTATTATTGTGCTAAGATATATAGTCATTAGTTGTGTCCAATACGGGTTGAGATCTCCTCACCCCCGTTTTCCTCACCCCTTTGTGGCCGCGCGACACGTGGCAACAAGGGTGGTGGTGGGGCTAGATGAGGATCACCTGCATCTAGCCCCACCAACCCCACTTGCTGTCACATGTCGCGTGGTCACGCGTCACCGCACCCCATGCGGTGAGGAGATACTATCCCGTCCAATACGGCTAATTAGTTTCAAAAGGCAAAATAATTGCCCCCTTTGAAAGCGTTGTTTCGTTTTTTAGAGGATCACTTGAAAGCCTTTCAGAAAGCTGTCGTCTATCAATTATATTCACTGGTAAAAAAAATTTCAAAAATTTGTTTCTTTTTTTAAGGAAAGTTTTTTTTGGTTTGTTTAAATTATATATTTTTAACTGTTGTTTAGTAATCAAACTAAATGATGAAAAAATAAAATTAAATCGATAAGCCATGTTTTCGCTGATAATTTTACAATGCACTGGAAATAATTAACTGATATTTAGATAACGTGAGAAATATAGACTAATATTGGATGGCACTCATGTGCTGTTGTGTACTTGTTTATATTATATCAAATAAGAAGTAAGTGAGCCAAAGGTCATTACTAAGATTATTAATAATGGTTGTTCTTACCATAACAACATTACTACCTTGCTTTAGGCTTCCGCCTGTGACTGTGTATGAGGGATTAGATGTACACAACCATACCTATGTGTTATAAACATAACATTGGTTGTTTCCTGATAACCCGTAATAAAAAAAATTTGTGTTAAACTGTGTCGGTCAACTGCTACTTTACAATATAAAAAGCACAGTCAATTTAGTAAGCCATTTTGCTTCACGATTATTGTTCTTACAACTGAATTTAATAATATTGGTGGATATGTGGCAGCTAGTTAGGAATCATAAAAACTAGATTTGACAGTAATTTGGCATCTCATGATCACTGCCGTCTCAAACAAATCAATAACCAGTTCTATTACACAAAATGTTTGGTTGAGTCATTTACCAATATAGAGTAGCGTATTTCTTACTGGAAGCAGACTCTTTATCCTTTGAAATAGATTTATTGTCTGCCTACTATTATCCTTCTCAGACCCCTAACGATAGCTTTTGATATCGTTAGGATATAACGATAGCTTTTGATATCGTTGGGATATACTGAATACTAGGGCTGTAAATGAACCAAGCCGTTCGGTTGTTCGGTCCGAGCTCGGTTCGGATAAAAGGTTAATGAACAGAGCTTGAACACCTTTTTTCTGTTCGAACTCGGTAAGTGGCACCGTTCGTTTAAGGTGTTCGGCTCGTTAATGTTGTTCGTTAGTTAAACGAACCAAGCTTGAACACTTAAATATGTTCGTTTAAATAAACGAACAAGCTCGGCTCGTTCACTAAATTAAATGACCCAAGTTCGAACAATACAATGCTCGGCTCGTTCGGCTCGTTTACAGCTCTACTGGATACAGATGATAATGATAATGATGGCTGCACGTCATTACCAATATATAGTTTCATATTTTGGACAACTGACCCGCATTAATGATAATATTTCTAACATCTTTTTTGAAACGGTTACAGTCAGGGAAAACTGATTTCATATGGTTTAGATATATAACTTTTACATTTTATTAACTAATAAGTAATTGGTAATATCAGCTTAAATTTATATAAAAATTTGTCAAAATTTAGTGAATTAAGGCAAGTACAAAATGCCTCTACAGTGTAACTTAGCTGGTATATAACAGCTAACACCTGATAGATAGCTAGGAGTGTTAAACGAACCGAATAGTTCACGGATTGTTTGAGTTCAGTTCGTATTTAATTTGAATTCGTTCGTTAAGAGACACAAGTTCAAGACCGTAGCGTAAAAACTCCAAACACAAATATTACAAGTTCAAGTTTTGATGACTACAATGTAGAAACTCCAAACACAGCTGTTAACTTTGTCTTCGTATAAAACGGGGGTGAAGATTGCATGACGCGCGGTGGGTGGACACCACTTTGACGCGGCCAATTATTGGCTCATATCAATACTGCACTACTCATCTCCATATCAATCAGCAATGATTCGGTATGCCCATTAAAGTTCCAAACTTTTCCACCCAGACATTGGTATTTCTTCAAATTTCCTTTTTTTCTTCCATCTCGATTAGGAAAATCATACAGAAACAACAAAGACACAATAATATAGCGAAGAGATAATATTTGCTGGAATCAATTTGATTCAAACATAAGACCCCTTTTCTCTTTTTTTCCTCATTCTTCCTATTCCAGAAACAAACTTGAAGAAACAAAATTGAATGAAGTTGAAAAAGCGATAATACCCAGATTAGGATTTTTCCTCACAACTCTCCTTGAGCATATATTTGGAAAATAATTTCATCAAAGATGAAGATTGGTTGGTGCTGAAACCACTTCTTGTATGTCAATGATATCTCACCAGTTTCGGATGGCTTCAAAGAACTGAATAATCGCATATTCCTCAAACCTCCTGTCCTTATCAATAAAGAGCTGTCACCGGAATCGCTGAGGTGCGGTTGAGAATGGACGCCAATTTTTGATTTCTGACTGGGTTCAAACGCAGAGGAAGAAGAAAAATTACGGATGGGAAGAATTTGGGATTTATTTTGTATAAATAAAAAAACATGAAACATTTTTTAAAAAAATTTGCCACGTGGCGGTCATTAAATGGCCGCGTCAAATTAGCGTCATTCGTCTGCGCGTCATCCAAACTTCTTCCATAAAACGGGGCTATATGTTATACGCTTTATAGGCACTAATTCTTCTCCACAGAATTTCATAAAGTTGGAACTCGAGGATGGAGACTCGCATTCAACGTTTTGCGACTAAAGGCAAGTAGTGAATGCTTCCACGGAAGCAAAGAAAGGATGATTAGGATCACATCACCCCAAATCTCTCGTTCCAAACGTCATCGTACGACACGTGACAGGAGAGGATGGTGGTGAGACTAGATGAAGGTGATCTAGCCTCACCACCCACCCCCTACTGTCACGTGTCGTGCGGTGACACGTGTAGTGAGAGAAAAGTGGATGAGGTGATTTCGTCCAAAAAAGCAAAATAACATTTACACTTGGACAGTGGACCAAACGTACAGGAAGGTACGATGAGGACGAGAAGAAAACAGCTCATCAAAATCAAATGTGTTTTCTAAGCTCTGTCCGTTTCTTTGTGTCTCTGCAGCCATTCCTTCTATGTGGCTCTCTTTCAATGAAAGCGATAAGCCAAAAAGATCTGTTGCCGTACTTTTACTGTAAAACGCGGATGACACACGGCACGAAAATTTTAAGGGTACGGTGTAATCCTTGATTTAAAAATTAGAGCAAAAGAGTATTCTCCGGTCCTAAGGCCTCCAACAGGATACGAAGTCCAACGGTCTTCTGGGTTGAATGAAGACTTATTCAGTGACTCACATAAGACTGTGCGTGTCCTGGATTCGAAACTTTCGAAACCTTAACCTCTTGAAGTAAATCCTAACCTTAATACTAACTGAGCTATTTCCTGAAAGCTTGTTTAAAACTTATCACACATGTTTTTGACTTATGATGGTACAAGTTTTAGATTTTTGTAGATTACAGATTCTAGACTCTAGACATATCGCAATTAAGTTTGATACAGAAAAATTAAGAAACGAGCATTTACTAGGCGGACCTTAAAACAACTACTAAGGTGCTTTGTGACCTTGAAGTCACGGGTTCGAAACGTAAAAACAGCCTTTTACAAAAAGTGTATGGTAAAACTGCGTACATCAAATCACGAAATGATCCGGTTCCTTCCGGAGCTTGTACAAACACGGCAGTCTAGTGTACTTTTACCGATTAAGAAAAATGTATCCAGGGACTTATCGTATAGGTTTTGATACAGAACAATTAGTAAAAGAACATTAACCAATTGCATATGATAAGATTGCAAATCAGAAAGCACTGGCTAAACAAAGAATGTCATTAATCACATACATTTGAGATTTTATCTAAATTCCTACTTATTACAAGTTAAAAAGCAATGGATAAACAAAAACAACAACATTTCCTCATTGTTTTAGAGGCTCCCGCCTATGGCGAGGTATGAAGAGTCGGATGTATGCAACCATACACGTGTTAGAAACACATAGAGGTTGTTTCCCGATGACCCATAATGATGCGTCAAGCTGTGTCGATCAAATGCTACACCAGAAAGGTAAAATATCAACACAAGTTCATTTTGATCTAGAAAAGGGGAATATGACCACCACAATACAGGCTTATAATCTCCATTTTTGACATATGAAACTCAGACCTACCCTCCTGTTCAAATCAAAATAACATACCTTTCCAGACTAACAAATCATCAGTGAGGAACGCCCATACAGGTAACAAAATCACCTAGCAATGAACAATAACACCAAAAACCAAGATCCAGCATAAAAAAAATGACCAATCAGTATTTTGCTTAATTCTACATTCAAAATCATTTTCTGAGAAGTAGACTGTTTACATTACTTAATCCATCAATCCTTACATAACTAATTGGGAAAATGGCACTAAAAAACAGCTCAAATCGTAATTAATACAGCCTCAGGGTTAATACAAAATTGTTATCCTGGTTTCCCACCTTCATAAGAGAAATACACTTTCAGGATGCTATGTTGCACTAATCCGAGCAACCGCATACAGACATGCTGCCGGAAGATTTATCTCCCCTATCTTGATGCTTCAGAGGTTCATTTTAACGATTGTCTGTAGAGAAGATAGCGCTAACTCTAACATGGATTTCAGCACTGACATTCCCATCTGTGACAAATATTGTACTATGCTGCAAGCAACTGCAAGGATTCTTTATCAGTCTTCTGGAAATATTTGTATTAAGAACAGTGGCAAGAAAATCCAAATTCTCCCCACAGCAGATTCTCAGGATTCCTATGGAGTAATATATTAACAAATATCTCTATTACAAAATTTACCAGTTGATACCCGCACTAACCTTCCTTAAAGAAGGTTGAATATCATGCTTCAGAATAAACATATGTTAACTACGATACATTTACCTAAATAACAAACTTGTAAACTTGTAAAAATATGAACAAGTATAAAAATTACAATAGTAAGCGCAGACTGCAAAAATTTATTTGAAAGATATCTCCTTGTTAGAGGGAGCAAACGAAAAGAAACTACTATCTGCATGATTTACAGTCATATCTTACCAAAACTGTTTATCTGCCATATCATGCATGATGATAATGGTGCAACTTGTACAGCAGCACTTTTCCTTGAGCGTTTCCCATCACCATGAACCCTCCACGAGGGCTGAAATCTAGGCAGTTTGCATAGTGCAAGCTCTGATTTGGAGGAGGCCAGTTAGAGAAAACAGTGAATGACGGAATATGGACAAGTTTTAAGCTGTTCTTTTTCATGTTTGAACAAATGGCTAAAATTTCAGCATCTTGATTGAATTTCATGAAGTTCACCCTGGTTGTCAAATTCTCGATTGTCTTCAATGGTTTTCTTTTCCCCCCCAAGAAGTCATCTTGATTGTATATGTTGACAATCCCGGTGTCTGAGCCAGCTGCAAACATATTCCCAACAGGTGAAGTACAAAGAGCTGAGTTATTTATGCAACCCTCATCCACACCTTTATGAAAGCAAGCCATTGTCCTCAAGTCCCAGTGGTAGACGTGACCATCACCACCCGAGCTCAACAAGTGATGACCATTGGGGGCATAAGCTATGCTACGAGCAGTCCCGTTCATTTTCAATGTCCCAATCAGTTCTTTTGTTTTGGTTGAAACTAACAGGGTATAGCCCTCATTGCCAATAAAAGCAATTGTACTGGAATCAGGGGAAACCTCAAAAGACTCCAAGCTTTTCTCCTCCCTACCAACCAGGGGACCTATTTTATCAACCTTCGCTTTAACTAAGTCAAAGCTATAAAAGAACTTTCTCCTTCCCGCTACAATAACCTGAGACCCATCAGGTAAGAAAGATGCCTGCCGGATCGGGCAATCCTCAAGGAAGATACTTTCAATTTTGGTGTTTCTTTTGCCATCAATCTGAAAGAAGTGCAAACGCCTATCCAAGCCACCAACTAGAAGCAATTGACCATTCCTATGGAATTGGACTGCATGTATAGGACCTCTCGAAGGTTCTTCTTTGTTTGCATCATACAATCTCGAAAACTCAAGACGCCCAGGTAACAATTTAGCACCACCCTTGATTACAAGATCTTCATTTGTTCTTAGGATATCATCAACACCTGGAATGTCCTTGTAACCAGAGTCTCTCACTGATACATTCTCCTCATCTGAATCATCAGAGCTGTAAGCTTTTCCCTGATAATCAAGTTGGGCCCATTCTGTACCTGGATTCAACTTCATGTGCTGAGCCCTTAGTCTTGATACATAAGCAGAACCCGATATAACTGTTTCACCCTCTTCTTTCCTAAGCTTCCTCAATCTGTTCACTTTTGCTATATCAATACTAGTTTTCTCCTCCTCTTCATCCATCCATACTGGTTTTCTAAGCTTAGTCCTTCCATCAATAATCTCATTAGAGAAGCCGAAATCCCCTTCATAAACAGACAATGAATTGTTGGCAGATTTATCCACAAAAAACACAGCAGAGCTATGGTTTGCTTCCTCTACCAATTCTTCTTGCTCCTCGTCACTCCCAAACTTAACGGGAGAATGCAGAGAACCAAACAAAAGATTTTCTAGCTTCATCATCTCCTTCTCCCGTTCAATTTCCAAATCTTTATTCTTTTTGGTGAGCTTTTTACTTTTCTTTGTCTTACTTGCACTGTTCGGATGATCTTCTAGATCATCATCAGACTTCACCTTTTCCACAAAAAGTTGACGCTCATCATCAACCTTCCTTTTACTCCTATCAACCTGATTCCTTGAGTGTATATTTTGAGAAATCAACTGAGCCATCTGCATGCAAGCATTGGACATCATCAGGTTTCCACATTTGCAACATAAAAACCTAAAATACTCGAATAAGAGGTAAAATAAAAAAACAGAAATTAAGTGATGTGCGAAGAGTCAAAAAATAATAATAATAGTAATAATAATAAACACAACTAGATGAAAAAAATCTCAGCAAATGCATCAACCCGATATTCACAACCTCAGACAAAGAATACGAATGCTAAGAAAAGTATCAAGCAGACAGCACGTTTCCTAACACAGACAAATCATGTTTAAAAGTAAACCAACAAAACACTGGTTAGTAAGCTAGTACAAATTAACCCACAGTCAAGCTACCAAAACACCAAGCACGCGCAAAGAAAGCAGCACAGACCCATTAGAAAAACCCCAACAAAAATCAGAGCAATTTACCACCTGTAGACAAAGTCGCCGGTATCCTCCGCCTCCTGGTACTGAAATCGCTATTCAGGAAAAATAAGCAGAAATTAATTGGAGAGGGGATGAACTAGGGGTGAAGGTGTAGCTTGGTCAAAGGTAGTAATGATTTAAGCACAAAATCAAGGAGGCCGTGAGTCTGTTACCGGCGGCTTCTAGGGTTTTGAAGAGGGAGGAGGTAAATCTCGAAGTTTTGACCGTGAAATCGCAGTATCGGCTTATGCGGGGGCAGTGATGGTTTTTTCTGGTATTTTTCTTTTTCTTAAGGACCAACTTTCCTTTTTTGTTTCTTTAAGGAGTAATCTTTTTTTTTATGGAGATTCATCAATGATGGAATTCCGACGCAACAATTCTTTTTTGGCGCCGTACCATTTCTTGTATGCTCTGTGAGATGTGTGGAAGGAGAGATATTGGACCTTCACATGAGGTTTGTGACTGCTATTGGTCGAGAAGGGTTTGAGGCATTTATTGGAGTGCATACACCGACTGAGTGGGTGAAGCTGAATGTGAGAATAATTGGAGGGATGGTGACTCGGCAGTTGAGTGGCATTATATGTTTCGTGAGATAATATATGGCATTTAGTACCATCGTCAAAGAATCATGCATGAGGACGTTTGTTAAAAGGTCCATCCTAGTCATTTCATCAACACCATGAAACAAAGAGTTGTTTTATTAAAGACTTGTTTCTTTGATGTAGATAATAACATCGTATAAATAGAGTTATACGTTTTTCATGGTATAGAACTCTTTGATTTGGAATTGATCGAACAATTTCCAAAAAAAAACATGTAAAAAAAACCTACTTTTTATATATGAAAAAAAAGGAATACAACCGTGAAAATAAAGCACTACATACATTGAATTTTACTACGAAATTGTTTCTTTCCGTCGTAATTTTTTACGTTATATTATACTTATCAATTCAATATATACTTTTCTTTTGTGAGAAAATCGGTATAAATTTAGTGAATGACTATTTCTCCAACTATATATATATTTATATAGCGAAAAATCTTTAGGTCTAGCGGTTTCCTAGGTCTCGAGTTCGATTCATTTCCTCAATTTTTTTAATATATATATATATATATATGCTTATCCACACCAATTGATAAGATTTCTCCGTAAAAAGTCCAAAATGCCCTCATGTTCAAAATTTAGTTTATCTTGTATCACTTTTTTCCTGAAAGAAAAAGAAAAATATTGTATACTTTTGCCAAATTCGCTGTTTATTCAAATTCATAATATGCTAAACAAAAGAATTGATTTTCATCTTCCGCTACTCTGAAAATTGCTATGGCCGAAGGAATTTTCTTAAGGATCATCTTTTCTGCCATGGTCGGTTATTCCTAATGTGATAACATGGAAGAAAAAAATGAGAAAGAAGGTGATGCATTGATTTCAATACAGTCGTTTTAAGATCTATGAAAATTTTAGGAAACCAGTGAATAACATCGATGATGAAGACAAAACTATCACACCAAAAGCGATAAGTATAATTAACCCGGTCTATTACAGTCAAAGTTATTTGACCGTATAAGGGTGTAGGTCGTCTAGAGTTTACGGTAGTTGCTCGAGTCTAAATACACAATTAAGTCGGCACGTCTCAGGAAATGCAGCACACCCCTAGCGTCAACCGTGATCTCAAGTCACCCATCAGTCAGATTCACTCAGAGACATTAAAGGTTGGTCACCTCAGCTACATGCATCACCTTAGCTACAGGCATCGCCTCAACTCATGCGTCATCTCAGCCTTAGTTGTCACAGAATGGCATGCACCTTAGTTAAGCATTGTAGCTCAGCAATAGACCTGGTGACCAAGGCCATCCAGGCCAGCTCAGTTAAAAGGAAGTTTGCTATAGCAGACACCTGCTAGCAAGCAGCTTAGCCACGCAACTCGACACGTGTCGTCATTTGGCGGCGATGCACAAACAAACAAGACACTTGGCACTCACACATAGCTCCTCGACATGCTTTGGTTGTCCAACCCATATAAAAGACATAATAAATGTCAAACACTAGACCATGTTCAATTCCAACCAAAAAACACATCGCTCGAATGCTATAAAGACATATTTCTCTAAAACATTACAACTTAGACACCTTCTAAATATAGAAACACCCGTAACTGACTTGATCGTCGAAGAGTTTTTTCAAAGTAAAGCTGTAGGACCTCTAACATTGTTACTTGTGCGAAGTTTTGACAACGTTTTCTATTATTTGAATCAACTCTGATCCAGTTGAATGTTTGACTTTGCCAAGAGAGGTAAGCATGTAGTGGCGGAGACTACCACATGTCGAAAGTTTAGGGGGTGTTTGGTTAGGGGTTTCTCATTAAGGGTATGGGTTTGGAGGAATCCAAACTTCCTCCAAACCCATAAAAGTTGTTTGTTTGAGGGAAATGAGGGTGTGAGTTTCGGATCGATATCCAAGTATTTGGTAATGTATATCGTTTTTAATATACTAGCTCTCCTTGTCTATCAATATGGTGGAAATAGGGGTGTGGCCGATCAACGCCGCCGGCCGGTCACTATTCTGGTCAATTTTTCGGTCACTCACATTTGATACTCATTTCAATTCCGATACCTTCTAAATATCATCAATGTTAATCATACACATTCACATTTCAATACCAAACAATTATCACTTTTACGCCCAAACTCATATAATCTATTTCGATTCTGATTCCGATATACATGTACGAACGAACCGCTACCTAAAATTGATGAAAATCTAAAATTCAACAAGATTCTAAAATACTCCAAGATCCTGCTGCCGATGGACGTGTTCCACTTTGATGGTTTCATGGGAGAAGAGAGGGAGAAGATCAGCGGCGAAAACGACGAACAAAATATGTTTACTTAATAGAAAATGTTCATAATATATAACAACAACGCTATCCTATCATGTTAGAGACTTTTGTCTATATTGAGGTATGAAAAGGTCGGATATACACAATCATAATATATGTTAAAAACAAAGATTGAAAAATAAAAGGCAAATTGAACTATTTTGTGATAATTTATGTTTTTTTTTTTAAGTGAATAAGTATATTTAGGTGCATAAATAAATATTCCCTAAATTTAAAGAAGAAAAAATAACTCGTCAGCCACATGCTAGTATATACTCTATACGTATATATAATACTAATGCATTGATGGAAAAGTCAAAGTCTGTCGCTGAATTTTAGATGGTTCGAGGAACTATTCAAAGTTACTTTCATTCACAAGGAGTTTGACCGTAGTCCATAACGAGATTATTATTATTATTTTTAAATATTCTTATTGATGTCTGAGAGGTTATAATACATCAAATTCCATATTAACGCTAATATTTATTTGTGACTAACACTTCTTTTCCGCGCTTTTGCATGGCATTTATTTTCCTTTACACCATCTGTCTCAATAAATTTAATTAAAAATTACTAATATGCATAGTTAAAAATATTAAATACAATACTCGTTCTAATAGCATACGCTATCTGATCTAAGATAGTTTGCAATTTTTGCCCAATGTTAAAGACTTTTTTTAGTAAAATGATACTAGTTGCAATCAACAAAACAAATTATTACCATACAATAACAACATTACTCATTGTCTTAAAGACTCTCGTTTATGGCGGGGTATAGGGATCGGATGAACGTAACCATACTCATGTGTTAGAAACAAAACAAATTATTACAATAAACAAACCAAATACATAATCTTCGTTTCTATCTATATAGGGACGTCACTTTAATCAAAACTTGTAAATACTTCTATCCAACTCGACATAAGCCTGTTGAATTTAAATATGGGACGAGTTTGGATGTTACATTTTAAAAACCTAGAGAAATACCGGGCGGGTTTGCCATTAACAAACAAAAGAAAATGGAACGAAAAAGAATATAAAAAGGACATATTGTTTATAGACTTTCGTGGACGTCGGGATTGACTAAACACTAAGGTTATTTGCACACGTTAAATCCGAGGAAATTATTAAAATCCAACCCGACAAGGTACGGAATCATATATGAATTTAGATTTCATTATAGGTGAATATACAAAGTTATAAATAATTTAATACCGACATATTTTTATTTGTATTTATTAAATTCTTTCACTAACACACTAACGCATATATTCCTATTATCGTGTCATCTATGCATGAACATATAGAGTCGGAGGTCTTACTGGAAGAGGTATTGTTTGTCTGTCCCTCAGTCTTTCAATATCCCAACGATAGCTTTTGCTGCCGTTTAGATATACTGGGTATGCGTTGTTGTTGTACCTATTCGAATTTAATGATAAAACCTTTGCCCGCTGGCCACCTTTATGGTTATGAACAAGATAAAGATGAAGATGGAGAAAAATGGATTCGTAGGGTAGGATGAAGATGAAGATGGAGGAAGATGGGAGAAGGAGGTCGATGGTAGGGGGTGGGTTTTTTTTAAATTTTTGAATTATTTTTTCTATAAACTTTTAAAAAATAAATGCAAATTGCCTTTATGACGTCAGCAAGGATGCCAAGTGTCTATTTCCCCAATAAGTATGAATGCTAAGCAAATTTCATGAAAGTATAGATGTTACTTAGAATTTTTTTTTTTAGAAAAATATAGATATCAGATGCAATTAAACGCCAACTCTACCTCCAAAGCCACCTTCCTTTTCTCCTGTCTCCATTCCTCCTCCTCCTCCCACCTCTGCTACGTCGTCCCCTTCTTTTTCCCCATTTTCTACCACCATGAACCATACCCCTCTCTCTCTCTTCTTTCTCCCTTCTCCCTTGTTGCCCACCCCTTTCCCATTCTTCGACATCCTAAATCCGCTTCTCCTTTATTCGATTTAAGCAGATCTATCCAGATCTGATAATCTCTAGTAGATCTGTTTTTAAATCTGAAGACGGTGGTTGGTGGAGACGATGACGACGACTGTTCCATTAGTGTTAAATCGATTATGTCAAGTAGTGCAAAAACAGAATAAATTTAATTACTTTAGAGTATGTAATGTTGATAGTGATGATGTAATTTTGACATACCAAATATAATATAAGACACAAAATACGATTTCCTCTATGGAAATATGTATAGTGTTCGGATGCTCAACAAAGAGCTTAGATACGAAGTTTTTCATCTCCCTATGTAGTAAATTTATAATTAACAAATTTGCACATAATTTGTCCCTAGTACATCTCCCAATGGTTTCAGATAGAGAGTTTCGAAAGGAACTTCAGGGGTTTGAATTTTTCCGAAAGCAAGAATATTTGAACCTCTTCCAGGCTTGCTGTATGACTTGATAGTCAGTCCTTCGGTTGCTCCTTTGGTGCTAATGGACTCTTTATACTGTTCCTGTACTATGACAAATTTCTACTAATGAAACTTGGAAACCTTATTTACATACCTACACATCCTGTAGAATCGAAGGGTGACAGAGACTCTTACTGGTTTCTGGTTGAGTTTAAAACTGCAAAAATTTGCACATAATTTAAAACGACAGGAATCATCACTTTTTTGCCATTACGTGACCTTAAAATAAGGGGCTCGACAAACTAGGGATATTTTAGTACTTCCGTACGGCCAAATGCGTTCTATAAATGCATACCAAAATCTTCGTTCTTCGTTCACAATTCCTCTTCACCTTCCTCTTCCTCTTCTTCTTCCATAAAACGCGTCTTTACCCTCTCTTTCTATAATTTCCCCCATTATTGTATGGCAGTGAGTTTCTTGGTTAATCGAGAGGTATCAGACCTGTGCCTAGGAAAACCGCCATTGAAGTGGGTTCATGTGGGCTCCACAATTTCCGAAGCTTTATTAGCTTTGAAAAGATCCGGTGACAGCCATCTGAGCGTCTGGAGATGCAGCGGCCCCACCAATCATTCGTCTTGTGAGTGTGTGGGGAAGATTTGTATGGTCGATTTGATTTGTTTTCTGGCCAAAGAGGAGAATTTGGTAAATCCTTTGAAGGCCTTTGAAGCCCCTGTTTCTGAGATTTTGCTTAAAGGGCCTCCTTTCATCGTCCGCCATTTGGAACCCAATTCCAGGTTTTGTCTTTTTTCTTGAAGCTTTTATTGTTTCGGTGTTTTATGGTTACATATTTATTATAATTTGTGTATATTTGTAAAGACGTATTTTTAATTTCTTGACGTTTTCCTTGTTAGTTGCTTGTTTTAAGTTCCCAGCAAGATTTTGTTCTCGTTTTGAAGATTCATTTTTTTCCTTGAATATTTTAGTGATTATGTATATAAAGATAATAATTGCAACGGAAAACGGGGCTTTTCCTTGTATTATCTGCAAAAATCAGAGTTCAGGCATCTGAATGATGGAAAATGTTGTTCTGACTGAAAGTAATCTTATTTAATCGCTGGTGGAATCGATTTAGTTATTATTATTATATTTTTTACTATTATTGTTTTTATGTGGAATTCTGAGCTTCAGTTTTCTTATGGTTAATGTTGTGATTCATTTTGGAGTGGGGAAAGGGCACATGCCCAAGTTGCAATCTTTCGTTGGATTCTTGTCTTTAGCTTTTTCTTTTTTTTGGTGGTTGGACTTAAATGGAACATAAGTTTCGTGCTGCAATTTGCTTTGACTAAAAGACAATTATCATATAGGTCGGGTTTGTGTCTAGACTCATATTATATGAGGAAATGACTTGAATGACAGTATAGTAAGTGTATTTCTGTTCAGCTTGGTTGAAAACCTGAAGCAGATATAGTGGTCAATTGCAGTAATTTGTGAAGGTTAGCAATATTGCAACTTTTGCAGGTCATCCCATATCAGCCGAGCTATGTTCTTCATCATTATTTTTCTACCTTTTGCCACCATTATCCTGCAGCTGACCAGTTATGAAGAATCAGGGCAACCTGTTAATTCAGGTTCTTGCAGCAAGTATTGCCAGTGTGACCACAGAAGCCCTCATTCACATGATCTGCTCTGAGATTTTCCACTTTCCGACCCCTTAGTTTGCAAATCTCTTTGCCCATTTATGTTGCTAAAGATTACCCTCATTCCGGATGTCTACCATAATCCTTGGTAGCGGTTAGCAGCATAACCAAGCTCCTAACGTGAAATTATTTGCCTCTCCACCACTTTTTTAACCATCGACTGGATCTTCCATTTGCAAAGACCCTTAAAATTCTAGCTGTGATTGACAATAGTTTAAATCATTTACTTGCACAGTAGGGGATTCAACCTGACTTCAACTATAGGATTTTTCTCTTGAGAAGTATGCCCGTAAAATGGAAATGGGGAAGGGATAATAAAGAGTTTTTTTTTTTTGTTTTTTTGAAAAGAGTATTGGTGAGGGTTTTTCTTCAGGATGGTTTCTTCTACCTTTTTACTTAAAATATGTTGGGGGTGGGCAGGGGGGAGGGAGCTATCAGAAGTTACTGGTCTTTTAACGGTTTCAGTTGTTTTGACAAATAAATGTAGCTTGTTCATTGAGGGAAAGTTCCCTGTGATTGAGATGTACTCTGGCAATATTGTAACCCTGGAGAACTATGGAAGATAGAATGTCGGAAAAGGCATTAGGAAATTTCCTAATTGGCTTGTATTATCATCTGATACATGTTCCCTGTTTCTCACAAATTCATAATGCGCTTCTTAGGTATGCTGTAGTATTTTTGCAAAAGCTGTTGAGACTTTTAACTGCCATAATGTGAATGCTTTTCCGATGCTGAAATGAACATAATATATTTAAATCAATATCATGTTCTAAGTAAAATTTATCTTCTCACGGTACCTTTGTTCATGTCGGAGCTTCTAGCTCCTCTGTAATGAGAAACATTCCCTCTTTTTTTTCTCATTTCATTGTTGGGTTTGTGTTTTTTCTTCTTCTTTTGTGTATGTGTGTGATGGGGGTGGGGTGTTCTATTATTATTCAGTTTTAATTTTCTTTGAACTTTTAATCCAAAACAACGGATTTATGTATGATGCTGGGTTTGGCAAACTTTTCTGTATGTGAACTAACAAATGGACGTTGCTGATTCTTGTGTGTTGCCCAATTTTTTCATAAGTTATTCTTGGTTTTCTTGTTCAGCCTATTGGAGGCAATCGAATGCATCCTTGATGGTGCGCAGAACTTGATCATACCGATTGAAAAGTTTGCAAGTAGAAATGCAAGAAGAAAGTTTCTGAAGAAACAATCTTCTGTCAGCTTCTCCCTGCATAATGGCCGCGAATACTGCTGGTTAACTCAAGAAGATGTAGTCCGCTATCTTCTCAACTCAATTGGAGTCTTTTCCCCTACTCCGACCTTCACTATCGAGTCACTCAAAATAATTGATCAGGACATTATGAGCATCCAATACGATGATACTGCCTCCTCTGCTTTGTCTTTCATTTCTCGTGCTCACGCAAATCAAACTTCTGTGGCAGTCATCGATGAAAGTAACAGATTGATTGGAGAAATCTCCCCATTCAATCTTGCGACTTGTGATGAAACAGTTGCAGCAGCCATCACATCCCTTTCAGCTGGTGATCTTATGGCATACATTGATTGTGGTGGACCACCCGAAGATCTGGTCCACTTGGTGAAAACGAGGTTGGAAGAAAAAAATCTTGATGCAATGCTGGACCTAGTGGAGGAATATTCCATGTCATTGTTGTCATCATCTTCATCATGTTGTTCCACGGATGATGAGTCAGTTTCAAGCAAGAGTGGCGCGTCCTCTACGCGCTATTTTCCTGCCAGGAGGTCTGAACCAATCATTTGTTATCCATGGAGCTCACTTGCGGCCCTGATGATTCAAATGCTTGCTCACCGTGCCACCTGCATTTGGGTTGTGGAAAAGGACCACTCTTTGGTTGGGCTGGTGAGTTTTGAAGGTGTTCTTAAAGTGTTCCGTAGCATTTCAGATACGCAAAATAAATTAGAGGGTAAGATTTCTTCTGGGAAATAGAGCAGAAGTTTGGAGAGGAGGGGGTCGAAAATTCTAGCAATATTGTTTCCATTTTACAGAACATGAACAAGAAAATTTGTTGCCTTTTCTAGTGTTTGTTGTGCTTGTGTGGTAAAGCTTCTAGCAATAGTGACAAGAGCATATGGATTATCGTGAAATTATAACATGAAAGTGAAATAACGAATGATGTGGACCAACAAAAAGGATAGAGCGTACACACCTCTCGTTTTCACTCATGGGTCTGCATTATTTTTTGTGGTTTATTTCCACATTATAATTTTATAATAGAAACATTATACTGATGAAGGAACATTCATGTGATGTTGAAGAAGCACATGTTAGCTTTTTTTCACTTCATTTTACATTATAACATTATTATATGGATAATGGGACATTCATGTGTTGTTGAAGGAACACAGAAACAGTTGGATTAAACTGATCACCAGCTGATGTTATAACATTCTAGCAAAAGATTTTTGTTATTCTGGGCATGTTCAAATTTCCTGCATTATGTGTCTGTCCTATTCCACTACTTTTAAGTGTCACTTTTTCACAAACTACTAAACCAAGTTTAGATGGTCATATTCACTAAATATTGATGGTAATACCGTAATAGTTTCTGTCATGAATCATCTTCTTCACAAGCTTCTGCTGCAGCTATCTAAGAACCCAACTTGTCTATTATTTGCCCACTCAGCATATTTACCATAGATATCATGTCTTGTATGACACTTGGATCTAGAGCTGCACCGCCGGCTTTGTCATCCCATATATTCATCCTTGCCTATTAATAGAAACAGAGACCACCGTGCTCATCTGAGATTTCTCTTCTGTAGTTGCATCTACAATATAGTGTTTGCAAACCTGAATCATTCGATACATATTGACTCAAAAATCCAAAAATTTTATGATACAAACAACCTATTCTAGTCATACTTTAGCTGCAGTATTACCTGTGCTGAAGTTACAATGACAGGGACAACTAGTATCAAACTGCAGAAACTCCTCATCACTTATGTCAACCTCTGTCTGTTCTTTAGAGGCTGTAGTTAAGGAAATCTGGACTTTCTATATTTCTGTATTCCTCAAGGCAGACTGGAAAGTAGTGATAATGAAATTGGGCATGCACAATCAGACACAAGTGAAGGCCAAGTCATTGATAAATCCTTTGTCCAGCATTTGTTTACCATCCTAGTAAGTTTCAAATATGAACTCAATATTACCAATTGACATCTACTAATGCTGTTGCAGCATGGTCCAGATTAGGGCTATAAATGAACCAAGCCGTTCGGTTGTTCGATTCGTTTGGCTAAAGCTCGAGCTCGGCTCGGATAAAAGGTTAATGAGCAGAGCTTGAACACCTTTTTTATGTTCGAACTCGGTAAGTGGCACCGTTCGTTTAAGGTGTTCGGCTCTTTAATGTTGTTCGTGAATTAAACAAACCAAGCTTGAACAATTAAATATGTTCGTTTATTTAAACGAACAAGCTCGGCTCGTTCGCTAAGTTAAATGAACCAAGCTTAAACAACGCAATGCTCGGCTCGTTCGGCTCGTTTACAGCTCTATTCCAGATGAACTGGAACTAAGATGAAGCATTTTTCTTATGGTTTCCTTACGCAGTTCCACCTTCTCCTTGGGGGGTTGGGGGGGGGTGGTTGGGGGAGTAATGGATATGCAGACAAAGACACACGGAGTATTATTTATTCACTTCACTTTTTATGCAGGAAAAATGTGCATGCTAAATTCCTAATAACGATAACAATAAACTTGTCCAAAACACCACATTTGGAGACTCTTATTCCTTTGGGAACATTGCGGACCTGTGAAAAAAGCACCATCAACATGACACCTTAGAACAAGAGAATATCTTCTAATCTAATTTCTGTCACATATTTTAGTCCATTTATTGAGATTCTGACACGTATATTAAATTAAAAAAATTGAATATACATGACATGCTTTCATTAGATAGAGTAGAAAATATGACAAAAGAATATATGATCTTCCCCATTTTAGGTCCTATATGCTGGCCCCTTTACTACGTTTAGGCCAAAGAGTCTAATCTTAGGTGACGATAGTTTTTGCTGTTCTCGGGATATGGGTATAGTTGTTGTTGTCGTCCAATCTTGGGGTGAAATTTGATTGATGAAGCGATGTGGATTTGAACCAACAACATTGCCTAAGAGTAACCAAACTTTCTTTTGCCAAAATGTGCAGAATTTCTACTTATATTATATTTTCATTTTCCAACGAAATTATATGTTCTTAGATACTTCGTTACACAAATTCAAGTTTTCTTTTTGTAATGCAAACGACGTAAAAGAAGTTTTGTCAAACTGTCTACTTATTGACACATTAGAAACAACATTTCTTTAAGAACAATAACTTTCTTTACCTCTCTATTCTCTTTTTGGCTTTTATGAGTTTTTTTATTTTATTTCCCATCAATTATTCACATTTTCCAACAATATTTCCTTTCTGCAATTAGTGATTTTAACGAAGCTAACCTGCCCAGGAAAATATAGGGTCCTTCGGACATTCTCGATTCGGGTAGGCTTTGTAAAATCTTGTAGTATTAGAGGTTATCATGGTTGATATGTTGCAGTATATACGATGGGTTAACCGGATACTAAACTATCACAGTTCGGACGTGATCTACATGCTGGTTTATTTTAAAAAAGCGTTTCCGCTGTACTAGTCTCTCGTGTTTGTGTAAGATATGAGGAGGGGCCGGTATTTGTATAGGATCTGGAGAGGGGCCGGACCGCTTCGCGATCTGATGTACGCAGCCTTACCCTACGTGCAATAGTCTGTTTCCGCAGCTCGAACTAGTGACCTCAATATCATAAACTAACAGCCTTACTAGTTACTTCTAGGCCCGACTTCCTGGTTTATTTAAAAGATCCATTAGAGGTGCTTCTGTATCGTTATTCCATTTATGATATTTTTTATATTTTTTTTCAAAATGATCCTGTCCAATAAGAAATAAAAGAAAAAGTTTAAGTTATGCAGGAGGAATGTCCTATCCGATCCTCTGTGCGATGGATCTGATTGTTAGCTCGTGTCTGAAACCATATTTTCTGTTCTTAATTTGTACTCTGCATTTTCTTTTAAACGAGCTGAACGAGCCGATCATTGTGTTGTTCAAGCTCGGTTCATTTAACTTAGCGAACGAATCGAGCTTGTTCGTTTATTTTAACGAACATATTTAATTGTTCAAGCTTGGTTCGTTTAACTCACGAACAACATTAACGAGCCGAACACCTCAAACGAACGGTGCCACTTACCGAGTTCGAACAAAAAAAGGTGTTCAAGCTCTGTTCATTAACCTTTTATCCGAGTCGAGCTCGAGTTCGAGCTCGAACCAAACGAGTCAAACAACCGAACAGCTTGGTTCATTTACAGCCCTACTTTTAATCGAGTTTTAACCTTTTTTTTCACCTCAACATATATCCATATATAATTTTAGATAATGACACTATTTTGTAGAAGCTATTTTTATTATATAAAATAGTACGTTGTTACTATTAAAATAAGTATTATAATGAATACTTTACATTATGTACATTTTAAGCAGATCGTATCAGTTCTTAAAAACAAGAAGATCGTATCAAATTATTCAATAAAAAATAAAATCAAACTAGAGTCGAACGTTGATGTTGAATTTCACTCCTGAAATTGTCATTTTTCCTTATTATTTTGTTTGAGGACAACCTTAAGTCATTCTTGAGCCCAAAGTTGGGATTTGGGAGTGAAGATCAGGTTTATAGATTTGATTTGATCTTTTAGTTTCTTCTTTTTCATATAAATCATGAAGCACATGGTCTTCTAAGCGGGAGGTTCTTACTTATGATGTCAAGTTTAAGTCCGTTTCGATATAAAGAACTGACGTCAGAACTCTACAACCACATTATGAATGACAAAAATAGAACCAACGACCTCTTATAATACAATTTACCATCGAGAAGCGACTGAACCACGACATGGAGTCAGTTTCTTCCTTTTCTGGAATGTTACCATAGCAAAAATAAAATTAAAAACCTTAGTTTTTACCTAAGAACACAATAGTGTTTTGAGTTTTTAGTTTAACTTAGTGTACAATTAAAATGTAGTATCAAGCGGAGACAGACAACGGCGTCGGTCAGAGCAATTGAAAGCCTCATTGTAGAGGGAAACAGGAGTAAAGGCAGACCCAAACTGACTTGGGATGATCAGATAAGGCACGACCTACTAGATTTGCACCTCTCTGAGGATATGGTCCATGATAGGAGTTCATTGAGACATACGATTAAAGTTAACGAGGTATAGGTCATATATAGGGACACTTTAGAGTATATTTAGGGACATAGATAGGCGTAGTCACTATCTACGCTCTAGGTTGACTTTCCACTTGGTTGCGTATGTTATACCGTTGTTTTACATTACATATACATATACACGTGATGTGTATTTTAATATCAAAAGTCTTTTCTTTGTATTTCTTGAATTTCCTCACTAACACACCAGCACAACATATCTCTTTGATGAGGGAGTGGGTTCTCCCCCCACCTGTACCAGAGGCCCCTTAGCCAGGTGGGATGTAAATCGAGGGATGTGCTCCACCGGCAGCCCTGCAAAGGGAGAGGACACACGAGACTCAGCCAGCCCAGAGGCAACCCTTGTAATATTTCAACAAGGATTGTCTCCACACGGACTCGAACTCGGGACGTCGGGGTTCTAGCCCCAATCACCATTGCCACTTACCACTGGACTATGCAGGTACATATAGAGCCAGGGGTCTCACTAGAAGCAGACTCTCTTCTCTCTATCCTTTGGGATATATGTATTGTCTGCCTACCACTTATCCTTCTTAGACCCTAACAATAGTTTTTGTGTCGTTGGGATATACTGGTTCCGGATGATGATATAAGAAAAACGCAAAACATAGTAAAAAAGAAAAAAGAAAAAGAAAAGTGGTTTAATTACCGCCCACATGAAATCTATCACGCGGTAGGCCTTGGGAGTTGGGAATGTGGGACAGTTGAAAATCAACACAAGCCAATCGATTTACATATAAAAATACAAAGGAACTCCAATTTCAAATCGGAATAAAGGGTCCAAAACAGACAGCAAACGCCAGACAGCAGGGGGAGGGAAGGGGCATGAAAATCTGATAAAAATTCTCACAGACAAAGAGGGTTTGCCTGAATCTGGAGAGCTGAGGAGAGATCAACAACAACATGGGGTTTACAGAAGGTGAGCAAGAAGGAGTAATGGCCACTGATTTTTTCTGGTCATATACAGATGAGCCTCATGCCTCTCGCAGAAGGCAGATCCTTTCTCAATACCCTCAAATCAAACAACTCTTTGGCCCTGACCCTTTTGCCTTTCTTAAGGTATTTGGAGTTTCAATTTGGTGCAATATGCTTGAAAAATTGTTGGTTTTGAGGTGCAAAGTTGTCTGTATGGATCTTTTGTTTGGTTTGTTATTGTTGTAGACGTAAAGATTGCATCTTTTTGTCTGAAACTCTTTTTGGGCCTTACCCTTTTGCGTTTTTAGGGTATATGTTCCAGTTTGGTGCAATGTGCATGAAAATTGGTTAGTTTTGAGGTGCAAGTTCTGGGGATGGATGTTTTGTTTGGTTTGTTATTAATGTATATGCAAAGATTGCATCTGTTTGTCTGAAACCCTTTTGGCCCTTAGGCTTTTTGCCTTTTTTTCTAAGTTTTGAGTTTCAATTCGGTGCAATGTGCTTCAGAATTTGTTTGAGGTGCAAAGTTGCCCGGATGATCTTTTGTTTGGTTTGTTGTTGTAGCAGACGTATAAGATTGCATCTTTTTGTCTTACACTCCTTTTTCTTGTTCCCGGGGAATGGGGAGCTGCTATAGGATTTTGCTATTTTTCATGTGCCTTTTTCTTTTGAAGGAAAAATGTTAAGGCAGTAATCTTTTCTTTCATCAAATATAATGTAGTTTGTATGTGCAAGTTTGGGTGTCTAGACTTCCATCGAGTTGTTGGTGAGATTCAGATTTGCTTCGATGTAGATATTACCGAGGAAAAGTCTGATCTTGAGGATTATTCCTTTTCACTTGCTGGATTTTTTTAACTTATTCGTTTTTATTATTATTATTTGCAAGTATCTGCTGGCAGGTAGTATTGGCATAAAGTTCTGGTCTCGAGCATTATTATTTTGGTGGGATGATTTTTTTTTTTTAAATTTTTTATTTTGTGTTATTTCTTGAAGCTTAGACCTTCTGTAGATCTATGAGCAATGTATAACATGGTATGAAAAGGATGATATGTCTGCTTACAGTTACGGCAATGCATAATAACCTGGGAGAACAAATTGGCTATTCTTGAACTCTTAGTGGTGAAAAATGTTTTCTTTTGGCACAGTTAGCCTTTAGTAACTATTGGGAATCTAAAGCACGTGGATTAATGGAGAATTTAGACAGTTTTTTTCCCATCAACTTATGTTTAGTGTTTAGGAAAGTTGGAGAAACCATTTCTCTTTTGGTTGAAATATATGTAGCCATATGATCATAAACGAGTCAAGTTGGATGTCATTGTTTACATTTTGCTGTGTCAGTGAAATTTGGTTTGTTAGATATATGCAATCTTTTGGCTGATCAAAAGTTTGTTTTGCAGATTTCTGCTGTTGTTTTGCTTCAGCTATGGACTGCAACATACCTCCATAACGCGTCTTGGACGAAAATATTGGTTGTAGCATACTTTTTTGGCTCGTTTCTTAACCACAATCTCTTCTTGGCCATTCATGAGCTAAGTCATAATCTTGCTTTCTCGACTCCAGTATATAACCGATGGCTTGGGATATTTGCTAATCTTCCTATTGGAGTACCGATGTCGGTGACCTTCCAAAAGTACCACCTTGAGCACCATCGTTTTCAGGGAGTTGATGGAATTGACATGGACATCCCGAGCTACGCTGAAGCTTATGTTGTGAAAAATGTTCTGACTAAATCGATTTGGGTCATGCTTCAGCTCTTCTTCTATGCTCTTCGTCCTCTTTTCCTTAAACCTAAACCACCTGGCATGTGGGAGTTCACCAATTTAATAATTCAGCTGTCCCTTGATGCTGGGATGGTCTATTTCTGGGGGTGGAAATCTTTCGCTTATATGATCTTGTCTACGTTTGTTGGAGGTGGGATGCACCCAATGGCAGGTCATTTTATATCAGAACACTATGTTTTCAAGCCAGATCAAGAAACATATTCCTACTACGGGCCATTGAATCTTATGACCTGGAGTGTCGGTTATCATAACGAGCATCACGATTTCCCAAGGATTCCTGGTAGCAAACTTCACAAAGTAAAGGAGATTGCCCCTGAATATTATGAAAATTTCATGGCGTACAAGTCATGGAGCCAGGTCATTTATATGTACATAATGGATTGCACGGTTGGTCCTTTTAGCAGGATGAAAAGAAAACTATCTGCAGAGAACAAGAAAACATCCTAGTAGGACATCCATTTGTTGCTATTTTATCTTTCCACATTCTCCCTGCTCTTTTCCAGGCTTAAGAAGAGATAGAACTGTGAGTTTTATGTTGCAATGTATCATGCCAGTGTAATATTTCTTGACATTCTTAATCTTGAAGCATTTTTTATGGGACAGACCGGATTTCCGGAGTTGAAGTATGTTGTTTCACTGATCAATATTGAATTGTAGGAAATCAGCCTATGAGCAATAGATTATCTGTTTCATTTCATGATTTAAAGGTCTATTTCACTTGCCCACGCCATCACTGAGATACACAAATTCTCCTGATCTCTGGTTTGCAGATCCTGGTAAATTTTGGTGCTCAGTAAAATGGAAACTGTATCACATATTTGATTATATACAGAAAAGCCAAGGGGCCATTGAAGACTGAATACTTCTGAAAGATCATACATAATGCTCCAACAAGAACAGCCAATGTGTACATATTTCATATCCTCAAGCACAGTAGAGCAGCTCCGCAGACATCTTCTCTTACTACCTTTCAAGATTTATTCCTTCATGTTCTATATGTTGTTTCAGTTGAAGCTCAATTAAATCGATAGGCTGATGAATGATACCGCGAAGAGCGTATAAAAGAAACATTTTTGAGAAATGCAGCTTCAAATTTAGTTGAATTAATTCCTCTCTTACCTTTTAGTTCCAGGAGTTGTAGACTGCCACTTGTGGAGGAGAACATGGAAAGATCCACAGGTTGGTTTAGAAGCAGAAATCTCTGGGGCTAATCATGAGATTCTTCATCAACTATCCTTTGAATTAGGTTGTTTCCTTCATATTGTCCCAGTGTTAAGGACAATGGCTAGTAAGATGGAACAACCCTATCATTCACAGAACTTTTTCAAACCTTGGTTGCCTTAGCCTAGTTTAAACTGGACAGATCACAACTCCTCCAATAAGATCATTTTAAAAGATCTATCTACTAAGATGTATATGCAGAAGTTAGTAGTATGCAGAAGAAGTAAATGAACATGTATTTATAGCTGTGTATGCAGAACTTACCTGAGCAAGGGCTAGGTATAAAGCAATCCACTCAATATGGCTATTTTTGACTTTACAAAATCCTGGCCATTTCTCAAGAAAAATAGCTAAAGGACCTAGGACTACCATTTGGATCTGGAACCTACACGATCTTGATAGTCATACCAGTGATTTGGAAGAGAAGTCTTCAAAAGACAACCTATTAAAGCTATCTTTTTACAACAAAAATCATACCCATTATATTCTAATAATAACAAAAACTATGATAAGATAAAAAGTTGATTCATGTCATATCCACCAGTTTCTTTATATAAAATTTTAAATTGGACAAGTATACCCCCAAACATATTTTTCTTCTCCTTTTTCACTCGGCATTTACTTTCGGTGTCTTCTCTTGCATCTGAAACATAGAAAAAGGTCGAAACTCTCTCTTTACTAGGTGCACTCACTCTCTAACCCAGAGTTTATCTTTTCACGAAATTCTTTCTGGTTTAGATATTTCACAGCCACTTTCACAGCCCTTCTTTCAAAAGCAAAGAAAAAAGGAGTCTCTTTCAGCAATGACTATCACATTGTATCCGGTCTAATTAGATTAAAAATTTATTGACCAATTTATAGTAGACATTTTGTGTGAATTCTAAGCCACTAAGCTCTTACTTTGCATTCTCTAGAAACCTTTATGGATGAGCTGAGTCAGTGAGACTCACATAACCAAAAGTATTGGCTTTTTTTGCTTCGAGCAAAAGATGTCATCGGATTTCCCGGACAACGGAGGGCCGCATTTTTATGGAATCAGATCACCTGACCTCCCTTAAATGACCATCCGACACGTGACACACAGTGATGGTGAGGCTGGATGGGAGTCACCCGCATCCAGCCTCACCACGCCTTGTGTGCCACGTGGCAGGCAGTCTCAAGAGGGGTGAGGGGCGAACGGGCATCAAGCCTCACCACCCCTGTGTGCCACGTGACAGACAGTCTCAAAAGGGGTAAGGGGCGAAGGGATTAGAGGATCATGATCCCATTTTTATGCTGCCAGAGGGATCACAAATGGAGATTTAATCCACAACTGCCGTACACGTCAGCAGTTTTATCGGTAATTGTGACTGATCCATCTCCGGTGATGGTTCACCCGTGAACTGATTGATCGGAAATCGATCTGTTTAAGGAAGAAGTTTAGCATTCCCTATTCTATTTTTCCAATTAAAGAAGTTTAGCATCATAAAGAAAAAGATGCGGCCAGAGTAAATGTTAAAGGAAAAGGAAGGAGTAGAAAAATAGGCAGGGTATATTTGACCAATTAAAAAGTAGGTAGAAAACAGTGGATATCTAAAAAAGATGGTGACAATAACTCTTTATCTTTTAATGAATTACGTTGAATCTTTTCAAATAAAGTATATTTCTGCACTCTATTGTTCAACTCCAGGGGCTAAGATTCGAATCGATAAACTCATAAGTACAACGAGACAAAACCAAAAAGATAGTTTTTCTGTTTTAAAAAATATTGTTTATGTTTCAAATGTAATAAATAATTAGTAGTCAAAGTTTTTATATTATTTTTTAATTAACATATTTGTAATTTAGAAATAGTGACCAAAATAATTTGATTTTTATTAAATTATGTCAAAATCATGATAATATTTGGAAACATAGGAAGTATAATTTTATTATGTAAATTGGCGAAGTCGGACCTTCACCAAAGGATCAGAGGTAATCTATAGAGTAACGCCGTTAACGTCTCGTGGGAACGCCGAGGCAATATTTTCAAAAACCTGCATGGAAAGGACGACATTAGAGGTCCTAGGACAGGGCTCCGACGCTCAAGTCAATTGTGAGCATATGCATGGTGGTAAATAAGGAGAAGCAACATGTTTAGGTTTTACCCTATTGAAGAGGTGGTTGTTTTTGGGCTGGTTGACGAGGGCTGTGTTCACCTCTGTTATGTTGGGTTGTTCAGCTTGGTTCCCTCTTCCCCGCTGGGAGGAGCCTTCTTTTTATACGTCGGGGCGAACGGTGCATGGTGATGAGTCGTGGAATGATGACATCTGGCTGCCCTGTTGGCTGTTCTCGTCCGCATGATGGCCACGTGTCGCAATGCATGGCTAGGGTGGTTTGATGACAGATGTTTGTTTTGGCATGCATGGCCGAGTTGAGGTGCACTCTGAGCAGCACTGCCAAGGACGACGTGAGGTTAGCATGGTCTAAACTAACACACGGAGGTCTACCGAGCTGAGGTGGACGACACTGCCCCTCGTCACTTGTCGAGCTGAGCTGTGCTAGTGGTGACATGCCGATCTGATGACTCAAGTTGCGTCACCATCTAGCTGAGCTTAGCTAACCAAGGCCTGCTTGATCAATGGTTTGCTCCATGGGCTAAGGCTGAGGTGACTGCACTGCGTCAGTGGCAGGGCCCAGCAATGTTGGTTGTTACTGGTCGAGATAGAAATACTTGTCTTTATTAACAGTTAGTTTTTGTACTTGTCATAAACAGAGTTTACTCTTTTCATGCAGTTTAATCCCATCCTCTTAACCAAAAAGCCCTTCTATTTGATGACATAACATAAAAGGAGTGAGACCATCAACTGATTAGTGATTAGCAGTGATGAAGCCGGAGCTTCACCAAGGGTCAAAGATGACCTCAAATGAACGTCGTCAGTTAACATGAAGGGTAGTTAACTGGTTTGTAGATTGTAGCTGGAATAGCTTCCTGGAAGTCCTGCACAAGGAAGCAAAGATCAGAGGTCCCGGGAGGATGACCCCGGGTAAAACCCTCCGACGCTCAAGTCAGTTTGGGCCATTTCTCACTGAGAATGTAGCTTAGTGTATGGAGTTAGAAAATTCTCACAGGTGTTGGCTGAAGAGAAAAATCGATGTATTAGCTCCAGGAGATAGGAAAATGATTCAAGGGATCGGATCCCTCTTCTGGACTGCCTGGGCTTGCTTTTATTGGTTTTTCCCGTGTCCTTGGCTTTTGACACCCGATGAGACGGTTGCTTGGGGCAGAAGACTTAAGCTGCGGTAGGTCTGTTGATATGACCGGTAGGCCGGCTGATGTGACTGGTAGGTCGGCTGAAATGACTTTGGCGTGTACAGGCTGAATAGCCAGGCGTGTACTCTTTCTTTGAACTGCGCTTCTGCCTGATGGTTCCACGATATAATGCTACACTTGACTTCTTCGCCGAAGTGCAATGTTGAATCTGGCCGAAGTGATCTGGAGTGTATCACTTAAGCTGAAGCTGAAGTTGAAGCTAGGTGCCGAGGTGCAGTCCTTGGCCTATTCTTCGATAGTAAAGAGGATGTTTATGGGGCTCAACCGAAGTGTAGTCAAGGCTGAACAACAAGACCTGGGTGCTGAACTGCAGGAGTTGTACCGTTGACTGTTGTTGACTAATAGACGATTAATTCGGGTATATCAAGAAGATATGACGAAATATGCAATAGTTAAGATGTAGTATATCAATAACTGAGGTGGTTTGCAAAAAGTCACGTGTGGTCGTACCAATATCAATGCATTGAAGTCAATCAAAACTGAAAACTACTTACTGGCTATAAGTTGCATTCTTTACAAAGATGTCGCAAAATATGGTCCAAGTCCCCTCTACTTGGCATAGGAACACTATAATACAGCCTACAGCCAAAAACCACACCTCCAAATCTGTCCAAAAAAATATTGTCTTAAATGGTCAAACGTTAAGAACACCATTTAAAACCAAATTGTTAAAGTATTTCAACATACCGTTTTGTCAAAGTAGTTAACACATCGCTTAAGGTCAAATGTCAAAAAAATCTGATACAATACTTTGACAATTTGGTTTTACAAGATTTACTAAAACTACATGTTTGATGGTGAGGCAATTGTTATAGCAAGCAGGGGGCGGATAGCAAATAAAGGGTGCTTATAGTTACAAACCCAGGGATGCGCAGAGAATCACAAGTTGTAAGCAAAAGAAGTACTTCTTGCCAAAAACCAGTAGCATAAGAAATCAAGAGGGTTAGTCAACAACAAAAACTTCCACGTTCCAAAAGTACAGGTAAATATCCAGCCTTGCTAACATGTCTACCCAATGATTACAGAGACATGATGAACAAAATTTCAGATGCATAGACATACCGATAATATTAACAAATTCTTGGCTGATATTCTGAAATTTGCCAAGACCTGGTACCTGTACTTAGATAAGCATTCGTGAAAATAGTTAGTACTATTATAACCTATTCCCAGTAATAGAATTCAAATCCTCAAATACACGCCCTTAGTTATCCATCTGAGTCGAGACAAAATTGGTGTCGGTAGGAGCAAGCATTTTGCTTATGCAGATGTGGATGGAACATCATCCTTAGGGGTTGCATTGTGGTTAGGGGCAGGTCTTGATTCAGTAGGAGGTGGAGTAGGCTTCACTTCAGGGGGAGGTGGTGTTGGCCTATTTGGATGAACTCGATCAACTTTTTCCGTGGGGATGTCAAACTGCAATTCAATACAAGAAATCGTCAATACTGCATAGCGAAACATTATTTCAAAAATGGACAAATTTACCAGGCCAATAAATGCATTGAAAAACTACATTAAGTGGATATATAAATATAGGAGAAGGAAAAAAAAAAACTCCCTAAATTGATTAAATGATGCTGAAATTCTATGCACCTCCGGTGATAAAGCATGTCATGAAATCTAGAATAGAGCTCACAACACGACAGTTAATATCAATTTAGAGAGATCCCAATGGTGAAGTCATAAACGGCAAACCCCCCCCCCCCCCCCCCCCAAACAAAAACCACCACCAAAAAAAGGGGTTGCTTATTATCAGTCATATGCTGTTCCAATTTAAATAGGTAATTCTGGCTACACTTGAAGTTCATTAAATATGTCCGATTACAATCATGAATCAGAATCCAACAGCAATTTGCAGCTAACCAACTCAAGCTTATTTTTTACTAACACAGAATAATCAGTAAGCCATTCTGAATGCATTTAGATGATTTACTTTTGCCTTATGATCAAATGAATCACGAAAGAAGAAACTGGGAAGCGGCTGCTTAGTTACAATTTTCAAATAGCTTCTTTAACCAATCACTTTCCTCCAGTAGCTTTAGAAGAGCCACACAGAATGGTATTAGGCCTGTAAAGAATGACCTAGCATATAATTTCAGTTCATGGTGTGCAGACACCAACCTTGTAACCACAGCCTGATACACAAGCGTGAAAGCACTCCTGTAGACCAAAGAATAAAAGCAAGAGATCACATAAAAGGATAACCATTTAGGCAGTAACTCCAAAAACAAAACAAAAAACAAGGAGAAAAAGAAAATAATTGAAATCTGATGGTGTCAGTAGAGGCACCAAGCGCATACTAACACTGAGGTTTGATCAGGTTACACATGTATGACATCAAAAGATAAACAATTCAAAGTTAATGTACTTTGATCATTGCCATCACATTAAAGAATACCCAGACAGTGAGCTCCATATATTTTTCCTATGGTGCTCAAATATGATTATATGAGGTATAATTATCTTTTTTTTTTAAAATGATAATTAACATTTATGAATTAGAAATAATATCGTTTCCAATACAAGTATTTGAGAGATACTTGTAAACCGATACTTTCATAAACTAAAAAAGATAGTCAAATTAGAGCACAAATAACATGATAATATTGAAACTCCTGATCGCTGAATATAATATTTGTTCTATTATTACTCACCATATCCACTTGGGAGTTAAGACTCACGTCAATTCACTATCCATATGAAAGAGCTTGCACACTTTCTTTTCCTTGGATTTGAACCACTAAAGCAGTGCAGTAGACAACTATTCTAAAATAGGAAGTGAAAGAGAGCTCATGCAATTACCACTGGTAAAATGTCAAGGTGTTCACAATTATGAGACTTACGAACATGTGGAAAAACTCATTTACTAAATTAAGTAGCTGACCCACACCATTTCTGAAGTCAGTCCTGCTGTCAGACTCTGGATTCTTTCTTATTAATTAATTTATGGAGTCATATTTTTTTTGTAAGTTTATGGAGTCATATTAACATAAGCATCTTTCAGAATTTATAGATTACCACTGAGAACCCCTTCTTCGTTACAGATAACGGGGCTAAAGTAGCCGATTGATAGGAGGAAAGAAAACTAACAAATGACACTCTAATAACAAGAACATGAAATATGACATTACCTAGCCGCATCAGATATCAAGTATTAGTTTTGCGCTATCTGTTTACACATGCCATTGTCAAAGGTGGCAAAAAATGAGTTTTACAAACATGTAAACTACAGTAATAGAATACCTCGAACAGATCTAATAACCCAAAACCAACAGAGCCGAATTCAACAACTTGTCTGGTCATTGTTATGGTTACCACTGAACAGATCTTAGCGTTTGGTCTATCTTTCCACTTTGAAGAAGTTGACATATCTTATTACAAGAACTTTTGAAGCATGAAAAAATAAAATATTTCCATGAATCCAACATAATCATTGCATCAGCTCTCCGGAATTCTTAAGAATGACATGTCACTGGTAGAAGTTTATTGGTGCTATGGAATATAAGTTGCGAGAAAAGAAGACATTGAATAAACCTCTGAGTAGCTGGTAGCACCCGGGGAGCGGTCAATATAAGCACTCCACTGATGGTCCTTCAAAACTGGGTCTTTATAGCATATCTCTTCACATTGTTCTCTACCTAAACAACAGTCTGGTAAACCTTTTGATAAAAATCTCAAGGAATATCAATGATAAAATTTCAGAATGGGTGCATTGAATGAAGATTCACTAAAAGGTGGACCAACTACCTGAAGCATTTGCTTGCAAGACAAATGGAATTGTTCTGGTATATGTATGTCTTTTGTAAACGCACTGTGACTGTAGCAAAAGCTATGAAACTATAACCTAGTTTTATTGCCATCAAACACACTAAACTATAACCTAGTTTTATTGCCATCAAACACACTAAACTATAACCTAGCCCAATCCAAACCGTTGGGGATCTACCCACTCCAACAGCCAATGGCGGAATGCCCTAAACAAGTCCCCTTTCAACTACTTGACTGCAGGCAGACATGGGGAATTGGAACCCAACTCATGGCCCCATGTTGCCTTGAAGCAGTTTCCGTTTCTCAAGTCTTGGTCAATTTTATTCCAACAAAGTTTGTGCATTTCTTCCCTTATATTTCAGGAAATATACAGATGCCAATCTTTGAGAAGATCGATACGTGCCTGACTGGTGAATAAGCCCTTGAGGCTAGTCACTTTGTGACCAATTATCATTTTAAAGGTACACGTACCATTTTTACCAGTCTTGAATAGAAAGAGCAGTTTACAAAGACCATCCAGGTCATTCATCCATTCTTACATAAAACAGGCAGTATGGTGATCCGACCCTGGAATCAGAGTTTAGTAAAACATCATGAAGCTTTGAACTAGTATTACTAGCCTTGGTTTAAGGAAACTATCACAAATCCCATGTCTAATTACTGGTTACCTCGCAACAGATTTACCAATGCATCAAGGTTCTCCTCCAAAGTACTTATAGATGTCAAAAACGCATGGTAAAAGAAGGCGACAGATAAAACAGAAGACAACTTACACTCCTCCCAGGTGTCACCATCAGCATTGCAGCCTTTCTTGCAAAATACCCTCCCTACACAGATAAAGGTAACAATCAGATAGATGACTTCACATAAAATAAATTGAGAAACCATTTTACAATTCAGCAACTGTAGTATATTCCAAGTGGGCAATTAAATCCATTAATGGTATCAGAAAGCATCTC
The DNA here is from genome assembly GCA_036186865.1 of Eustoma russellianum. Lineage (NCBI taxonomy): Eukaryota > Viridiplantae > Streptophyta > Magnoliopsida > Gentianales > Gentianaceae > Eustoma > Eustoma russellianum. The sequence continues at coordinate 31,328,137 of AP025066.1, read as the reverse complement.
TTAAAGTAGTAGGATTCATCGAAAGCAAGTGCTTGTACTTCAAAAGCTTTCTTACCTTATATGTTATGTTTACCATTTAACTTGGCTGATCACATAAATGAAGCATGATGCTTTGTGGCAAAGGTCTTTGATACAATTCTTGAAATTAAGCAAATATGTGAAGAAACATTGTTCAACGATGTTCCTGCTTAATAAAGACACGATAATTGTTTGCAGGTGTTCAGGTATGTAAAAGGAGATAAGCATTTTGGTAATATCTAAGACAATGCATGCAAATGTGCCGGCTTAGAAAATACCATGGAAATGTTGGTGTTCCATTAAATTTGCAAGGACAGTTAGTTTTCAAATGCTTAAAGAGCATGGATCTTGTCACTGTTATGCAAATATCAAATGGAAGATTAACATTAACAGCCAGATTATTTACCAATTACGTGACAAAAGTGACCTCTAACCACGTTACATCAGGGAGACCAATGAAGTTAAGTTATAAGGAAACACCAGTGTGTCTATAAAATTGTCAACATGACATTACTAACTAATCGAACCTGCATAAGCGCACAATGACCAACGTGATCCGAGTATAGCTCATCAATAGCCTATACAAGGTGCACATACCAGTTGGAAATGAATCCAAACATATGCATTTGACTTAAGTCAAATGATCATGTCTTACATAATTATCAAAGAGTGCCAAAAATTAGAGAAAGAATAAACACAATAAATAGGGTAGTCCAAATATTCAAAGCAATAACACGAATTTATATCTTAAAGGCCTCCTAGTTTGAAGCCTATGAGAAATAATAACCAAACAAAAAAGCCGAAGGTACTACTCAGCGTTTGCCAATTGATTCACCTTTGCGACGGATAAAACATAACTTCATGAAGAACCACATTTTACATAAAATTAAAATCAATGCCATACTTATTTCATGGGAAAATGCTGATCGAGTTCCAAAGACAATGCAAGATGAACATGTTGCCTATATAAATCCAAATATGCAGCAATGTGGAAGGGGGGAAGAAAAAGGGGAAGTTATCTGATTTTACAGAAATAATCGTACGCCTCCATGAAAGCAAAACTTCCAAACAAATTTAAGAAAATGGGAAACAAAATGATGTAGGAAGGAACAAAAATTACATGGAATTTGCATGAGAGCTGCATATTTAGAGGTGCATTGATTGTTACAGGGCGGCGTCCAGTCCTGAGGAATCATTTTCTTTCCTTTTTTTCTTGTTTCCCCTTTTTCCTTTTCTCCTTCTTGGGGAGAGAGTAGAGAAGAATGTTTCCAGGGAGGAAAATGCGGGAGTGTAAGAAAGCGTGAATTTTGTATGTGGAGAGGTTCATGTTCTAACGGGCTGCTTAACGGGCTGTTGTGTTATGGGCTAATCTCAAGATAGTTCGGAGTGTATGGAAAAAAGGTTGACGGGTCACTAATGGTTATTGTAAAAACACCAATAAAGGATAAGTAATGTCATATTATTCTCTTCAACAACATTACCTCATTGCCTTAGAGGCTCCCACCTATGACAGGGTATAAGAGGATCGGATGTACGCAACCATACCCATTTGTTAGAAACACACAGAGGTTGTTTTCCAACTCTTCTCTTCAGCTTTGTAAAATATGTAAATCAATGTACAAGTTGATCGTGGTATAATTCACAAAAGATCCGAATATATGACGTTGACACGATTTGAACTCATATCGACTATTTTGGTCACATCTACAACAGACTATGATGTTTTTTTTATCGATATATGTTTTACAAACTAGTTCACACTTTAGTAATATTGTATTTATCGAAAAATGCTTCATTAAGTAAGATAATGCATTATGACAAGTGAACCTAAGTTTCACACATTGACCATATAATATCAATATAGTAAAGTTTCAGGGAGAGATATTTTGCTCTTTTATCACATTATTTATCATTATAGTCAATATCATGCTAATCTGTTAAATAGGGCCGTTAAACAAATCGAGCCGTTCGCGAACTATTCGAGTTCGGTTTGTGTTCGGTTTGTATCCGTTCGTTAATTATTTGTTAACGAGCCGAATTCGAACATGTATTCGAGTTTGTTTAGTTAAATGAGCCGAACTGTTCGCAAACAGTTCGGTTCGTTTAAACAGTTATAAGGTTATCGAACCGAGCTCGAACCAATTTTAAAGTTTGTTTAGCTAAACGAACTGAGCCGAACTGTTTGTTTAGCTAAACGAATTCGAGTTCGAAAACTTAGTATTCAGTTCAACTCGGTTCGTTAACAACCCTATTGTTAAAGTGGTTTCATCTAGAGTATTACTTCAACATACATAGTATAATATCATGTAGTTTGGTAGAAGATGTTGATATATATATGTATACACACACACATGATTGTTGTATTCCAACCCTAAAACCTCCACCTCCTATTCATACAAAACTTCATGGCGGATATAAATTACTCAACGCTCTCTCTATATGAAAAAACAATATTTTGTGTCTTCAAATAGTCCAGGTTCAAATCTGACACAATTGACTAGAAGTCATAGAAGAACCTAACTTCTATAATTCGGTTATCAAGGGTCCAATTTGGCGGGCTCTTTATGCAGACTATTGTGTGTATGACCAAGCTTCAGTTAACAGGTTGCTGAATACCTGATTTATATCCTTACACTATCTTATGAGCAAGCTCCAGTTAACAGGTTATTGAATACCTTTGGGAATGAGTATTAGCAGAGGCACAGTTGGATTTCAACTTTTTTTTTTTATCAAGGGTCCAATTTGTTTCGCTTATGATCATCATGTGATCTATGACGAACAAATGGCTGTACTCTATTTTAAGTGCACTAGCATGAAAGCTTTCCAAAAGGTGGGTTTTCCCCCTCCTATATCCCCTTTTTCTTTGCAAATAAAGAAGAAAAAAGAATAGTGGAAGAATCGCCTTTTATCAGTGAGAACAGAACCTGTAGAACTGTAGTCAGAGCGTAGATAAGCAAATGGTGAATGTCAGAAGAAGAAAGCAGAAATTATGATTTCAAGAAAAGTGAAGGTGGCTGCTGCCGCGCCAATTTTTGCAGCGGTTGCAGTTCTCATACTTGATCTCTATTCCACGGTCTATTATTTATTATCTTTCCTTTAAATGAAAGTTTGTTCCCAAAATTATTATGTTCCATATCGTTAGTTCAATCGTTCTGTGATATAATGGGTCCATAACTGGAATGAAGCTGTTATTAATGGATGAAGAAACCCATTTCCAGTTGCTACTGTGTACATGATCTTTGTATTTGTTTGGCAGGAATAGTGAATCTTTTAATTACTTTTTCAGATACCCACTACCTAAAAACAACCAAAGGATACATAGTTTTTGATTCTCAGTGCATATAGAGAAATACACTTACATATACTACACATGTATAAATAATGAGGATAATATGTATTGTATTAGTATACTAGTGTATTGTATACGTATTATCCTCCGTGTCTATACATGTGTAGTATATGTAAGTGTATTTCTTTATATGCAACTTGTATCAGGGGCGTTCACAAGGGGGGGCACGGAGGGCAGCCGCCCCCTAACTCGGAGAAAAAATTTAGTTGGTAGGTAAATGCAGTTGTATTTTTGATTATCTAAATTTAATGTATCTGTTTTTTAATCCCAAAACTATCTCATGATATGTGATATATGTGTGTTACTAGGTAATTGACATCATTGCTACGGAAATGGATACACACTTCACCGAAGCCAGCACATTTACTTAGATGTGTGATGTGCCTTGATCCTTCCAATTCTTTTGCAAATTTTGATCATAGTCAATTGCTACACCTTGTTGAGTTATATCCAGACGATTTCACTGCCAATGATCGAATTGAGCTCAAACATGAACTTAAAAGTTACATTGGTGATATGAAATCAAATGAAGTATTCTCTCATAATACTAATCTTGGAGTTCTTGCAAAGAAGATGGTGGAGTTGAATTATCACAATTATTTTCCTTTAATATATCGGCTCATCGAGTTAGAACTGATCTTACATGTCGGAACAGCGAGTGTGGAAAGAAGTTTTTCTGCGATGAATATAATAAAGACTGACTAGCGCAACCGATTGGGAGACGACTTACTATCGGACTGTTTACTGTGTTACTTCGAGAAGGAAGTTTTTAGAACCATTTCAAATGAAAACATTATGCAACAATTTCAGAATTTGCGGCCACCGATAATCCCTCCTGCTGCTCGTCCTTCATTTCGTAAATAAAAGGTATGTCGAGCGTTAAATTAATAACTTTTGTTGGATATTGCTGCTTGTTAATGTTGCTTATGAATAAGTTTTGTTGGATATTGTTGATGGTTTCTTATTATTGTTGCATTTTGATTAGTGGATGTGTTGGTTTAGGTTTTATGTTATAATATTTGCATATATTTATATTGTAAGGGAGTTTTTGCCGGATTTTCGATGGAATGTATATTGAGTCCGAAAAAATGGACGGTGATTTCATAGTGTGAATTTTGCCCCCCCCCGAAAAATTAGCCCTGCGTCCGCCACTGACTTGTATTATAGCTGCAACTTGTATTATAGCCGTTAGGCTTTTCTTATTATTGCCGTTAGAATTGTGTAGGAGTCTTTTTCTAGCCGTTTGTTTTCCAGGAGGAGGAAGAGATAGTTCTTCCTATATATTAGATATTTTGTACATATTTTACCTTTCAAGTGCGAAGAGATTAATAATACTTTCCCTTCACCTTTACTTCTTCTCTTCTCCAAATAATCTTCATTGTTATGTTCATACTTTGTTCTTTATTGTTGAGTGTTAAATTTCCACAGTGCATAGATAAGGAGTTTTTCTGTCTGTAGCTAAAAGATTTATAATACTGTTTTGAGCTAATTATTATCGTTGTGTCTGGTATGATACGCGGTGGATCATGAAGAATTGTATAACAGCCTTTTGCAGGTCAGTGCAGCCTTTTACCATACAGCCACTATTGGATAGCAAGCAGGCGTATTATGACCCCTAAAGGAATCATATCTGGTGCAGGTTCGTTTGGCATGTTATGTTTTCCTTTAGATCACTCAATTTTGCTTTCAACTGTTAGATTGATGAAAACCGAGTGAGAGAGTGAGGAGAGTAGAAGAAGTAGAGATAATTGGCTAGAGGCTTTCCTAGAATACAACAAACCAATGGTTTCTAATCTCAGCAATAATGAAAGAAACCAAATGAACTTTCAATTGAGAATGCAATGAGAAAGGAAGAAGAATATGAATGCTAGATCGAACAAGAGATTAATGTGTCTTGAAATGTGTTAAAAGAGTCTTTTTGTAGACCCTTGAACATCATGTCAGACGACCTAAACCGTTCATGTGTGATTGGATATGTCCATTGGTGCATAAGTTGCAACTTTAGATGAAAAGTCACACATGTTGGCCACTTCGATCGATCGATGTCTCACAACGTGCTCCAACTTTTCACCCAATCCTCATCGATCGATGTCTCACAGCATACTCTAACTTTTCACTCAATCCACTTCGATCGATCGAAGTCACATTGATCGATCTATGTGACCGATCTATGTTGGACAGTGTACTTCAACTTTGCACTCAGGATACATCGATCGATCGAAGTGACCGATCCAAGCCACTTTGATCGATCGATGTAATAGATCGAAGTCTGGTAGAATACTCAGTTTCATTTTTCCATCCACACGGATCGATTCAACTGAGACGGATCGATCCATGTCATGTGCCAAGTTATTCTTACCAACTTAAACTCCAATCCACCTTCATTCTTCTTTCCATTGCCTTTACAAACTAATATAACATCAACATGAGAGTTGTGCAGCTTTGAGACAAGCCTAGAAACTGAAGATGAATTGTTCTGTACTTTGAACATATAGCAAAACTGACTAAAGGGAGTTATAATGCAGAGGGAGCTGAATCAAATTTGCATGATTCCTCATAGTAACGGTGTTAGGAATGTATATCAGTGTAGCTCATAGGGTTTTTAGCTGAAGCAATGACATTGCTCATCAATTTATATTTCTAAGTGAAATGCAAGGCTTTTATATAGTAAGATCCATTCTACACACGTTCTGTTAATGACTTAAATGCTGGACAATGATTTCTTAATTTCTGTACAAGTGATTATATCTTTATGTTCACCTTTCATGCATATGAATTCGGAATTAACAGTTGAAATTAGGGGAGGGCAGATTGTATCGGTGGTTGAAGGAGACCATACGCGAGGAAATTTCTGGACCAGGAACACTATTGACTACGATGATGCTGTTGTTATGCCTGGATTGATTGAAGTGTAAGACTATGATACCACCTTGTTTGTCTGTTTTAGCTGTGATTGTCTTAATTTTGTCTGTCGTAGGCAAGTCATATATGGAGACTGTATATGTGTTTCTTATGCCTAATTTGCTTACTTAGTGAGGTAAAGATACCATACTTGCATTCCTTGACGTTTGGAAAAAAAGTATGAAATTTAGCTGGTTGAAAAGCTTGAGTGCAAGACATGAAGTGCAGGAGGAAAATGGTGCAAAGTAGCTTGTTTCCAAGTTATGTTGTTCTCTTGAAGCCTTGGAGATGCTATTTATCTGGTTCACATCCTTCTTACTGGAAGGAGAAATGCATATACTGTTTTCGTTTATCATTATGGGTCATCGGAAAATAACTTGTATGTTTCTAACACATGAGTATGATTGCATACATCCGACCCCCATACCACGCCATAAACGGAAGCCTTTAAGGTGATGGGGTAATGTTGTTGTTGTCCCATGTGCAATAATATGCAAATCAAGGGTTGATGGATGCATGCAATCAATGAGTTATCTTGGTTAGTCACTTTCCTGTAAGGGTTCAATAATTTTGAATTGAGCGGTTATCAGATGAGAACTGCTTTTGTAAGTATCTTCCCAGGAATGCAGGAGCCAAGGGAGTACTACTCACTGCATAGATTTGTGCTTATCTGAGTAGTGACTTATGCTATACTATTCGCTCCTTGTTTGTTTTCATTTCTCTTCAAATTTTGCTTAAATTTCTAACGGGTTCATATTGGGAGCGGCAGAAAGTAATGCAAAATATGAGGCTTTTAATCACGCACTGCCACGTATACAAGTAAATCTTTTTTAAAAACAAAAAAATTTTAAACCTCTTCTTTTTTTTTACACGTGTCAGCACTTGATTGGAGACCTCATATTTGGTCTCACTCCCTGCATCTCCTTATCTCAACCGCTTTCGAACATACGTAATGTTCTAAATTTGGTGTTATAGATAGTATTATGTGGCTATTATCACTAAGGCGGTGTTTGGTTGGGGGGTTTAGGAATAAGAGAATGGGTTTGGAGGAATCGAAACACATTGAAGTTGTTTGTTTGGGGAAATGAGGAGTATGAGTTTCACTTTGATATCCAAGTATTTGGTAATGAATATCGTTTTTTAATATAATAGCCCATGTCTATCAATATGGAGAATGAGGGGTATGGCCGGTCAACGCCGCCGGCCACCGCCTGCCGCCCGCTGTCGCCCCTGGCCGATCAAATTTTTCCGGCCGTTCACTATTCCTACCGGTCAAATTCTTCCGACCGCCCACATTCGATACCCATTTCTATTCCGATACGTTCCAAACAACATCAATATCTATCATACTCATTCCCAATTTAATATCAAATAACTATCACTTTTAGACCCAAACCATGACTCCAACCTATGCCCTGTCGTACAGTGGCGGACGCAGCGGCTAATTTTTGGGGGGCAAAATTCACACTATGGGATCACCGTCCACCTTTTCGGACTCAATAGACATTTCATCGAAAATTCGGCAAAAACTCCCTTACAATATAGATATATGCAAATATTATAACATAAAATCTAAACCAACACATCCACTAATCAAAATGCAACAATAATAAGCAACCATCAACAATATCCAACAAAAGTTATTCATAAGCAACATTAACAAGCAGCAATATCCAACAAAAGTTATTAATTTAACGCTCGACATACCTTTTATTTACGAAATGAAGGACGAGCAGCATGAGGGATTATCGGTGGCCGCAACAAATTTCTTCGAGTTCCCAAATTCTGAAATTGATGCATAATGTTTTCATTTGAAATGGTTCTAAAAACTTCCTTCTCGAAGTAACACAGTAAACAGTCCGATAGTAAGTCGTCTCCCAATCGGTTGCGCTAGTCAGTCTTTATTATATTCATCGCAGAAAAACTTCTTTCCACACTCGCTGTTCCGACATGTAAGATCAGTTCTAACTCGATGAGCCGATATATTAAAGAAAAATAATTGTGATAATTCAACTCCACCATCTTCTTTGCAAGAACTCCAAGATTAGTATTATAAGAGAATACTTCATTTGATTTCATATCATCAATGTAACTTTTAAGTTCATGGTTGAGCTCAATTCGATCCATGGTAGTGAAATCGTCTGGATATAACTCAGCAAGGTGTAGCAATTGACTATGATCAAAATTTGCAAAAGAATTGGAAGGATAAAGGCACATCACACATCTAAGTAAATATGTGCTGGCTTCGGTGAAGTGTGTATCCATTTCCGTAGCAATGATGTCAATTACCTAAGATTTTATATGGAAAAAAAATCAAGATATAGACAAATCAATGATCAATAGTGTACGTATCAATTAAAATGAATAGAAATTAAGTACCTTTATGAAAATTTCTGCGCGAAAATGATGAAAATATGTCGTCGATTCTCCATCATTGAGCTTTTTTCTAGAACGACCTTTAACAATATCATCCATGTTAGACACATCAACTTGATGTTCTTCACAAAACTCAACAACTTCTTTCAACAAAGAATCCCAACCACTTTGCCTATATTCTTGTAATTCATTTTTTGTCACATTGATCACATTAAGAGCACAGCCTATGTGTTGGTCTCTTATTTGTAGAATCTTTGGAAGAGTGTTTGTCATTCCCAAAATTTGTAACATAAACTTTCCGATAAATACAAACTCAAAAGAGTCCATCTTATCAACTAATCTCGATGATGTATTTCTGATTTTTATATTCTCATCATCTCTGTACAACCAGAATAGTACTTCTCCAATTGGATTCCACATTTCAAGAAGTCGGAGCAATGTTCTGTAGTGAGAACCCCAACGTGTGTCACCTGGTCGGGCTAAGCTTCTTTCTTGATTTTTACCCCTTCCACTCGAAATCTCACCCATTTCTAATTTTCTTAGAACTTCGTCGTTGTGTAACAGAGGAAGAGAACCCTTTCTTTTGCATAAAGCCCCCACAGTATTAACAATCATCGATAGAATCTCAAAGAAATTATTCACATTTTCTCTTTCTTGAGCAACAGACACAACAACTAACTGAAGTTGATGGCCAAAACAATGAACATAATGAGCATTCTGATTTTCATTGAGAATGAGTGCTTTCAACCCGTTAAATTCACCTTGCATATTTGAAGCCCCATCATAACCTTGTCCTCTCAGTTTTGCAAGTGATAATCCATTCTTTGCAAAAAAAATCATCAAGAGCGCTTTTTAGACACCTTACCGAGGTTTCACTAACATGCACCAATGCAAGAAAACGTTCCATAATCTCTCCTTTGCCATTTACAAATCGTAAAACAATAGACATTTATTCTTTCACTGAACAATCACGGGCCTCATCAATCAGAAGAGCAAAGCGTTTATCTCCGATCTCATCCAATATGACTTTTCTTGTTTCCTTTGCACAACATTCTATAATTTCTCTTTGGATCCTCGGAGATGTCAATTGGTTATTTTTGTGAGCATTTTTCTGCATAATCTTTCCTACTTTAGGATTGTGCTCGCAAAACCAACTAACGAGCTTTAAAAAATGACCTCGATGGATTGATTCTGAAGTATCATCATGCCCCCTAAAAGGCAAACCTTCCATTAAAAGGTATCGAGCAACACTTACAACCGTAGTCAATCTAATGCGATAATCATCTTTCATATCAACACTTCTGTTTGACAGAACATAATCTACATTCTCTCTTTGATTGCGGTATTGCTCAACTTTAATTCTACAATAATGGTGCGGGCTATTTGGACCTCCTTCATAAACAATTAAGGCTTCTTTACCATCTTTCCAATTGCAAAATCCAATTTCCGTAAAAACATTTCCACCACTTTTATTGTTATTTGTAAATAAATAACAATATAAACAATAAGCTTTATCTCGATAGACACTATATTCCAACCATTCGTAACTCTTAAACCAATCACTTTGAAACCTTCTCTTAGTTTTTCCAAACATAGTCTGTGGAAATACATGTCCAAGTGGCTGACAAGGGCCTTTAGCTAGGTACCTCCTCCTAAATGAATCTTTAATTTCATTAGGGTAACTATTTAATGGTTTTCGCAAACCCGGATCACCAATTACATCATCATCTGAAATTAAACATTCTTTTTCAACAGTTTTTTCTTTCCCCGCCTTTGAACTTGAAGGTTCTGAATTTCTTGGATGTTTAATGACAAACTTGTCCATAATGTGTAGGCTGAAATAGTCAAATTCCTAAAATGACAAATTAAAAAAAAAGAGAGTGATACACTGGAAAAGAAACTGTGAATTCAGTAACTCAAACCATAAATTACAAAATTTTCATCAAAATTTTCATGTAATTATTTAGATCAAAGTATAGTAACAGCACAATCACAGTTTTCCCCAAACATACATCGCATATAACATTCTACTGCAAGGTCAATGGTTTTTTGGTCAAAAATGCAATACGTAATAAACATAATGATTTTTTGGTCAAAAATTATAAAAACAGAGAGAGGAAACGGAGAGGGAAAACAGAGAGGGGAAACTGTTAAAGGACTGCTGAAGAAACTTACCACTTTGTAGTGTGGAGGCCTGAAGCTGGATTTGGATATTGGATAAGGGATTTAGGGTCGGCTGCACAGAAGTTGGGGGAGGAGAGGGTACTTTGATTTTTTTCAATTAGGTTTGTCACTTTGTTGAAAGTAAAATGAAAGGGCAGCAAGGGGCAACGAGTCAAATTAGAATAAGACAGAAGGAAGGTTCTAGGCAGTTTATTGTTTTTTTATTTTCAAAAACCAGTTTGTTTTTTATACAATATATTTTTTAGTTAGTTAAAAAAATACAAATATGTATATCTACTAATCAAAACTTTTCCCCTACTAACATATATATCACATATCATGAGATAGTTTTGGGGTTAAAAAACAGATATCTTAAATTTAGATAATCAAAAATACAACTGCATCTACCTACTATCTAAATTTTTTTTCCGAGTTCACCCCGTGTCCCCCCTCTGAACGCCCCTGGTGTCATACAAATTCCGATTCTGATTCCGATACCGATATACGAACCAAATGCGACAACTTTTCGAATCTTAATAACGAGACGAAATCGTGCAGAGGATCGGAGCTGTTAATAACCCATTCTTTTACTCAAAAAAAAAGAGAAAATCTCACTTATTAGCCTAAGGTTTGTCCCATTACTCAGTTAGCAGTCTAACGTTGATGAAACTCACTTAACAACAACTCTTTTGCCGAAATGTCTCACTTGTAGCCAGGCGACCGTTGACCAACCGTGGACTAACCGTTGACCGACCGTTGACTTTCTCAGACCAATCAGAAGTTGACACGTGGCGACTCTTTTTTAATTAAAAAAATAAAATTGTATTTTTTTAATAAAGAAATTTAAAAATTCTAAAAAATTGTAAAAATTAATTAAAAAATATTTAAAAAATCAAAAAATTAGGAAAAAAAGATAAAAAAAATAAAAAATTACCCACAACCCCCAGCACTCCACCCGCCCACCCACCTCACCCCCACCCCACCCCCCACCCCGCGCCAAAAAAAATTTTTAAATTTTTTTTTCTTACTCACTCATAATGCTCCGACCACCCAGTCCACCCCCGCGTCCCCTCTCCCACCCCTCCTCTCGCGAATGTTTTTTTTATCTGTTAAACCTTGCTTGGAACTCAATCTGCATTATAAGTACCAATACCAATAGAGTTAAATCCTTGAAAAGGTTCCAAAAAATAAAAATTATTGGCCTCGTGGTCTTTTCGACTTGATATCGAAAGAAGTAAAAGTAGGGTAAGGTCAAGATGTTTAGTCCCCATGTTTTATGGATTCATGGTGGAAAAGATAGTTTATACTCCATTGCATAACATAATTAAAGTACCAAAATAATCACAAGGGTATATTTAAGACAGCAAATGGCGACCATTGATCCGATCAATGGCTGATGGGAAATAAATGGTGAACATGCATACATGTATATGCATTTCAAGCAACTTATAAGACCCACTTATTATATTATATTAAACAAAGGAAAATAAAAAGGACTTCTATCGAACATTAATTATTTAGGTGATACTGTTTTCGTTTATATAATTTCTTGTTTACATGAATGTGATATGATCATTACGGAAATTCCACAAATGATAGGAAATACTGCGAAAGCCCAAAAACACAAATTGAATAAAACATTCTAAATTGAAGAAAATATTAGACTAATAAAGCTAATCTTATAGTTGTAGAAAATATGCGTACGATATTATATGGCCAATATTTCGAGCTTTGAAAGAAAAAAGTTCTCGTGAATATTCGTTAACAAACATTCACGTCGAGCTCATAATTTTTTTAGGCTACGAATTGGGTCCATGATTTACTTCACATTGTCCGCTAATTCTATCTACAAATAATGTTGAGAATATTGTGTTACATCGAACGCTTTAAGATAAAATATATGAGTTATATGAGGATGAAAACATTCGCGAGAGGAGGGGGTGGGGGAGGGGACGCGGGGGTAGACCGGGTGGTAGGAGCATTATGAGTGAGTAAGAAAAAAAAATTTTAAAAAATTTTTTTGGCGCGGGGTGGGGTGGGGTGTGGGGTGGTGGAGTGGGGGTAGGTGGGTGGAGTGCTGGGGGTTGTGGGTAATTTTTTTATTTTTTTTATCTTTTTTCCTAATTTTTTTGATTTTTAAAATATTTTTTAATTAATTTTTACAATTTTTTAGAATTTTTAAATTTCTTTTAAATTACTTTATTCAAAAATACAATTTTATTTTTTTAATTAAAAAAGGGTCGCCACGTGTCAACTTCTGATTGGTCTGAGAAAGTCAACGGTCGGTCAACGGTTAGTCAACGGTTGGTCAACGGTCGCCTGGCTACAAGTTAGACATTTCGGCAAAAGAGTTGTTGTTAAGTGAGTTTCATCAACGTTAGGTTGCTAACTGAGTAATGTGCCAAACCTTAGGATAATAAGTGAGATTTTCTATAAAAAAAAAAACAACGTAATTCCCTCCAAAATTTAGCGGATAATAAGAAATCAACCGTCAGAGTTCAGACAAATGCGATGAATTTCAAATGAATATTTGCAACACACTCATCGCTTCAATCTCTCCCTATCCCCTCCACTCTAAGTCCAGCTCCATCGCCTGCCTCACTCCCGACAAAATCAAACTCGCCGAGACCCTTCATTTCGAAACCCTCAAAGTTCTCGAATGGCCAGCTGTATGTGCTCAGCTCGCACCTTTCACTTCTACTCCGATGGGCCTCCGCGCCGCCAATTCTTCCCGGATTCCTCTGGGAAAAACTCTCGAAGAAAGCAGGAGACTTCTCCACCAGACATCCGCCGCTGTTTCTGTCCCTCGGCGGTTGGATTTTTCAGGGATTGAAGATGTTTGTCCGATTGTTGATTCTGCTGTTGCTGGTGAGTTGCTGTCAATACCTGAGTTATGTTCGGTTGGCCGGACTTTAGTTTCGGCTAGAAATTTGGTCGAACAGTTGGAGGAACTTTCACGAGATGAAGATTCATCGCGGAGGTGCGTGTGTTTTTATCATATAAAGTCATTCAGTTATCCTCCATTATTAGGCTGCAAGCAAATGAGCTCATAGCTTGAGCTGGAATATGATATGAGTTTTGAAATGAACAGTTGAGCTTCGTGATCGATTAGCCATGACTCAAGTTGTTTGTGAGCAACTTCCATGTCGAAAGCCTACTTGATATTGTAACCTATATCAAGATGATGTATTCTTTCATCCTGATTATGTGTTTCGGTTTCATATATATTTTTCTTGTGTTGTTTTTTTCTGCAACTCGGTTTCTGTTGAAGATTATATCTAATTCTCATCTTGTTTAAACATGAGCTAAGAATTCTTTTGGGGGCATTTGTAAACTGGTGTATATATGATATCCAAATTTCTGCTGTTCTTAGGCATACTCTTTTACGTCGTGCTAGTAACTTATAAAGAATGTGGTTGGATTTCTTGTGTTCTAAATTATGTGTTGAAACAGGTGGCCCCTGCTTGAAATATTCAAAGATTGCAATTTTCTGGCCGAGTTGGAGGGGAAAATAAAGTTCTGCATTGACTGTAGTTTTTCAAGAATACTTGATAGAGCCAGTGATGAGTTAGAGTTCATTAGGTCAGAGAGGAAAGAAAATATGGAAAAGCTAGACATGTTGCTCAAGCAACAGGCAAGCAGAGTTTTTCAGGCTGGTGGGATCGACAAACCATTAGTTACCAAACGTAGATCAAGGATGTGTATTTCTGTTAGAGCTTCACATAAGTCGTTGCTTCCGGATGGGGTTCTTCTGGATGTAAGCAGTTCTGGAGCAACATATTTCATGGAACCCAAAGAGGCAATTGAATTGAACAACGACGAAGTGAGGCTCTCAGATTATGAGAAGATCGAGGAACAGGCTATTTTGAGTATGCTTACATCTGAAGTTGCTGAATCAATGACAGAGATCAAGTATCTACTGGACAGGTTGTTGGAGCTGGATCTTTCATTTGCTAGAGCTTCTCATGCTCAGTGGATGAATGGGGTTTGTCCTTTGATAAGTTCAGAAAGTTGTGAGGGTGGTGTAGGGTCAAGTTCTTTATCAATTGATATTGAAGGCGTACAACATCCATTGCTGCTTGAGTCTTCTTTGGTAGATCCGTCAGGTCTTTCCCTTCTTGAATCGAGAAATATATATGTACCTGATCTGCGTAATGATTCCTCGAGTGGTGAAATGCAGCCTCCAGTGCCGATTGACATCAAGATTGGACATGGAATTAAAGTGGTTGTAATATCAGGGCCTAATACAGGAGGCAAAACAGCATCCATGAAAACTTTAGGTTTATCTGCTGTTATGGCCAAAGCTGGCATGTATTTGCCGGCATTTAAGCAGCCACATCTTCCCTGGTTTGACTTTGTTCTTGCTGATATTGGAGATCATCAGGTAGTTGATTCTTACAACATTTCTTTTGTAAGTTAAAAATTTCATGTATAGGCCAAAATGGGCAGATTTACAAAATTTGTTGCTAATAGGGAGCAACAACAAGTATTACTTGCTCAAAATTCAAAGGTGGCTACAAGTTTCCTATCTATATTCTAATGCCAATCTTTGAAACTTTTCACCTTTGGTACAAAAGGACCCCTATTGTTACTAGGGTACAGCCTACTAATAGATAAGATAAGATACAAATTATATAAGGCTCCTAGAAATAGAAGGGGCAGCCTGTGAGGCACAAGATAACCAAAACCAAAGCAGATGGTTCAGCATAAGGATATGATAGTCTCTCTTGCTGCTGACGCAGTAACAACAGCTGTGTGAAGCGAGCAGGAACTAGATGAGGAGGAATGAGTGCGACAGCATAACATGAAGTCAAAAGCAGCAACCCATAACAGTAGCAACAGCAGCAATGAAGGTAAAGGCTGAGGAATAAGGGGATGGGAAATATAGCTGTGCAGCATAAGGGTGCACAATCCAGCAGTGGCACGAAGGAGTAGCTGCAGAGTTTAAGAGCGACTATGTGAATCAATTTTGAAGATCGTCATAGGCAGCTCGCCATATTGATGGCAATGTCCCAGTTTATTTTATTTTTTCATTTTTTCCCTTCCATTATGTAGCAAAAGTATCTAATGTTCCAAAGGACTTCTTTTATCATACACTTCTCATCCCTCTGAATACCTCCATGTAGTCTTGTATTCTTTTCTTTCTAAATTGAGTAAATCGAGACTGCTAAGGCAGACCACGTTTTTTTGAATCTTAAGAGCCAAAGATTTGTAAGCAACCAAGTCTAAATGTTGTCCCAATTAGAGATGAAGCCTTTGCACTTTAATCGTGTCAAGACTGCTTTCCACACTGCATTTGAGAGAGGACAAAGGAAGAATATGTGCTCCTGGACTTCGGTAGTCCTACCACAAAGCATTACCGATGTAAAAATAAATAAAAACCCATTGGGACAGCTTATCTAGACTAGTCATCCTATTCCAAAATGCAAGTCAAAGAATGATTGCATATCTAGGAAGATGATGCCTACTTCAGACAATTTTGGCCCAAGGGACAGAATATAAGACAAGAGCTCTAGCAATAGAGGCAATATGAACAGTGAATTTTTTTAGAAGGAATTCATTTCCAATAGTCATCTCCTTAGAAAATCTGGATGTTTCTCCTTCCGTTGTAGAAGTTGATGACTTGAGTATCCTAGCCCATACCATATGCCAACCTCCATTGACCTCCGCTACTTTATCATCGATTTCGATATTTAGCTTATTTCTTAGCTCTGAATAGCTTTTCATCAGGACCCCCAGATGCCAAAGGTCATGCCAAAAGGAAATAGTTCGACCATTCCCAGTTATTTTTTTAAGGATTGATCATATTGATCTCTTATCCAAAGTAGGGGTGTTAACGAACCGAGCCGAACCGAATACTAAGTTTTCGAACTCGAATTTGTTTAGCTAAACTAATAGTTCGGCTCGGTTCGTTTAGCTAAACGAACTTTAAAATTGGTTCGAGTTCGGCTCGATAACCTTATAACTGTTTAAACGAGCCGAACTGTTCGCGAACAGTTTGGCTCGTTTAACTAAACGAACTCGAATACCTATTCGAATTCGGCTCGTTAACAAATAATTAACGAACGAATACGAACCGAACACAAACCGAACTCGAATAGTTCGCGAACAGCTCGGTTTGTTTAACACCCCTAATCCAAAGCAACCTCTTCCACATCCATGAATCCAATTGTTTTGACTTAGTTTCCCAAAAAGATTTACCCTTTAGAATGACTGAGTGAACACACTTTACCCAGAGGCTTTTCTTCTCCTAACATATATGCCAAATAAATTTCATTAGATAACCATTGTTTACTTGGACTAAGTCAGGTAGACTGAGGCTCCTAGCTTCTATAGGCATACACACTGTAGACCATTTAATCTTAGCCTTCTTTGATCCACCCCAAAGGAACGTTTTCAATATCCTCTCAATTTCCTAATCATCCTTATAGTTAAGAAGAATGTTGCTGTCTAGTATCTAATAATGACAATCAAGACATAGTTGATAAATTGGAGCCTACCACTATAAGATAGTTTCGAGGATGTCCAGCTGGATATCCTACAGTTAAGCTGCCTAGTAATGGACCACAGTTAGAATAAAAAGGTTTCCTGTTTATAAGGAGAAGGCTTAGATATTTGATAGGCATATGCCAACTGGAATCCCAAGTATGCCGGATAAGGCTTGCTTCTTAGCACTTGTATTTCCAGAAACAAAGATTTCACATTTTTGGAGGTTAGGTTTCAAATCAGAAAGACCTCAAACTCTTCAAGTGTTGCTTTAATGGTTTTCATGGAGGTCTCGTCTGCAGAGGCCAATATGAACAGATCATCTACAAAATCTATGGAACTAAGCTTTGTGTTTTCACATCTAAGGTAATATATGAAGGAAGAGGTATTAATGTTAGCTTTTAGGAGTTGTGTAAATCCTTCCATGACTAGAATAAATAAGGACAAGGAAAGGAGATGATTCTGTCTTAGACCCCAGAGGCCTTGAAGTTGCCTATCAAAGATCCATTAAGATTGATGGAAAATGAGGCAGTAGAGATACAAAGATAAATCCAATTCTTAAATCTGTCTGAGAAGTTCATCAACCTAATAATACACATCAAGTAATCCCACTTTCGTGTCAAAAACCTTTATAATGTCAACCTTAATATCACAACTACTAGGGCCACTAATCTTTTGATACCTCTTGACCAAGTCATGCATTAGAAAGATATTATCTTGAATATTCCTACCCTGAATGAAAGAAGAGTGATTCTCATCAACAAGGCAGTTCAGTAGAGCCTTCATTCTGTTAACTAGTATTTTAAAAAAGACTCGGTAATGCATATTACAACATGAAATGGGTCTAAAGTCTTTCATTCTAATTGGAGCATCATGTTTTCGGATGAGGAAAATGGTTGTTGAGTTAATGGAATAATAAATGAAGTTATTGGAGAAGAAGAAGCCTACAATTTCTAAGAACTCCTGTCCTATTAAGTCCCAGCTAGCTTAAAAATTTCCACAGTGAAGCCATCAGGGCCTGGGACTTTATCATTCTTCATAGATAACAATGTCTCTTTGATCTCTTTGTGAGTTATTTGAGCATCTAGGGTGGAGGGCTGGTCTGCAACCAGTCTAAGTCTGAAGTGGGAATGAGCTAGTATTAGGCTCCGAGAATAGGGATTCAAAGAAATCTGCAACCATGTTCTTTACAATCTCATAATCCTCAATTGAGCTACCATTATCATCCTAGGGTATCAAGATTTTGTTTCTGGCTGTATGAGCCTTGATTGATCTATGAAAGAACAGGGTATTCCTATCTCTTCTTTCATCTATTTGGCCCTGACTTTCTCTTTAAAGAAAGTTTCTTCAAAGGCCAAGAGTCTAATATAATTCTCTAAGTCATTCTTTTCCTTTTGTTGTTTTTGTGAATTATGATGGTCTTTTATAGTATATAGCTGTGCAAATTCAAACTCTCGCGTAGCATTAATGAGCCATTCAAAATTTTCCCAAAGTACTTGTTTTTTAGGGTTTTCTTTAACCTTTTCAATTTCTTTACAAACTTGACTAGAGGGTTTCCATGTTCTGATTCATTCCAACTCATATAAAGTGTCTTTTTTTTTTTTTTGAATTTTGGATGCTTTTTCCATATGAAATTTGAAAGGCTTAGGAACTAGGTTTTTACCTCTCTTGAGAAAGAGAATGTCAAAGGAGTGATCTGAGATTGATGGAGCTTCATATTAACTTGGAAGTTTGGGAACTTACTATTCCACTTATCATTACTTAACATATGGTCTATCCTAATGTAAATCCTATTGGTTTCATCAGTTTTGTTTGACCATGTAAATTCAAACCCCTTAGAGTGAATTTTTAGGATATCCATTCTCTGGATCCAATCCTTAAACTCTTTGATGGCATTTCTATCGACTCTTATTTCCAAACTTTCCCCTACTGTCCAATATAATATTGAAGTCCCCATTATGGTCCAAGGTTGCTGTCCATATAAAGTGTATCTTAGAACCTGCCACAGGTCTCTTCTCATACTCGTTTCATTAAATCCATAAACTAAAGTATACTTTGCTTGGACTATTCGGATTTAAATCGAAAAAACAAACAAGTCATCCGTTATTCGTTGAACCTCTAGCAGGCCTTCGAAGACCAGCCAACCTCAGCGAAGCACCGCATATTCAAAAAGATGTGTTCCAGTATTTTGTACAATAATTGTACAGCTCCATTTTTGTTTGTGTTCTGCAACTTCATTTGGGTTAGTAACAAAGAGTTTTTTTTTGCCATTATCAGCATCAGGGTTGACCTGCAACTAAGTTGAAGTTACTTCGAGTTGAAAATCAGGCTTAAGCAGAGGAGCCCAAGCCAATTTAGCCTTAACAATGGCCTGCATGTTAAAATCTAAGTTAGATTTAGAAAGCCCATACATTTTGGTAAGAAATCACAAAGATTTTGTTGTCTCTAGAAATAGCCGAAGAAGCTGACTGGGGTTGTTTCTCAGATGATTTCGAGAAGAAAGAAAGTGGATTGAGGGTGGAGGGAGGTGGCGATGTAACCTTAGTGGTGCGAGGAGAGAGAAGAAATTTGGTGGTGGTTTCAGATAAAGAGGAGAGAGAAAAAAGGGGAATATAGATGTTAGCGGGAGAATATGTGCGTTAACAGGAAGAATTACATGTTAGATGGCTAGAGAGGTGGAGCGCAATTTTAGAGTGAGAAGTTAAAAAAGCTCCGTTACAACAGTTTTTTCTTTCAACTGAATTCAAATCTTCTGTATATTGTGGTAATAGTGGAAATCATCTCATGATAATGTAGAACTTGTTTCTGATTGAAGTCCGTTGAGCAAAACCTTTCAACCTTTAGTGGGCACGTTTCAAGACTCTGTCAAATTCTGGAAGTAGCCTCTGAAAAATCGCTCGTCCTTATTGATGAAATCGGAAGTGGTACTGATCCATCGGAAGGTACAGCCCTTTCTTCATTCATTCTGCAGTATCTCAAGGATATTGTCAAGTTGGCTGTTGTTACAACCCATTATGCTGATTTGACAAAATTGAAAGACAAGGACAGTAGCTTTGAGAATGCAGCAGTGGAGTTCTCCGTGGAGAGCTTGCAGCCAACTTATCGGATGTTATGGGGAAGTACAGGAGAATCCAATGCCATAAATATTGCTAGAAGAATTGGCGTTGATGAAAAAATACTTACACGTGCACAATCCTGGTTAGACAAGCTGACACCAGAAAACATGAAAATGCGGAGAAGCTGGCTATACCAGTCTTTAATGGAAGAAAGATACAGATTGGGAAAGCAAGCAGAAGCAGTTGAATCACTTCACACAGAAGTTATGGATCTTTATAACGAGGTATAGTTTTATATGCATGACTTTGAAATTCTCTGTTCATTCTGTCTTCTACACTTGATAGATATATGGACTTTCCCCAGCTGACAGAAATACTTTAGTAATAAAACCTGTGGTATTGTTTTCATGAACTAATTATCTCCTAGGTTGTAGTTTAGAACCATGGATACTGTCGGTTACCGGACAGAATAAATAGATAACATCAAGTATATCTTTTGAACATTATACGTACTCCGTTACCAGCCAGCTGGTCATATCTACGGTAAACTACTTTGCTGAATTGTGTGTTTTCTTGGTTTCCTGTAGGACAGGCAATAAGGTATGTTATCCATTATGTACGTTTTCCAATTGCCAATTATGCATTCTAATTGCCAATTATGCAGTATGTGTACAGTAGGGTAAAGAGAAAGTTAAAACATTAGATGAATTCCTACAAATCCAACAAGGCAAGATGGAACAAAAGAAACAGGAGGAAAAAAAGGAAAAAGAAAATCAGTGCAACTGTTTTCACCCCTTTTTTATGTGACATTTTGTATTGGTTTCTCTTGACATTTATTTTCATGTGAAAAGCTTCCTGTTTCATTTCCTTATACTGTCCATCTCAATTTCTCATTCTTACTTACGAAACTATAGATACAAGATGAGGCAGCTGATCTTGATGGACATGTAGCTGCTCTCAAGGCAAGGGAAAGCCTGCGACTTCAGGAGGAATTGAAGGATTTTAAGCGAAAGATTGACATTGTAGTGCAAGACTTTAAGAACCAGAGTAAAACTGTTGCTATTGATCAGGTGAATTCACTCCTGAAGAAGTCAGAGTTAGCTATTGGATCTATCATTGAAACACATAGGCATAGCATCGCTCCCCCAGACAGTGAAACTACCAGTAGTTCTTTTATTCCTAAGATTGGGGAGCGAGTCCGGTTGAAGGCTTTTGGAAATAATCTGGCTACTGTAGTTGAAGGGCCTGGAGCTGATGGTATGTTGCTCGTCCAATATGGAAGAGTAAGAGTCCGCGTTGACCCTGGCAGCATTAGATCTCTTAGTGATGGAAATATTACTGCTTCAAAAGGTTCTGCTTCAAGCCCAAAGAGGAAGGTAGGATTGCTTCGTATGTTTTGTTTGCTTTATCTCTTTCTGTCATCTATTAATCTTCCATTTCCGTTCTAGGACAAACGATTTGGAGGAATCCTATTTCACCAACACACTAGCACATCATATTCCTATTATGGTGTCATTTATGCAGGTACCTATAGAGCCGGGGGTGTCACTGGAATCAAACTCTCTATCCCTTTGGATAGAGGTATTGTTTGCTTGACGCTCATCCTTTCCAGACCCTAACGATAGCTTGTGCTGCCGTTGGGACATACTGGGTGTGATTGATTGATTGATTGATATCTTGTTTTCTTTTGATGATCATCAATGAGTTCATAAATATCCTCTTGTTATGCATGTATGCTTGTTCTTCTTTGGTCAACCTTCTTGTTAGAAATTTCTCTCAGGTGAGTTTTTTCCCCTCTTTTCTTTTCTTCTGGTTTTCGGGTTTTGTCGGGGAGCAATTAGTGTACCTTAAGTTTCAGTTGAAGCCATTTTACTATTGTAATGACTATTGTTCAATCTCTTCTATGGGTGCAAAGCTTTGTTCACATAATGCTGGTGTTATAGTGTCCTAAGGTTGATTGTAGATTAGTTGCTTAAGGCTCTCTCTCCATTGGAATTGCAGGGTGGGAATGGAAGAAATCTCAAGGGTCTTAAGAATCTGTTGGAAACAAGCAATGCTGATGAGGATTCTTATGGCCCTGTGTTTCAAACATCAAAAAACACAGTTGATTTACGAGGAATGCGAGCTGAAGAAGCAACTCGCTACCTGGAGATGGCAATCAACTCCACCGGTGATAAGTCGGTAATATTTGTCATCCATGGAATGGGTACTGGGGTCATAAAGGAGTGTGCTTTGAGTGTAATGCAAAAGCACCCTCGTGTCAGCAAATTTGAGCAGGAAAGCCCTACAAATTATGGTTGTACAATAGCTTACATAAAATGATGCGATTTTTGTGGATAGAATTTACAATTATATTATCTTAACTCGGGCACGTTTCATGTAATGATGTTGTGCAATGCACGTTTCATGTTATCAGCAGCTTTAGGTTTGAATCTCATGTAAATTACGTTATGATTGTATTTTAAGCAAGTCAACTTTGTTCTTGCCCTTCTCTGGTAATCACTATGTAAAGATGCCTAATTTGACTTATTAATGAACTTTTTAATTTAAAAAAATGCAGACTTGAAATCTACCTTAATGATGTATTTATGTAGCATTCTGAGGGAAACGTGTTCTGTTGCTCTGGATTTGAGTTAAGAGTTTTAGTAGGGAAGAGGATTACTGTATTTGGATTGGTAGTAACAGAAAAGGCTGCCTAGTCTGATAGTGAAAGGTTGTTAGAAAGGTTGTTCTTTGGAGTAATATCTTCTGCTTCAAAAGTTGGAAGTTGATCTTTGTTCTTTGAATGGTTCATGTGATAAGTTCCCAGTGGAAAAAAAAAAAGGAAAGGGTTTCACTATGGAAAAGTTCTTTTTCTTGCTTTTATTCAACTGATCATTCTTAGGTTTAGTTGCTACCTTTGTTTTGTCTGGTTGTATTTATATCTAACACAATCTTGTAGCTTTACTATGGTTATTGCCAAGGTAACTCAATAACTTGAATCCTTTCGAAGTGTACAATTTGCAATTTGCAATTAAAACCTTCTGAAGTGTGCTTCAATATCTATTTGACTATTATTTTATTTATATTTTTTTTTTTGAAAAAAACTTCTTGATTATAATTCTAGTTGCTTATAATCAATACAGTAACCCAAACAACTGTTTGAATTCGGCTCGTTTACAGACAATTACCGAACGAACACGAACCGAACTCGAACAGAGGGTAGTCATATCCTCTTAGGTGGCGTTTGGTTGGGGGAAATGGGAATGAGGGAATGGGTTTGGAGGAATCCAAACCCATTCCGGCTGTTTGCTTGGGGTAAATGGAGGAATGAATTTCATTTTGATATCTAACTATTTGGTAATGGATATCGTTTTTTGATATATTAGACCCCCTTATCTATCAAAATGTGGGAATGGGGAGCCGCCGGTCAACGATGCCGTCCACCGCCGCCGGCCGCCGCCAGCCCGCCACCGCCGGCGACCACTATTCCGACCGGTCACTATTCTCATTCCCACTTTAATACCAAACAACTATCACTTTTAATCCCAAACTCATATCCTTCAAATCCATTCCCTATCATACTCATTCCGATTCTAATTCCGATTCCCAAGTGCCAACCAAACGCCACCTTAGAATAGGAACATATAGTATAACTGCTCCTAGCTTCCCTGGAGCTCCATGCAAAGAATACATTGAAATGGGAAAGTAATGTCTCAGTCCACAAGCCTATACAATATAGATTAACCGTCCCAACATGCAAGCCACAATAAAAAAGTGTACTTTGGCGCAACTCTCTTAGGCCAAACAATGCCAGCTCAAAGTACCTTAGGAATATGGCTTCTATTGAGCATATAAAGCACTCCTAACAGAAAAGAAAGGGGGATGTCGCCACAGGTTATTCTTTTATAAGATGTGGGTTGATCTTGGCTCAAAGTCCTTGCCCTTTAGATATGAAGCTTAAATGGCGTTCCTTAAGAGAACAAAGTTGGTCAACGCCTAGAGTGTAGCATGAGGAACATTTTGAAGCACAGCTAGAGGAATATCCTGAGCGGAACTTTCAGTTACTCTCTTCCCAAGAATTTGTCATCAGACTCGGATAGAACATGATTCCAACTTTTTCTAATCGGTTTCAATCATTAGTTTTGTGCAGAACGATAAGAAGCTGAGCAGCTGGTCAAGACAGAATGCAGGCAGGTAGGCACCCATAAGAGTAACCAAGTGAGTGACAAGATTTCAAGAAGTTAGCCCACCTGCCAATTAAAAGCCCCTCTAATCTAAGTGTAGAAGTTCACTTTCATTACAGCTGTGTCGACAAAGTAAGGAGTTTAACTGCAAGTAAGAATACAATATCAACTCGTGAAACTAGAGGAGTTATTATGCAAATAGCAATCACAAAATTGAGCACAGAAACAGACATGTTCAAAATCACAATAAACAATAACCTACATGCTGGAGCACATACAAGCATGTTTATCATTATGTGCATATAACATGTTCTATGACTTCTATGAACGAAGAAGTCCTCTAGTATATGACTGCACCCTCTGAATGAATTTTATTTCAGCTCCCTCTTCACTCCATATAAGTCAACCAAGTATTATCAGCATATTTCGATCTTCCCGGGGTGTTCATCCGCATAACACAGAGCACATTGTTGAGTCTATAAATGTATAACTTGCGCTCCTTCCTAACATTTGTTTAGTTTTTAGATGAAAGGATAATTTAACAAACAGTACATGAGGATCTGGGTTCAAGAAAATAATACTACTGTATACTACTGCTGCTACTATGCACGTGCAGTACGTGATAAGGTGCGGTAAATATATAACTATATATTATGTATTTTTCTTGCTAGCAGCTCATCGTCCACTGGATTTGCGATAAAGCACGCCAAGTATGACTGTTAATGAATGACGGGCCTCAATCCTCCTATACATCCACCGTGTCAAACTCATGAATATCTTGGAATATTCATCTGCAAGACCCCAAGATAGTATATGATTCAATAAAGAAGGATAAAGGCCAATGGTTATAGATTCTTATTATTTTGGCTAGTTTTCTGGGCAACTTGTACAAACTATCCAAGAAAGAAGAAACTTGTTTCCTGCGCTGATCTGGTACCTCAAATGCAACATGTAAGAAGTCCAATTGTGGTTGAAATGTCTGAAATAGGGTTTAATTGGTTGAAGATGGACAAAGATAAATGAAATTAAATTCAGTACTAGACTAAGGGAAGCAGGATTTTTCCTATGAAATGGTGCTTCAACCTTAAGAGTCATGACCGTTGCTACATATTTAGGTAGAAAAAAGTATAATTGCAAATTCAGCAGTTCTGTATTGAAAAATTAACCACTCGTTTCAATAGGAAAAAAAAGAACCCACCCAAGAGCATGTATTAGACATCGTTTGTTTCTCAGATATGGTAGCATCTTCTGATTAGAGCATATCAGAATCATCATAGGCAAGAGTAAATAGAGATGGTCTTTATGCTTCAAATTCGTAGCCTTGATGAAGTCTATATACTAGCTATACAGATAGAAAAAAGCATAACAGCAAAGTCGGCCCTCATGCTGCAATTGCCATATTAACCACCAAAGAGCGGAGTAGGTGTAATCTATGGATCTGTTTTCCAAAGTAACTTCTGACTAGTGTGTCTCCTAAATAAGCCATTAAAAAGCATCATAAGCAAGAATAAGTAGAAGCGGTTTATACTTCAAAATTGCAGCTTTAATGTCTACATACTAGGTCTATAAATAGACAAAAGCATAACTGCAAACCAGGCACTTATGCTGCATTTTAAACATCAATAACTCAAGAGTCAAGTAGGTATAATTATTGATTGTTTAAAGATAGAGCAACTTTTAATAAGTTCATTCTCCTGTAAAAGAGTAAGAAGCATCATAGGCAAGAGTAAATAGAAGTGCCACATGCTACAAATGATCGGAGATTTAATAAAGTCCGCAAGCGATACATGTTGAGAAGGTGCATAAAGCAAAATATTTTAGCATTAGGTATTGTAAGAATGCAAGATTTATGGAACAAGTTAATCTTTTGAAAGTGAACTACAGATTATGAATCCCTTCCCCTCCAAGGAAACAGGGAAGAAAGGAACAGCAAACTACGAGGGTAGTTTATCCTCCGAACCCCCTCTGGATAGAGTAAAAGAAGGAAAACAAGACAAGGATATCCACCCACGGACAGCCTCCTTGGTCAATATGCAAAAGGGCACTTCTATATTTTTTCCTTCTTGTGAATTTTGCCCAACAACCACCTGAAATCAATATATACTTCCACATAATTGGCAACCCAAGTCCAATAGAAGTACATGCCTAACCTTGAAGAAGCACTTTTACTGCAACAAACCAGACTTTATTTCGACAAATTGACTCACAGGAACAGACATAATCTGGAAAAGGAAAAAAAACGCTTTAAACTACTTATCCACAATACTGCGTGGTAGAATCAGTGTTGATGATTTTGCAATTTTCTGCTGCTATTGAATTTAGCTCCAGCGGTACAGCGTTATCAATCTGAAACAGGGGAACATAAAAGTTACGTCTTTTAACATCCTAACTACACCACAAGATTCTAACAAAGAAGAGAACACAAGAAAATTCAGAGAGAAGGGGAAAATTCTAAGACAGCTCAAGAAAATTCAGAGAAAAGGGGGAAAAAAAAATTTGGACCATTTCTCGATTTGTGCGTGTCATCCTTGCGCAGGGGCCATGCTAATCTTCTCTGTATCGTTCCAATTTTATCGGATGTCCCCGAAGGGACAATGTGCAGCTGAAAGCCCAGCTTATATATGCAGGATAAGACTGGCTCTATCCCCCAATGTGGGACTATTTGATTTGACGCGTTGATTCCTATGTAGCTATTGGCTTACTGTCAGCTGTTCAAATTTTGAGGTCTCTCAGATGCTTTCTTTTCTGACGTGGAATGCAGATGACAAAATAAGTGACAAAGGATTCGCTATGTGTTATTTTTCTTAAAAAAGGAGAGACTAAAAATAGATGTAAAATACAAAAAAGAAAAGGAAGAAAAGAAAGCAGATGAGAGGTCTCAAAATTTGAGCATCTGACAGGTGGGCAGTAAGCCAATAGGAGTACAGAAATAGGCGTCAAATCAAATAATCCCTCTCTTCCCCTTTTGTCCGAGTTTTGGTTGTGTTTTCTTACAATTGTTTCCTTTCCCTCCTTTTGCCCGAATTTTGATGTGTTTTTGTACAATTTGTCCCCTTTTGTCCGAATTTTCCTTGTGCTTTTTTACAATTCTGTTTCCCTTCCCTCCTTTTGTACAATTTTGTTTCCTTTCCCTCCTTTTGTCCGAATTTTGCTGTGTTTTCTACAATTTTGTTCTCCTTCGTTAGAATTTTGCTGAGGTTGTATGAATTTTGATGATGTGGGAAGTGGGGTGTCGTAAGGAAGTAAAGGTTGCAACTTTTTCTGTTCCTCCAGCTCTGGTTTGATGATGTTGACCCGCCGAGCTCAATTCAATGGCATATAGTCAATGCTGCTAAAATGCAGGTGTTATTCGGTGTTAGAGCCTTCTCGTTTTTTTATTCCTATTTAATTTTCACTAGGGGCGGACCTTATTTTGTTCTTGTCTGAATTTCTTTTTCCGTTACTGCATCTTCATTTGAAGAAGTATTTGTCTGTTGGTAATTTATATTGTTGATGACAGATGCTTGAGGGTTCTGGCTGTTGAGAAGTGGGTGGGTGGGGGTGGTGATGCTTCTTATGATTGTTAAATGGTATGTGTGTCATAAAATCGCATCCTTTTTTTTGTTGGTTGGGCGGGGGGGGGGGGGGGTAGTTGGTGAAAAACTATATATAGAGATATATCAGTAATGCTACTCTCTATTTGAAATTCATTTGAACTATCGAAGCAGAATGCAGATTGAGGATGCTTATGAGTAAATGCGATCAACTTTTCTCTGTGGCTTCCAGAATTCTTTTTGCCTCCGGTAATTCTATATTCATACTCCTTGGTCGCTATATATGTCAATTAAGGGTCAGCGTTTTCCAAATATTAGGATTGTCATAGAAAATACTCCGTATTAGTTATCAGAGGAAGGCGATGTGCAGTTGCAGCTCCCACCCTTAAAACCTCCAGCATCCCTGCTAAACCATGTCGAAGAATTTTTTGTGTCATTTTGCTCCCATCATTCTTAGTCTGGAAATGGCTAACGTAGCCTTTTGTACTCGTATTGGAGGATGGGTGTTTATTGGATGTCTAAATTCACATTCTTTGTTATCCACTTCCATGCTAAGTTCCTTTTGGTGCCTTTGAGAATACGCGCTTCTGTGTTTACAATATGATGAGAAGGAACGATTGTTGCCTAAGGACTAATGCTTCATTCTGAAGATCAAATTTGTTGAAAATTTTACTAATGTGTCACACATTTGTTACGTAAATTTGCAAGCGGTCCAAAGTATGAGGCTTCTTGTAGATGGGGGAATAAAGCTAGTTACTGCTTGAATAGGTATATGAGTGTGTGAAGCAGTTGATTCACTTCTTTCTTATGTTGCCACTTATGTTGGACATTCATTTGTATTTGGCATGTTAATTTGCACTTTACTTCCTCTATGATCTTGCATTCTTTGTCAGAACAAAGTTATTTCATCTGATACATTTTACCCAGAAGAAGTTGCTTACTGGGATCGAGACATAGGTTCCTGCATTTTGATTCAGCATCCTATACAAGCTAGTCAGTTGGTATCCGTGGATGATGCATCTCAAATCCTTAGCCAGTCAAAAGTTCTACACGACGTGGGAGCTGAAAACTTCTCATAAAAATGCTGCAGCCATGGAAAACTCTGGAAGCAGCTGCAACAAAAGGATAAAATCCTTGATGAAAATGGAAGAGAAACATGAATTTGCCTTAAATTTTTGTTGTTATTCTGCTGCTGCCCATGTTTCTATTTCTAATGGAGTTAAGAACGCATTCTTCTTTGACTTTGGAATATGATGGAATAAAACAAAATGACTCACTAAATTGGCCGCGCTTCTTATATTGTGAAGTAGCAGTTGATCGACATAGCTTGACGCATCATTATGGGTCATCAGGAAACTGTTACTTTGATAGAACACGATTAGGAGAAGTTTTCTTGTATTTCTTTCACTATAGCAGCCTGCTATTTGTATACACTGTGTATGCTAATTACAAGGAAAGTATATCACACGAATTAATTACAATACAAATTAAATTCCCTAATTACACGTTTACAATATCCCTTCATTAGTGCCTTCCCTTAGTGGTGTGATCCTCCATTATTGCTGTTGATTGCTGTTGACCCGATTGTCATGTAAATATGGTAACCTTTCAACACTCCCCCTCAAGTTGAACAGTTGGGTCACCAATGTTTAACTTGAACAACGCGCTCTCAAATGCTTGTGTACTCACTGCTTTGGTTAAGATATCAGCTAACTGGTCTTCAGAACGCACAAATGGTAGCTCGACAAGTCCACAGTCCAACTTCTCTTTAATAAAGTGTCGATCTACTTCGACATGTTTAGTCCGGTCATGCTGAACCGGATTTGACGAAATACTGATTGAGGCCTTGTTGTCGCATTTTAGCTTCATTGGACACTGTACATGAAAGCCAAGCTCGGTCATTAACTTATGTAGCCATAAAATTTCAGCTATGCCTTTTACGATCCCCCTAAATTCAGCCTCCGCACTGGACAACGAAACCACCTTTTGCTTCTTGCTTTTCCATGTTACCACGTTTCCCCCAACCAAAGCAAAATATCCTGACGTAGACCTCCGATCACTTTGACTTCCTGCCCAGTCAGCATCAGTGTAGGCTTCTATTTCTAAGTGTCCGTGATTACGAAATACCAATCCTCGACCTGGAGTACCTTTCAAATACCGAAGAATCCGAACAACAGCATCAAAGTGGTGTTTTTGTGGATTATGCATAAACTGACTGATAACACTTACGGGATATGCTATATCTGGTCTAGTATGTGACAAATAAATTAGCTTCCCAACCAGCTTCTGATATTGTTCTCGGTCTGTACTAGGCTCTCCTTCTTTTATTTCTAACTTATGATTTATAACCATCGGAGTAGATGCTGGTTTACAATCTAGCATTCCCACTTCCGCGAGGAGATCCAGAATATACTTTCTCTGGGAGATATAAATACCTGCAGGTGACCTCAGAACTTCAATTCCTAAGAAGTATTTTAATCCTCCTAAATCCTTCATTTCAAACTTCGTACACAGATATCCTTGAAGCCTAGCAATTTCTTCCTTATCACTTCCAGTAATAACCATGTCATCAACATAGATGATTAAGCACGTTACAAGATCTCCCCTTTTCTTGATGAATAGTGTGTGGTCGGCGTTACTCTGGTGATATCCGTCCTGCTTCATTACTGTTGTAAATCTACCAAACCATGCTCGAGGGGACTGCTTGAGTCCATATAATGCCTTACGGAGCCTGCACACTTCTCCTTTACCAAACTCCTTTGAGAAACCTGGAGGTGGTTCCATGTATACTTCTTCTGATAGATTCCCGTGTAAAAATGCATTCTTTACATCGAACTGATGTAATGGCCAATCCTTGGTGGCTGCGACAGAGAGCAATACCCTGATCGTGTCAATTCGTGCTACTGGAGAGAATGTCTCAGAGTAATCTATTCCATATGTCTGTGTATACCCTTTTGCCACAAGTCTGGCCTTTCGTCTTTCAATGCTACCGTCAGCTTTGTACTTTATGGTAAACACCCATCTGCACCCTACTGCCTTCTTTCCTGGAGGCAGAGCACACTTTTCCCATGTTTTATTCTTTTGTAGTGCAGTCATCTCAGTGTCCATGGCCGCTTTCCAATCAGGCAATCCTGCTGCCTCTTCTGCTGTTCGGGGTATTTTTTCGGAACATAAGGAGACAAATAGAGCTTGCGCATTCTCAGAGATACTCCCCCTGTATGGCATAAGTGGATACCTCGAGGCCTTTGCAATCTTTGTAGGTGAGTATCTATTTGGCGGAACCCCTCGAGTTTTCCTGGATGGTAGTACCCGTACCTGTTGCTGCATAATATTATTAGAGTTGTCCTCTATAGAATTAGTAACCGGATCAGATAAGGGGTAATCATGGGACTTTTCGGGTGACTCAGAAGTACTATCAGAGGACTCAATGTGACATATCTCAGAAGTGATACTAGTATTACCTTTTGTTTGCGGCAAGGAAGCATCCATAGTTGGGCCATTACTGTCTGGTACTGAAGAGGTGACCTGTAGGTCTGCTGACTCAGTAGTACTGGCGGCGCCACCTACTTGCCCTGTTGGCTCAATCAATCCCGGAAGCCATGCTAAGGAATCATCGGTTAGGGTGTCCCCCTGATTCTGAGGATGGGATCCGTAGTAATATTCAGTTTCAAGGAAGACACAATTCATGGTGATGATGATTTTCCTGGTTTCTGGGTTATAACACCGGTATCCCTTTTGAGAGGTGGCATAGCCGACAAAGACACATTTCTCGGCACACGGTTCGAGTTTGTGACGTTTATTAGTGGGCACATGTGTATAGACGGTGCACCCGAACACTTTTGGTGGTAAAGTTTGGATTGAGGGAATAGTGGTTTGTCGGGATAGGGCTTGAAGT
This sequence comes from Eustoma russellianum, assembly GCA_036186865.1. Classification (NCBI taxonomy): domain Eukaryota; kingdom Viridiplantae; phylum Streptophyta; class Magnoliopsida; order Gentianales; family Gentianaceae; genus Eustoma; species Eustoma russellianum. Next base: position 31,296,194 of record AP025066.1, on the reverse strand, counting down.
GGCGTTTGATGTTGAAGGATAGTTGTGGGAAGGCGATTAAGAAGGTATGCTGCAGTGACAACTGCCTCGGGCCAAAAACTCGGAGGAACATATGACTCAAACATCATAGCACGAGTCATTTCCAGCAAGGTACGATTTTTTCTTTCAGCGACACCGTTTTGTTCAGGAGTCCCGGGACAGGATGTTTGGTGGATTAAGCCATTGTCCCTGAAGAATGTTCCCAATTCCCCATCAATATATTCTCCCCCATTGTCGGTACGAAGAATCTTAACGGAAGTATGATATTGGTGTTGAATCATATGATAAAACTCAATGAAGCGAGATGTAACATCAGATTTATTTTTGAGCAGATATATCCATGTCATACGAGAATAATCATCAACAAAAAGAACAAAATATCTAAAGCCAAGAGGTGTAGATATAGGAGACGGCCCCCATACGTCTGAATGGACTAAATCAAAAATTTTATTAACTCGTGTATGAGTAGAGCGATATGTCGCCCGAGTTTGTTTGGCCCTAAGACAGGTATCACATGTAAATTCAGATATAGTAGTAGGAAACAAGTCTGGGAATAATTTTTTAAGATATGAAAAAGAGGTATGCCCTAACCGCCGATGCCATAACCATAACTGGCGGGAGACCGTACCGGTGGCAAGATTGGACTGACCCTGGCGTACCACCGCATCAACATAGTACAGGCCTCCACTTTCAGTACCACGTCCAATAATTGCCTTCGTATGAATGTCCTGTAGCAAACAAAAAGTAGGATACATTAGAACCACACAATCAAGAGCTTTGGTAAGTTGACTGATAGACAAGAGTTTGTTAGACAACGACGGTACATATAAGCAATTATGTAGGGTAATTTGTGGTGTAATGGAAATAGTCCCTCCTCCAGATACAGGTACAAGTTGTCCGTTTGCTGTTTCTATGGATGTTTTTGATGGAGTCGAGTAAGTGGTGAAGTCATTTTTGTCGTATGTCATGGTGTCTGTCGCACCACAATCTAGAATCCATGAGGACTTTAGTTGAGGAGCAGAAGTATGGGCTGTATGGGCGCAGGATTTTTGAGGGGTATTTTGGGAATTTAAGACTTTAGGGGCTGGTTTGGTTAAGGGGTCGAAATTTAGGGGGTTACTTGAGGGATACTGAAAAATGGAGGACTGGATTGCATTATCAGAACATTTGGGGGTTAAGGTTGCAGTTACTAATTCTGTGGGGGGCAAACTAATATCATTATGCAACATTGGGGGTATGGGGTGTAAATTAATAACAGATAAAAGGGAAAGGGGGGTAGGGTTTTCTCCTGCCCCCCTTTTACCTCCGCCGTTGCCTCCTTCTGGATGGTTCTGTGGCTTTCCTTCGTCTTCCCCAGGTTCTGTCCCTTGCAATTCGCTTCTTACAGCCATGGCTGCCTTCCCTTTTTCTTGCTGTTTGAGGGATGCTTTGTGGGCATCCCACCAGTCAGGAAAACCGTGGAGTTTGAAACACTGCTCTACCGTATGCCTTTTCTGTCCGCAATGTGTACAAATCAGGTTGGATTTATCCTCTCGGGGTGATGGTACCCCTGACCGAGAGGATGAAACCCCTTTTCCTTCTGAGTTCCCTCTACCTTGAGGGATTCTGGTCCCTTTCTCTGTTGGTCCTTTACCGCGATTGTTTGTCCCTTTGATAGCCAATCCATGCCCTACTCCCAATGATGGATTACCTGAGGGAGGTTGCTCCATCATCACTCTGTCCCGAACTTCTGATCTGCGGATTTCATTGTATGCCATTTCTGCGGATGGGAGGGGTTCCCTCTTCAACAGATCCCGTTTGATGGATGCATACCTGTCACTGACTGCAGTGAGCAGTTGGTACAGTCTGTGTTCTTGGACCCTTTTGTTAAACGTAGTAATGTCTTTTTCGCAGTCCATGGGATTTGGTTCTTTGATATCGATTAACATCCATAGATCTTGTAGTCTCCGCCAACATTCGTCCAGGGACTGATCTCCCTGTCTGATTGAATTTGCTTGGCGGTGCAGGTCGAATATCTGGATATTGTCACTTCCCGAGCCATATGTGATGGCTAAGCCGTCCCATAGAGCCCGTGCTGTGGGGTATCTGGATGCATTACTGACCAGACTGTCTTCTATGTTATCGATTAACCAAGTGAACACTAATTGATCTTCTTGTTCCCATTTGGAATATGCAGGATCATTCTGGCTAGGGATTGGAGAGGTCCCTGTGATGTGGGCACTCATCCCTCTGCCCAGGAGCGCTCTCCTCATCAAATTGCACCACAAAGGGTAGTTATTACTGTTCAACTTTACTTTAATCACCAAATTGTCCATGTTGGTGGCCACTGCAGGTGTTGGATTCATTTTGCTTTGTAGAAACAAGGCAAATTGTTCGTTTAAATCAAAGCCTGCTGGGAATGTGAGTGCTGGCTTTGATTGTTCAGAAGTATGTTCTGCTCCTGATGACATTATGGGATTTGTTTTGCAGGAAATGATATGGACGGTATATGGTTATACTTGTTGCTGGTTGGTACGAAGGTGACAAGAGGTACTTTGGCTGTGATGAAAATTTTTTCTGAGCCAATCTGGTAAGTATGGGTACGAGATACTTGATCTGGGTATGGTATGTAGGCTGGCTGTGATGAAACTGGTTTCTGAGCCAAGCAAGGGTACTGGATACTTGATCCGAGAAGGGTCTGATGGCTGTGATGAAGAACTTTCTGAGCCTATTTGATCACAAACACTACTTTTGTGGATCTAGCGCTCTGATACCATGTTACTTTGATAGAACACGATTAGGAGAAGTTTTCTTGTATTTCTTTCACTATAGCAGCCTGCTATTTGTATACACTGTGTATGCTAATTACAAGGAAAGTATATCACACGAATTAATTACAATACAAATTAAATTCCCTAATTACACGTTTACAATATCCCTTCATTAGTGCCTTCCCTTAGTGGTGTGATCCTCCATTATTGCTGTTGATTGCTGTTGACCCGATTGTCATGTAAATATGGTAACCTTTCAACACAACCTCCATGTGTTTCTAACACATGAGTATGGTTGCGTACATCCGACCCCCATACCTCGGCATAGGTGAAAGCCTCTAAGATAATGAGAGTTTTATACTCTATTAATTTCTCAATCCCTCTAGTTGGGTGAGCGCCGGCCGGTTTTCCGACCAGATCCCCCTAAAAACCGTACGACGTGCGGGTCTCCCCGCATACAGCCTACACCATTCGAGGTGGCCCAGCCTAGCATTCATTCGGATAATGTTGTTCTTTTCTGCTGCTGCCCGGACACTCCTGAATGTTGGCAAGTTGATGAAGCTTTAGTAGTGTAAAAGAAATTGGAGGGGATGGTAGCTGCAACAAAGAGATTGCATTTTGCATTTAATTCACTTCTTGGAATGTATTCCAGAACTGGAAACAAGGATAAACTTTCCGAATATGGACAGCATACAAGCAGAAGCTCAGAATTTGCAACATCGGCTTCATTTGCATGATGAAATCATTGTTGAATTTCAACGATGTTGGTGGGATTGAAAATATATTTGCAGAATGAGAATCAGCAAAATAACACTATGATTTCAGGGTTTTGAATGTTCTGATCAACGTGTATAGCAAAGTGAAACATTGGAAAAGGCTGAAGCTCTGAAAAAGTGCACGAGTGTTTTGTCCAGATTGGAAGAATTCAAGAATTTATTCAAGTTAAGTTTTAAATTTACATGGTTGTTTTCCTTTTAGGGGTGATTTTACTCCTAACTTCTTTATTTTTTTCAATTGGACAGTGGTCACTGTTCAGATACAGTATTTTCTAACGTTTAAGATAACGGCTAGTTATCTGTCGTGCTCGGCCTTATGTATAGTCAAAAAGAATTATAAGTTACAATATTTACAAAGTATGACAGTTCAGCCTTAGTGCTGCTTCTTAACTCGTGCTTCACCTCGTCACTTTAGCTCAACACCTTTTTCACTTCAGCATCCTTTTAATCTTCCAACTCATCTTCATTTCGTGTTTCTCTTTACCTTAGCTCCTCTTTAGTTCAGCACGACCATCTTTCATCTTTTTCACTTCAACTTTTCTTTAGCTCACCACAGCCTTTGTCCGTCTTCCTTATTTCAGCTCAGCTCGGTTGACTGCTTTTATTCACTTAATTTTATTTTCCAGCACGATGATTATTTAAGTCAGGTCAGCATATCTAAGTTCAGTTCGGCACACATCGGCTGGACTATTTCCACATCTTTGACAATGATCAAAGAAGATGATACATTTCATGTGCAAAACATACTGCACTACTCCTACGAAATCGCAGCTTAGAAGTGAACTTTACAGACTCATGAAAGATCAAGATTCAACCTTATTTCAATCAAGAACAAGACATACTGGACTGCTTCTATGAGATCACAAGGACGTGAGTTTGCAAAGAGATTCCACCTTTACAAATCAAACAATCCAGGAGAATAATTTAAACGCAAAAATAAATTACACTGTTTACCTATATGTGAAATCACAAATAGGTGAAGTGTACAGACTCATGAACGATAAAGATTCCACTTTTATCAATTAAGCAACCCCAGAGAAGAATTGGAAGGCATAATGTGATTGTTAAGTGCTGAAATATACTTTTTAAATGTGAAAGATATTGCAATCCCTAGTCTATGCATCTTTAAATAAATGTGACAATTGTGTATTACTCATAACTTGCCTATGATTGCACATTATTGCACCAAAAAAAAAAATTAAAATATCGGCTTGATTTCAATAACTCCCCCTATTCCTTTTTTTTTTGCATTTCATTCTCTATTTGGCCCGCTTCAAACAAAATGAGAAAAACGGGTCGGTCAATAGCATAGCTCTTTCTTTCCACGGTCTCCTTTCGAAGGAGAGGCCTTCGCATTCCTAATCCGGTAGGGCCGGACTTGTTTGCCCCAGCTTAGCGAATCGCATCCCCGCACAACGACATTGTTTGTGCGCCCCTTACCGTTTTCGCTCAGTCTTTCAACGGCTGGGAAGGCAGTCGTAGAAGTGAAGCCTATCG